>OX336389.2:1388114125-1388714125 GCA_946902985.2 Meconema thalassinum
TTGCCACATTTATTTTTGTGAAGAGTACGTTGAATTTTGATGATTTATAAAGAAAATATGATCGAATTGGTACGATATGCCACGTGACCTGTAATGGCAGAAAATTAAAAAACTGGCATGAATATTAACATAACATATCGAAGTGTTGCTCCGGAGTTCCGGGTTCGATTCCCAGCTCTGTCAAGAAGTGTAATACTTGTCTGAAGGCTGAAATTGGGTCCACGTAGCCTCGTGAAGCAAATATGAGGAGAAGTGGGTTTGATTCCCACCTCAGCCACCCTGGAAATGGTTTTCCTTGGTTTCCCACTTCTACTCCGGCCAAATTCCGGACGGATTCTATATTAAGGCCACGGTCGCCTCCTTCCCAATCCTTATTTGCAAATACACACATCATTACAAGCCCGCAATAACTCAGGTTATCAGGCAAATTCTACACACACACACAAGTGAACGGGGCGATGTGACCGCGATGTTCTAGCCCCTCAAATGAAACAAAACAACAACATATCGAAGGATATTCTGATCGCCAGTGCTTGCATCGAAGTATACGTATTCCTTAGAAATTCCCATGGTATTATTAGAGTAGACTTATGAGATCTACACAGGGCCAAAAATTGGGTGTCTGTCTGTGTGTGTGTGACTGTGTCTCTGTGTGTGTGTGTGTGTGTGAGTGTGTGTACTCTGAATGTCTGCCCCCTCTATCAATTCGGACACGATGAAACCGAATTGAACGAAATTTGGTACAGAGGTAGCACTAGAGTAGAACACCTCAGTGTCATGTTTTATATCGCCACCATCTTGACGGAAACGTAATGGTGGCCACCCAAATGTTCAAAGCTTAAATCAAATTACGACTAACTTAATCATCCGATCTCTACCAAATTTTGCAACAACATATACTTGTATGGCGAGCGTCGTTTGACTGAACTACAAGGTCATCTGCCCATTAGTTTGCAGATAACGGCCATGTATGTGTGCAAATCGATTCCCCCTATCAATTCAAACACGATGAAACTGAATTGAACGAAATTTGGTACAGAGGTACCACTAGCAAAGGGAACTCCAGTGTCATGTTTCATATCGCCGCCATCTTGACGAAAACGTAATGGCGGCCATCCTAATGTTAAAATCTTGAATCAAATTACGACCAACCTAATTATCTGATCTCTACCAAATTTTGCAACAACATACCTTTATGTATAGAGAATCTTTTGACCCCACTACAAGGTCATCAGGCCAATAATGTGCGGATAGCGGCCGTGTATGTGTGCAAATAGATTCCCCCTATCTTTTCAAACACGGTGAAACCGAATGGAACGAAGTTTGGTACAGAGGTAGCACTAGCAAAGGCCATCACAGTGCCATGTTTTATATCGCCGCCATCTTGACGAAAACGGAATGGCGGCCACCCAAATGTTAAAAGCTTAAATAAAATTTCGACCAACCTAATCATTTGACCTCTACCAAATTTTTCAACAACATACCTTTTTGTGGGAAGCAATTTTTGACTGAACTACAAGGTTATCAGCCCAATAGTTTGCAGATAGCGGCCATGTATGTGTGCAAATCGATTCCCCACATCAATGCAAACCGAATTGAATGAATTTTTTACAGAGGTAGCACTAGCGAAGGGCACATCATATTCATGTATAATATCCGCATAGCACGTTGTATTTCAAGAAGCTACTACAACCAACATTCAATTATACTCCTTGAAAAGGACAGAGTTATAACAATACCCATGCATTTAGGAGAAAGTAGGCAATACGTTCTTTACTGATCAACTTGTTTTGTTATTAAATTTTAACAAAACGTCATAGCATATCTTTAGGCCCGTATCACACGACATTCGCTGGCAAGGAACCTGCTGTGATCGCTGGTACAAAATCCTGTATGATTTTGTTCTCTTCGTCAGTACACCTGCTTGTATGACCGAAGTGTATCACACTCTAGCATTTTGGACGCTAAGTTGTATGAAATAAAACCGAAAGGCTGCCGTTTGAGGGCATTATTTGCAGTTCTGTCGCCTTATTAACGTAAAGCGGTCGCGAAACTTGCTTTAAGTAAATTAGAAAACATGTCAGGTACTGAATGAATGCATTCCAATCAATATTTAAGATCTAACTGTAATAATTGATTATTTTACCATACGCGTTAATAAGAAGCGCAATAAAAACCTCCAGAATGTGTTGGAAATGTGTGCAAGTGTTATTGCGTCCACTCGCTCTTTCGAAGATCCCGGGTTTAAGACGATCCAACGGCAGATTTTTAAAATTCTTTTTAACTATTTTATTATACCCTCCATATCTCGTACAGCAAGATTTCAACTTGGTTTTGTTCACATTATCTACGAAAACGATAGGGAAAGTTATTTTATTGTTTCATTTAAATGGCTATTTTCCCTAAATACTGCTCAAAACCATGGATGGATACTATTCGTTATAATTATTATTTTTAGTCGATTTTACCCTCGAGGTTTGGTTTTCCCACGGACTCAGCGAGGGATCCCATCATTACCGCCTCTACGGGCAGTGTCCTGTAGCTTGAAACATATCGTCTGGGGGATACAACTGGGGAGGTGAGACCAGCACCTCGCCCAGGCGGCCTGCAAAGAGAACAGGGTCCTCTTGAGGGATGGGAAGGGAGGGGCATATCGGGAGGGATAGGCAAGGAAGAGGGAAGGAGGCGGCCGTGGCCGTACGGTAGGTAACATCCCGGCATTTGCCCGAAAGCGAAGTGGGAAACCACGGAAAACCACTTTGAGGATGGCTGAGGTGGGAATCGAACCCCCTCTATTCATTTGGACCACCCGAGGCTGAGTAGACCCCGTCCCAGTCCTCATACCACTTTTCAAATTTCGAGGCAGAGCCGGGAATCGAACCCAGGACGTCCGGGGTGGCAGCTAATCACGCTGACCACTACGCAACGGAGGCGACTCTATTCGTGATAATTAGAATTTTAATAGTTCAATATTTATAATAATATGACACGTTCTGTAATTACTGCCTTGCTGCGAGGCTCAGCGGTAACGTTCTCGCTTGCTGTGCCCAAGGCTGCAGGTTCGTATCCTGGCGCAGTCAGCTGGCTTTCGAGGGTGCGCAAATGCGAGGGAGTCGTGTCAGTAGATTTACTGGCACGTTGAAGATCCTCTTCGGAGCAAACTTCCGGCACCCCGGCGTATCTAAAAGCCAGAGCAGTTAAAAGGGACATAAAACCAATAATGTTATAATTATCTGTATTTACTGCATGTTTGGGGAAGATGACCTCGTAGTTCCGCCCCTTTAAACCTCACTAACTAACTATTATTGTAAGTGTATAGCAAGCGCTTTTCCCACAGACGCCATTGAAAGAAATTTTCGTTTTGGTCTGATGTATTTATTGGTGAGCCTATCCACATAACAAATCTATTTGTTTTGTGGGTCGTCTGAGTGAGTCGGAGTTTTCCTTTAAACGAAGGTGGTCAAAATTTCGAGCACTTGCTACGTTGAATATACAGGATACCTTGCTTTCGTTCTACAGATCATTATGTCGTCATCCAATCTGGCTGCGTACCATCGGATAAGTACGGTGCTTTTGAGGACCAAATAAAAAATCACTTGTTGGAACAGATAGATATGCGTCCATAATGCATCCACAATAAACGACGTTAAGCAAAATAAATGTGCTAGTTCAAGGTTCGAACCTACTACAATGCGACTTCGTTGACGCTATCTAGCAATTCTTGATTTAGCCACCATAGCTACCGAGAACCATAGCATATTGCTGGCACTTATTGAATCTATTCGTAGACACTTCCTGTCCAAACGTATGAAGGTGTTATTCGGAGCTCTGATCGTTTCAATCATGCATTATATTTGAGGTCATTGAAAGAACACTGCCACTATTGATTTCTACTATATTCGCGAGGATGTACTCAACGGTAAAGTTGTACAATGAACGTAAAGGGGCAGGTACTAATGTTTTTAGGATGACTGTGATATACGCGTTAGTTGGGTTGCCATCCTCCAAAAAAATAAGGGGCTGGTGGACCACACTGTATATAGAGATAGAGATACATAACTACACTGATGGAAAAAAATATCCCAACGCCAGGAAGGGGTTGTGCTAGATTAACGAACCTTGGTAGGCGTAATTATACTGTGCCCGTTTAGACCGAAGTCCAACGACCACATATGCATTTCACCAAAAATCAGTCAGCACGACAATCTAAACATCTCAGGGCGACATATTTATTTATTTATTTATGTCTTTTGCAGTGGCGAAGTTAGGGCTCGTGGCCCTCTCTTACACTTAACCACATAGTTATAGTAAAATACACAAATAATACCATTGAATAAGATACGTAAACTAGAAATTAAGTTAGAATAATACAGGACATAAAAAATAAAGATAGCAATGCACATCAAACTAAGAAACATATAAAATTGTTACCTGACACAGTAACAATAATAATAATAATACTAATAATAATAATAATAATAATAATAATAATAATAATAATAATAATAATAATAAGAAGAAGAAGAAGAAGAAGAAGAAGAAGAAGTGATAGTGTTAGATCTAGTAAATAACTGGGTATTTTAATTTTTATTTATATACCATAATGGCTCAATCATGCTGTCTATCATCCATCACCAGTCACAGGAAACAGTCAGCGGTGTTCAAAAGGAAATCTCTGCAAGCAGTCTTAAATTTTGTGTAGGTCTTGCATTTCCTTACGTCAGCTGGGAGTGTATTCCAAAGTCGCGACCCAGTCACAACGAAGGATTTATTGTACCTGGAAGAGTGGTTAACGGGAATAGCGAGGGAAGAGCCAGATCTAGTATTAATATTATGAAATGAGGACATGAAATGAAATTTCGAAGAAATATACAGTGGGAGATTTTCGTCTAGGGTTCGATATACCGACGTCAAAATATGAAAATTTCGACGCCCTTCAGGTTTCAGCCAAGAAAGAGCTTTGTAGCTAGGGGTTACGTGAGAATCGTAATTCATGTTGAAAGCAAACCGAAGACTAGAGTTCAATGCTCGTTGCAGTTTTTTAGTTTGTTCGCTAGTTGCATCAACAAGGACCACGTCGCAATAGTCAAGTATTGGTAGTATCAAAGTCTCAATAAGTTTTATCCTCACGTCTTGTGGTAAAATGTCCTTATGCCGTTTGAGTGGGTGTAGCGTCGCGTACATCTTCCTGCAAGTATTACTTACATGTGCAGACCAGTCAAGAGTTTCAGTCAGAGTCATACCGAGGTTTTTCACTGTTTTACTGAACGGGATTACGGTTGCATTTAAAGTCACAGGAGGGATAGTGTAGATTTTATACATGGAATTCAATAATCCCTGCGAGCCGATTATAATAACTTGGGTCTTTTTGGGGTTGAGAAGGAGAGCGTTATCACTAGCATACACACTGAGTTGTTGCAGGTCGGTGTTTACATCTCGTATCGCGTTCGCTGTATCTTTGATACCAACGTGACAGTAAATTTGGGGGTCATCCGCATAAAGATGATATCTATTATATTTTATTACTGAGGAGATGTCATTAATATAAAGGACAAACAAAAGAGGACCAGGAACGGAACCCTGAGGGGTTCCTGCCTTCCTGAGTCGCCACTGTGAAGCAGTATCTTGTGTTATTACACGTTGCATGCGATCTGTAAGATATGCGGTGAAAAATTTTAAAGCCTCATTACCGAAAAGGCATGCAAGTTTCTTCAACAATGTCTGGATATGTATCGTGTCAAAAGCCGTACTGAAGTCAAGGAGTGTGAGTATTGTCAGTTGTCTTTCGTCCATTGCATGTCTGATAGCATCAGTCACTTTTAGTAAAGCAGTTGCTGTGCTATGGCCCTTCTTGAAGCCAGATTGAAGTGGATCCAGAAGAGAGTGAGCGTGCAGGTATTCCAGTATTTGAGTATGTACCAACCGTTCTAACGCTTTGGAAAGAGCGGGGAGAATAGAAATTTGACGGTAATCGGATAGAAGTTTAGAGCCTGGGTTCTTGGGAAGTGGGATTACATTAGCGTACTTCCAAATTGCAGGTAATGTGCCGTTTTTGAGACAGTGATTAAAAATATGGGTGAGAATGGGTAGAATAGCGCCAATGATATTATGTATGAAAGTTATAGGAATATCGTCGACACCACTAGCTTTCGATTTAATAGAATACAAGACTTTCTTAACTTCATTAGTGCTGACAGTACGAAAAGCAAAGCATGGGCGACTTTGTGGGACAAATGATGGGTCATTATTTACATGAGGTATGTTAAGCGGATTAGACTGAACTCTCTCTCTCTCTTCCGTGAAATACGCATTTAAATCGTCAAGTGGAATGTAAGGTACCTGAAGCTGTTCCCGTGTTTTGCCTATGCCCATGGCTCGGAGATGCCTCCAAGCACTAGCCGTATTTAGATTCCTTGTTGATTCACGAACATATTTAAACTTAAGATTACGGATGATTTGTTTAGTTCTATTCCTCATTATTCTATAATTTTCATAGTCACTTGGGTCTTGGGTACGTTTGTAATGTCGGTAGAGTGTATCACGTTGAGACATCATATGTTTAACATCAGAGGTTAACCATGGATTAGGTTTGCGTGATATTCTTATCTGTCTTTTGGGTGCATGTTTGTTGTATAGACTGTGTATTAACGAATTTTTTTTATTTATTTTTGCATCAATGTCTTTCAGATTTAAAATGTTATTCCACGGAAGAATGTA
The DNA here is from genome assembly GCA_946902985.2 of Meconema thalassinum. Taxonomy (NCBI): domain Eukaryota; kingdom Metazoa; phylum Arthropoda; class Insecta; order Orthoptera; family Tettigoniidae; genus Meconema; species Meconema thalassinum. Next base: position 1,388,120,843 of record OX336389.2, read on the forward strand.
GGCATCGTACCTTAGTTCATACATATCGATATCTTTCATATTCCTGCACGTTTTATACCTAGGTTCATATTTTGGAACGCGTAGTGACTAAGCGAGAAATATAAGATTGTGGGTGGACACGGCCGGTACTGAAATCTGTCCGTGAGTTACCACTTTCTGAGGGTTGTTAGGCCTAGTCACTTTGAGATCTATTATGGTGTGGGAAATGTTGTTGGTAGTATGTACATGGTTAGTAGGATTTTAAGGAAGGATAGTCAAGTCACATGAGGAAAACATGTCTTCTAATTTCTTAGTATCGTAATTCTTCGTAAGTAGATTAGTGTTGAAATCCCCTAATATAATGATATGTTCGTACGTTGGTAGCAAGTTAAGTAGATACGTTTCAAACTCGGCCATATAAGATACTTTAGGTGGTCGGTAAACCACTCCAATAAGTATTTTCTGTCCACTAGCAACTACTTCAACGAACATGAACGCCGTCCTCGGCAAATTGCCGATCGATGAGGTACAAATGACACGGCTCTTCAGGTCATCTCTACAGTAGAGAACGATACCTCCTCCCCTCTTATTAGTGCGGTCATGACGTTGGATATTATAATCATCAAGTTGAACCATGCTGTTTGGAATTGAAGGCGATAACCAGCTTTCACTCATTCCTATCAAATGGACACTAGTTTTGCTAAATATAGCCTGAATTTCGTCAAAGTGTGCGGGCAAACTTAAGTTGTTTAAGTGACAACACTGGAGGGTGTGAGGATATGGTGAAAGTTCGTGTTTCAATAAGCTGCTGGCGTCTATGGTAGGGAGAGGGGTGAGGAGAGATCTATTCTTAGAGCTAAGGTCGTTGTCATTGGAAAACACCGTAGCTACCTGACTAACGGACATACTTTAACTGAGACCAAAAAATCTTACCTGGATTTCCTGGAGAACTGGACCGCTTGCTGGTTAATATACCACACACAAACACACAATCACACACGTAAACCTAGTAATAATGATAATAATAAAAGTAATAATAACAATAATAATAATAATAATAATAATAGTAATAATGTTTAGTGGGCACATCACAATGGTCTTATCCCTCTGATAATCCACCTAACCGCCCCATGTGAAAGTTCAATTCCTTTGGTGTGCTAATGTTTAGCTTCTTCCCGTCTTCTAAATGGACGATAATGCGGCCATCCTGCGTTGAAAGCCGCCGCATACCCCAGAAGTCTCGTGCTTTACGCAACACTTCCTTTCTTGTGGACGTCAGAGATTCGGTAACGAGTAGTTTGGTACCTTTAAGAGCTCGCTTGGCACGCCAGATGCGGTCTCTCTCATGGTACCTGAGAAATGTAATGATGATAGGCCTGTTTCCTGCAGATACCACCTCAGCTGTCGTCCTCTTCATACGGCCCAGTATATGACATCTATCTATACTGTCCATAGGCAATTCGATGTTCAGTCTGGTTTTTAAAGTTCCCAATGCCACAGCGTAGGTGTCCTCACCAGGGGTCTCACTTACTCCATGAAGGAGGAGGCAGTTCCTTCTGCTATACTGCTCTGCCTCGTCAATCTGAATGTCCTGCTGGTCGATGCGTTCCTGCAGATGGTTTACTTTCTTCTTCATCTCGCCTAATTCACTTGATATAGCTTCACGAAAGTCCTTAAAGTCTGAAGCGAGGCCGGTGAGTGTGTCGCAGGGGTTGGCAGCACTGGTCGCACTAGCAGCCATGGCTTGTTCCAAGCTTGCATGGGATTCAGCCATTCGCTCTTCGAACTTAGTTATTCGTTCATTTACGGCCTTCAGCGTCATAGCACTTCACTTTTATTCGAGTAAACGATTAAGTAAAACACTAGCACGCCCACAAATATTCAAATGCAACTTATCTTGCTGATATGGCAGGTGAATTGCGGAGCACGTTTACTCGCGTTGTACAGCGTGCGCCATCTTGGAGTGGGTTAAAGTGCCAACAATAAGAAGATAAAAAAATGCTTTACTGATTTTCGGCTCGATGCAACAATAAGGATAGAAGGAGACTTTAAAAATAGCACAATTCTTAAAATAATCTCATTTTAATAAAATAAAAAAATTACTTTAAAGAAATGCCAGAATAGCATTTCTGAATGCATGAATAATCATACATTTATGTACAACAAAAATACAGGGTTACCAACACAGGAACACTTGAATTTGAACGAAAGCCAGAATGTCAGTCCTGTTGACTTTGTTCAAATTAAATTTATTTTCAGTAATAGGTTCTTCAGGGCAAATTAAATTGTCCAGCCTGAATCCTAAATTATTAGCATTCACTTGTTTCACTCGTTGTAAAAAATCACTTTGTTTCTGGTTTCACTTTGTTGTAAAAATAACTATCACTTTCCAGGAATCATTATTCCAAAAATTGGTACATTTTTAGGTCATAACAATGGGTTTAACACAACATCAATTTATAGGACATCTGAGCATCTTTGAAAAATAACGTTTAAACAATTGGAGCATGGATTCGAAGAACTTCGATGTTGAGCAGAAAATGTATTGTATCATCTGTTCTCGATCCAAAATAATAATTCTGAGTGCATGACTCGACTATTAATTCATGGTCAAAATATTATTAACAAAAACATCAATTCTTTCAATGTCAATTTAACCATCAAATCATTCAAATATTATTTGAAAATATTATTCAGAAAATTGTTACCAAAATATTAACAAATACTATTATCAAAAGTTGCAATTCTTTGACAGAATATGAAAATGTTAGTCTTTACATTATTTTATATTTTATAATATTTATAATTTTAATAGGATCACAAATATCCTTTAAATGGTAGAAGTGGCTGTTCATGAAATAACAGTATTAATTTATTTATAGCATCGGCCCATTCTATTTAAATGCGTCAAAAATCACATGATCATATTTAGCATTAGACAAACGGTAAAGTCTCATTATAATGAAAGGTTATTTTAATAACAAATTCGAGTTGACAAGTACTGGGAAAATATTTATAGAACACGAGAATCATCTGTGAATCAACTGTGATGGTTTCATAAAATAACCCTCGGTTATCAAATTCGAGGAAAGTGTGGCTTGTAACTATATTTTCAACTCCCAACATATTTATAAAAGTCATCTAACCTTCACAATGGTTGATGCTTCATGTAATGACGATTTCATTCCTGCGAATTAATTGCACAACCAGAATGACAAAATTCAACTATTTCCACACATAATATTTCTTCCCAAATTATACATAATCATGATAATCAAGTCCTTGCTTGTTATCCAATCTGGAAGATTATGAAACTAGTAAGCTCCTCCAATAAGTTTACTGTAATTTCACCATCATATTAAATCTTAATATTTTCACATCGTGTCTATTCATGGTCCAACGTCCTATCAAATGACTTTACCCAAATAATTTATATTTATATAAACTCTATAAAAACCCTAATTTATACATTCAATTTGTTTCCCATTTTATCACTTTCCGTGTCTCGGTAATGCAATTATCAAATGCTTCCAATATATTATTCTGTTAGTAGAATGTGGGCGTGCGTTTAACCACTAACCTTCGGAAAAGCAAGTATCCGATATAGTGAACTGTTTCGAATATAAATTTTATAAATTCACACTACATGATATGATTATTAGAGAGTACATATCATTATTTTTATTATCTCAGAAAAATTGAAAATAATTATTATCATTAAATCATTATTATTATTATTTCCAAAACTGGAGTTAACTTCAATAAACTATTCGAGAAAAGATCCAACTCGACTTCTTAAACATGGAAAAACCTTCATTCTTCAAATTAAATTTATTTTAATATTTAGAGATACGACGGCTGATGACCGCGATTAGAAAAATGACAAAATCAAATAAAATGCTCATGATGCTTGTCCATAGATTCAAGTAATTGAATCGACATGTCTGAACGTAGAAAATACTCAGAACTAGGCTTCCCATGCCTCGCAGAATCATTTGCAACAGCAAATTACCAAAGAAAATTGTGTTGATAAGACTGTAGAAAAATGAGAATTCCGGTTAGCTACTCATAAGAATAATGCAAATTGTAGCTTACATTCTTGTAGATCTTGATTTAGAAGATAATCTGGTTAAAACCAGACCATTCCAGTCTTCAGTCCCCATTTGGACTCGTGGTATCGGCCTCCATTTTATACCCGCAATTTGTCTAGCAAGACATAGCGGTGATTATATTCGTTGCCTGGTAATAATCTTGATGTAAACTGTTCATGATGGCAGCTTTAACAGCCGTAGTTAATTTCTTGAAAGGGACTAGATCTGTTTGATACATGGTTAAAATACCAGATGTAACACAGACCCAACCGTGACGCATTCAGTACAGTTTAATACACTAACAATCTTTTTCAGCTTTGGTGACAGATCTGATGTTCTCGTTGTCCATGGGTGGAGTTATGCACTCTCCAGTCAGCGCTATGCACAGCTAGCCCCTTATGTCTGCTAAGTGATCTTTACCAACCAAGAAAGGTATTTCTAAAAGTACTGACATGTGATCTTGGTTGGTCATTCAGTCACCAAGACGAAGCTTGCCTCTGGTAATTGGGCATGAAAATATTCCAATAATAATTATGGGCTGTGGAAAGTTTATAGACTAAGTCTATCATATGTCCGTTAGCAGTTTCATATTTACCAGTATTGACTGCCAAAAAAAAAGTCTATCACATGAGTGATAAATGAAGTAAAATATTCTGTTTCACTGGAAGAATTTCTAACACTTTTAAAGTACCAGTAACCATGCACTGTTTCGACGATTCACACTAAGATTAAGCAACCATGTGCTTTTGAAAATTATTACGACGAACATAGCAACCATGTGCTCGTAGATAAGTATCAAGAAGTGATAGCAACCATGTGCTGTGAAGATGTGAATCACGGAGTACTAGCGACCAAGCGCTGTGAATATGTGAATCTTGAGTCCAGTTCGGCGCTCATTTTATACAGTCCAGGGCAGTCCCTTGACGTTATAGCGGGATATGTCCTCAATCCTTAAACTTCTTATATCTCGGCTTCCACTGGTTCGATTTTCTTCTAATTTAGCTCATTCTTCTTCCCTTATCCGTGCCAGTAATATGGTATGTGTCCCATGTTTCCAATCAATCGGGAAATATTTTATCAAAAATATAGCCTCGCTTGTTCTGTAGCCTGCATATTCCTACGATTTCCTTCTAAGAACAATTGGCGCGCGCTATTCAAATCTTCTACCGAGGACTTAGGATATGTGCCTGTGCTCTCAAATCTGCACCAGTGGATTTGGGCACAATACATCTACAACATGACGATTCAAATTTCCCGCAAATCGCATTAGTGTGGCACTAGTAGTGGCCCCATGACGTTGCACATCAGGTTTGCTTAAAATACGGACTGTACTGTGCAAGACCGTTAGTTACCCGTGAGATTGGACGGAGTGACTGTGAGTAGGTCGTAAATGCCTTTCAACGTGGCCATGTAATAGGGCTACGTGAAGGTGGATTTCCTTCCGCGCTATTGCAGAACGACTTGACAGGAATATCTCCACTGTGCATGTGGCGTACTGGCAGCAGTGGTCACGAGAAGTTACGGTCACAAGAAGACCGGACACCGGACGTCCCCGTGGCACCACTGAGAGGGAGAAACGCCGTTTTCGGCGTATGGCTTTGGCGCATCGGACGGCGTCTGCACCAACAATTCAAGCGACAGTTGGCATTGCGGTGAGGCAACAAACTGTTCGAAATCGGTTACTTGAAGGACAGCTCCGAGCTCGGCGTGCATTCCACTTACCCCAAACCATCGCCGTCTGCGACTTCAAACGAGAGCTCATTGGAGGATGGAGTGGAGGTCCATTGTGTTTTCCGATGAAAGCCGGTTCTGCCTTGGTGCCAGTGATGGTCGTGTGATGGTTAGAAGGAGTCCAGGTGAGCGCCTGCATTCCACCTGTCTACGGAGTCGACACACTGGACCTACACCGGACGTTCTGGTCAGGGGAGAAATTTCCTATGACAGCAGGAGCACTTTTGTGGTTCTCCCACGTACCCTGACTGCAGATGTGTACGTCCCTCTGGAGATTTGACCTGTTGTGCTGCCATTCATGAGCAGCGTTCCCGGGGGTGTTTTTCAACAGGATAACGCACGTCCCCATGCCGCTGTTGTAACCCAACCTGATCCACAGAGTGTCAACATGCTGCCTTAGCCTGCTCGATCCCCCGATCTGTCCCCTATCGAGCACATATGGGACATCATTGGACGACAACTCCAGCGTCATCCACAACCGGCATTAACCGTCCCTGTATTGACCGACCAAGTGCAACAGGCATGGAACTCTATACCACAAGCTGACATCCGGCACCTGTAAGACACAATGCATGCTCGTTTGCATGCCTGCATTGAACAGTCTGGCGGTTATACCGGTTATTAATGGACCAGCATGGCTCATTTGCGATGGCTTTTCTCGCGCGGACATTAACCTGTTGTTTTGTACCTCTTATCAATTAAAAAATGTTATCTCTCCAAATACGAGTATAATGCCAAGATTTACGTACTCTACATTCCTTAATTCACGGTGTTGGGATATTTTTCCGCCAGTGTATTTAGGAAGCTAAACTTAATTACATTTTGTGTTATATTTACTAATCATGGCATGTGATGCTAAAAAGTGGAGTATTTATTTTCCATATTGTTCCATATTTGGAAGTTTAGCACATATGCTTCATATTCTAAGTCATTAAATATATATATATAGTCCATATATCGGCTAGAAAATATTAATTTATAGTAAATTAGCAGTCCTGTCAATAATGAAGAAGCAATTTTTAAATCGTGGTACAGGTTAATTTGCAGATGTGGCAAAAATGAAGATAGACACTGTAATTTCAAATAACCCTGGATATGAAGCAATGGGAAAGGTTGTTGCAATTTAAATGTAAAGTGTAAAGTTCACGTTGGATTTAGCCTCAGCAGGCATTGATGTGTTCAAATATGTCCCAATACCTTTCCTGATATTGAACGCAGTTTCAGTCACTATAAACCTGTCTTTATGTTCGACCCTGACTATTATACGTCAGAAAACTGTATCATAATGATGGTCATTATAACACTATTTTTCGTTATGGAACAGTTTCTCCCACAAATCAGAGCTCAAGAAACTGTTGTTTGACCAATCAGGTGAGGATAGCAACGCATCTGCGCTGAGTTCCAAGGCCTTCTAATTTAAATTTCACTGCCTGGCCTAGTGTCATATTGGGGCAATGGAGGAGGCCATGGTCAAATACATGGCATTCTGTGCATCCCATGCGCTCTGTTCAGTACATAAAACTGGCGAAATCTCGACAGATATTTATGAATATTTATGTTCGAACATAAAATAGTTACTAATAATTATCGTCGAACATAAACAGCCGTATGCAACTCGCCTATAATGGAAATTAAGACACTCGTATGGAAATTATAAAACTCGCATACACTCGTTTTATAAACATACTTGTGTCTTAATTATTGCCATTATAGGCTCGTTGCATAATGTACTATTATATTTGTTTTGATCATCATATAATGTGTATAAATTGTAGAAACTTTACAGTACGGTATATAAAAACTTTAAAAAATATTCACATTCACTTTCCAGCACTTAAAAGAAAATTTTGTAATCCATTGTTTTTGGTAACAGAATAAAAGATTGGTTATTCTTCCATGTTCATATTGATATTAAAATAAGAAGTGCAATGTTCTGTGTCAAGGAGATCTACTTTGCTTAGCTTCGTTGAATTTGGACACTAAAATAGAAATTATAGGGTTTTGTAATTGTAAGTTCATATATAACTCCATATTTCAATACAAATAACTAAATATATAGCCTATGTACATATTTCATTAATTATTAGTACATATAAATCCGTTCCCTGTAAATAACACTGCTGGAAAACAATACATGTATTAGTTATGATCACTAGGGCTCGGATTTTTAGGTGCTAAAAATCGGGAAAAGATTTATTTTTTATGTATTAAAAATATCTGAAATATGTGACAAAAAAGTAAAAATATGTAATTTTAATTTATTTTATTAATGTGGATATAAACAATATGCATTACTCACGAATGCAATTTATGCTATGTCTCACTGACTGCTGAAGTATTACAATACACAATGAGATACATCTTCAGGTTGTCCATCACAAATGACCGACGGTTATTGCAAAACACTTCTTGTGAAGGCGTGAAACTGCGGCAATATATTTCTTGCCCTTGAGGTGTTGTGTAAATTGAGATCGCTGTTCAGCCTTGATTGCTTTCCCACATGGTTGGCAGAACAGAACGCCCCAATCAGAAGTGAAATTATCTTTAAATTCTGCAACAGACGATAACTTGTAGTTGTTTTTACTTTAGGCACCGTAGAACTGCCTTACACTTCACAGTGCCAGAAATGAACTACATGTGAGTGACACTGGTTCCAGGTAGCTGGAGGAGGGGGAGGTCTAGCACGTGGTGCAATATGGCATTGGACAAGGAAATCCTCGGCTTCCACAGTGAGTGGCACGGGGCAACAAGTTAAGAATAACACAGTTGCAAGCTCACATACGCTCTGCATGAAGATTAGATATTTCACAGGTTCTTCCCCGTTGAAGTAACACAGAACAAAAATGCAATAAACTGAAAGATCTAGCATACTGATTTTAAAAATGTAAATATTATGTCTTTTTATGTGCTAATAAGTGAAAAACAGAAATGTATGTATTTATAGAAAAATGTTTAAAATATGTAATTTCATAAAACAATATTTATTTACCTAAAAATCCGAGCCCTTATGATCACTATTATAATGGGGGCAATTTTAGGATTACGAGTTTGAACCTTCAAGGGGTCATCATCAGACCTGATCACAGTGTTGAGGTTTAAATGTAGGCATATCAAATGTTCTCTAAATTCAATAATTGTAGTGCCTTTAGTCGGTGATTTAATTACGATACGGAGTTCGAATCTCGTTAAAAAGGTAAGTTTGTTTTTCGTACGGGCTTGTGAATTGCGTATGGGTATTATACACGTGTATACAAATTAGAGCAACACAATAAACAAAATAAAAATGAAATTAGAACTTGCACTTGAATTCCACCTACGAAGGGTACTGTGAAAATGAAAATCCACAGTCTGCTTTCAGTCGACTGACCAGGTCAGGGAATGGAATGAATGAAGCCCCCATTTAGTGGCGAGGATAGGAACTGTGCCGGATGTTAAAGCCTGTCGCACTCCCCTGGGGAAATGACAGAGGAAATGAAATTATAGTGGAGAGTGTTGCTGGAATGAAATTGTGACAGGGAAAACCGGAGTACCCGGAGAAAAACCTGTCTGCCTCCACTTTGGCCAGCACAAATCTCACATGGAGTGACGGGGATTTGAATCACGAACCCAGTGGTGAGAGGGTGGCGTGCTGCCGCCTAATTCACGGATGCTCACATAATAAACTGTACATTCAATAAAATTGAACTGTATGCTCTAACCGAAGAAAATATAACACGCAATAGTCAATCCATTCCCGTAAAATTTAACACTTACTACATAATGCATTGTGTACTGAAACACCACTAGAATGGACTCCACTCTAGATACCAGGTAATAATAAAATGTCAATATCTCTTATACGACACACTGGGCAAACTTTTATTTTTGCATGTGATGCCAACCAAAAATTACGTTTTTTTTAATGTGCCAAGTTTTCAATCTGCGGGAAGCAAAACAGCGTTGTATCTAAATGGGAGAGTATCAAGTAAAGTGCGCATGCAACCTGCTCCAGCAGCATACTTTAGATATCTCTGGTATAAAATATAACTAGCGGACCCGTGCGAGAAATCTCGCATGTTCGTAAATCACACTTTCCCCAATAGGTTTATAATGAGACACTTAAGGAGAAAGGTTGTTATGTTTTAATTTCAACCAAATGATTATAGAACACTATTTACATTTCAGTTAGAAATCCAGGTTCTACGTTCCCTAACTTAAGAAGGCAATCACTGAAAATTGGATCATCATAACACTCACCAGTTATTCGATATTTATGAAATTATACGATTTGAGTAGCCTACTCATTCCTTTGATTTACTGTTTCCGAAATCCATTCAAAATGATAAAGGAAACATCTCAGAATGTTAATATTACATGAAACAGGCGTCACAGCGGCCAAAATGTAGTGGACTTCAATTATGGAACGTATTTTCCTACAAAAACATTATCTGCAAATCGCACACTTCGTGCATTGTTTTAAAAGTAATTTTTTAAAGAAATTATAGATATTTATGCAATTAGAGTGCAATTCGTCTCTGCTAATGTCTATTCTCTTTCATTTGAATGTTCATTTGTCACGATCGGTCGCTTGTGAGTGCCGCTGGAAGGATCTATACTACTGAAATCTCTACTTAGTATAAAACAAAGTCCCCGATTCTTGGATGTTACGGGTAAAACCGAGAACCACTGGATGGATTTTGATGCGGTTTTCACCATTCTGTAAAGGATACCTCAAGGATGATTTTTGTAGAAAATAATTTATTTATGATCAAAGGAAACCGAGCAGTAACGATTTCAGTGGAAAAGTTGAAAAAAACCTGGCGTCCGAGCGCTTTGTAAGCTTACGCTGGGCAAACCGTTAAAAATATCTAAATACTATGAGTGTAAGCATTGTTCGGCACGAAAAGTTCTACAAAAAAGTCCGCGAGAGCATATGTCTATCTTCAATACATCGCCCACTGTAAGTGTTTTTACGTTTTAACTTCTTCCAACCATGTCCATTCAACTACTGAGGCGACCGTTTACGAGCTAGCTAAGGGCGAGTCTATCACCCCTGTTACAGCCTAACTTGCGGGCGAACATATTACCCCAGATACAGCCTGCAGCAAACCGTCGAGTTGTGTTGAGTTAAGACTTCAGAGAAAGGTGGTTGTGTTTGGAGTTTCCCTGGAAGTGCAACTCGTATTTTCTTCATTTCGCCTATGAATTTTTCGTTCCGCAAAATTCACATTCAAGTTAAGATTGGACGGAAGGGGATTTGTGTTTCATGCACCTCGCCATTCTTAAATTTCGTCTGACAAGAATTTGTTGCACATGCATCTCCATGATAATATAATTAATATTCCAGTCAGTGATTTTAACCCATCATGCCGAGACGTAAAACGGATATTGGTCGTTGTTCATTGACATTGAAAAAAAAAGCGCTTATCACGTAATGAATTCATAACTGTTCCCGGGTGAAGCCGGGTCGGGTTGCTAGTAATATATATGATGATTAGGGTTCGGAAGTTTAAGACCTAAAGAAGTACAAAATATGCAAGCAAATATGCCCTAAAAACTAGCTAAATATGACCTAAAAACAATAAAACATGACCTAAAAAACTATGAAATATGACATGAATTTTTGGTATAGGTGAGTAGTCTATCAATAACATACAGTAAATGCTAAATGACGTCCGTAGAGGAGCGCCTTCTTGGTATCAGGTCTTCTAAACCTGCTATCTGCCTGTTCTGGGAAAAGAAAGAAAAATATATCCTCTGCCCTATTCGGAAATCCTGTGTTTGAAACTCGACGCAGATAACACGTACCTTGTTAACAAAGCCTCAATTTAAACAACAATTCTGAAAAAATAACCAAATATGACCTTATGTCACTAAAATATGACCAAATATGACCAAAACATTAAAAATGGCCGAAATATGGATTTATAGGCAACATCAAATTACTTTAAACGTGGTCAGAGACCCGTCATTCAAACTAATTTTTCAGATTTCGGGTCAAATGAGCTCGGGAAAAAATATGACTTTTCGTTAACATCCGAACCTTAATGATGATCATGGGTTACGAAGGTCAAATAAATAGGCTAGTAGCACTGGAATATGTAGCTCTAAATTCTTTTTTGGGTATTTATTTCGCGTATAGCATACACATACATACAATATTACAAATGAACAATAATTCCCAATGAACTAATCTACAAACAAACATCTAGTCCTTGTATATACCCAATACATTTTGGGGTTGCCAACAAGACATCTTCAAATCGCCCTCCGTATGCTATGATGCTGCAGACCTCCCTGTTGTGCTCAACAGTGTGTCGCGGCGCACCACAGTCGCATACTGGTGAGGACAACATTCGCCATTTTCAGTAAAATGTGAATCCCCGCATCTTCCATGTCCCGTCCTAAGGCGGTTGAGCATTGATCATACCTTGCGAGGTTGATCAAACCCAGGAACTGCCTCATTGATGCATGGCATTGCCAGGTATGTAGCTGGAGCATTTTGGGTCCACTCTCTCCTCCAGGAATCGGTGGTGTGGAATCCGATGAGGTTGCTGACAAGTGCAAGTCTCAAACGGAGTCTGTAGATCCTGAGGTCTGAAATGTCAGAGTGTACCAGTAGTCCAGGGTTCGCTAAGATCTTGTTGTATTCTCTGATCAAAGCTACTCTCCTTCGCAGATTATCGGGACATCAAATATGATACTAAAAAAGTGACAGTCAATCTGAAAGACTAGACTTTGTATCATTTTAAATGCTACAAATGCTGAAAAATGCTAGAAAGGCTGGAGGCTTCTCGCTTCGCTCGAAGCCAATGACTCTTGACAAGTTAGAAAATTATCTGCATAATACTTATCTTGTTTCAAATTACTCGCGAACTGCAAGTGCAAACCAAGGGCAAATCAAGGTCTCGCGCGAGATGCCGCACGCTCACCAGACCGCGCGGGGACGAGCCCCTTCCATCCAGTCTAAAAACACTTATAGTGGGCGATGTATTGAACATAGAAATATGCACTCGCGGACTTTTTTGTAGAACTTTTCATGCTAACCAATTCTTACGCTCATAGTATATTGATATTTTAACGGTTTGCCCAGCGTAAGCTTAAGAAGCGCACGGACGCCAAGTTTGTTTTCGACTTTTTCACTGAAATCGTTACTGCTTGGCTTCCTTTGTTCATACATAAATTATTTTCTACGGAATCATTCCTCGAGATATCCTTTACAGAATGGTGAAAACCGCATCAAAATCCATCCAGTGGTTCTCGAGATTACCCGTGACATCCAAGAATCGGGGATGTTTGTCTTTTACTAACGAAGTAGAGATTGTCGGGGAACACATGCACCAATAGGTACTATGACGTCACACACCTCAGTGCATCTCGGTACATTTCGTCCCGTCACCGTAACGTAACGCCAGACCCCAGCGTAACGACGAAGTCGACAAGATCATTTAACATGATAAAACACTAAGTACCACACCTAGGTTGGACATTGAGTGTCTCCAAAGACAGGCACCAAACTACTCAACTTTTCTCCCGAGTTCCTATATGACGCATGAGTTAAACTGAACAACTAGGAAAATTGGCCGAAAACGAGAGAGAGTTCTGCAACGATGAAGGATAGGGTAGAGTAAATGGCAGTCATTCATAAATACTCAATATCTTCTAACTTATTTGAACTATCTTCGTGAGATTTTGAAGGGTTGTTACAATGGATTGAAATTAATTGAGCCAATAAACAGTAAAGAATCGTTATTTTTTTAAATTTAATTATAATCCTGCTTTGCTTTTGTATAGTTTTGTTGCAATATAGGTGACACAGACTCATGAAAAGGCTACTTGTGTACTTGGGTAATCTATTGGTTGATTATTCCTGAAAACTTCCAATCGTGCAAATGCATCTTTGGATAATAATTAAATATTTACCACAAGAATTGTTAATGAAATTGAACCCTTCAGCGTCAGTTTCTGTGTTGAGATGTGATAAAGGATTCATGTCGGTACATTTTTCCGTTCCTAAGAAAATGGTACATAACTCAACAAAAATTGTATTTTGATGAAAATAAGGTAGAAGTTTGTGTAAGAACTTTCCTAAGATTTTAAAATATTCCGATGCAAAATCATTTTCCTCCCCCTGAAAACTTCCCTTTTTACTTTTTTTTGCTTCCTGCAGTGTTGAGACTGTCCATGGGCGCTTCTACATTCTGAGGGGTTATTCGGTTGTGACCATTCGGCAGAAAGCTGGAGGTGTCGAGCTGAGGAACGGGAACAGCTCTGCCTTTAGGAGGAAGTACGTTCTGACATCGCAACATCCGTCTTGCTTTCGTAATAACAGACTGTAACGCACAATTTTCTTCGGCTTATCCCAATTAGTTGGGGTCGCTGGAGCCAACGAGGCCTCTTTTTGGTTTTGGCTGGTGATTTATGGCCGGATGCCCTTCCTGACGCCACGTGATTTTTCAGGTGAAATTTTCATCCGTTGTCACCGGGATTCGAACTACACATCCGTTGTCACCGGGATTCGAACTCCAGCCGTCCGGGTGAAAGACGAGCAGCTAAGCCATTACGCCATCACGCTCCCAGAGGAAAATATACAGTTAATAAAATAAAGACAAGATATACACCCCTGCACTACCAGTACGCACTTCTTTTATAGCCAAAGGAATTGTCGATTTCTTCATCCACCCTTAAAATACCAATAATGACTGGGGCAGATGACCTCGCTGTTCCGCCTTATAAAGCAACGATAACTAACTAACCGATAATGACCTAAGGAATTATCCCAGTGTCAATGTGTTGCGTATATTGATGTAATTGGGAAAGAGGGGAGAACGCTTTGAGCCTTTCCGCACTGCCCATTTCCCTTAATTCCAACGAAACCTTTCATGAAAATTAACGTTTCTCATTCCGTAGAGCTTTACTGTCCATGACAGTATATAACAAATAACTGCGAGCTCTTGTGTAGATAAGGGTGTTATAACGCCTTGCTGAGCATCAAATATAAACCCATTTGATCCACAGCAGGATGCCAACACGTGAGCTGCGTCTTTCGTGTCATTTTGTTTTTAATGGTTGATGTGAGTAAAATAGTATCAAGCTCTTTGTGGCCATCTCGACGTCACTGCAAGCCTTTCTATTACAAAGAAAACGTTTAGCTTTACCTCGAGTGAATAAATGAAGCTTATAAAGTCCACTAACTCATCTGGCAGTCGATAACGGAGTTTTGTTTCTAGACTTAGCGATAATTTGTTCATCTATTTTTTCATAATACTGACAAAAATATTTCATAGAACAGGAATTGCTTTATTTAGAAGTACGTTATTCGTAAATAAATTTGCAGTTCAGAATGAATGAAGATTGGTTAAATTCAATTAATCAATTCATTAATTCATTAATTCATAAATAATTATCAAAATTCTCACATAGTTTTATTGGAAAAGTCTGTGCTTCACGAGGTTCACAGTCAAATGATAAGTGTGCTGTTTACAAAGGTTTGTTTCGATTAGGGAAAGAAGGGAGGAAGGGAGGATGGAAGTGAGGAAAGAAGGGAGGAAGGGAGGATGGAAGTGAGGAAGGAAGGGAGGAAGGAAGGAAGGGAGGAAGGAAGGAAGCAAGGGAGGGAGGAAGGAAGGAAGAGAGGAAGGGAGAGAGTAAGGGAGGAAGGAAGGAAGGGAGGAAGAGAGGAAGGGAGGGAGTAAGGGAGGAAGGAAGGAAGGAAGTGAGGAAGGGAGGAAAGAAGGAAGGGAGGAGGGAAGGAAGGGAGGAAGGAAGGAAGGGAGGAAGGAAGGAAGTGAGGAAGGAAGAGAGGTAGGAAGGAAGGAAGGAAGAGAGAAGGAAGGGAGGAGGGAAGGAAGGGAGGAAGGAAGTAAGAAAGGAAGGAAGAGAGGAAATAACGAAGGAAGGGAGGAAGGAACGAAGGAAGGAAGGGAGGAAGGAAGGGAGGAAGGGAGGAAGGAAGGGTGGGAGGAAGGAAGGAAGGAAGGAAGGAAGGAAGGAAGGGAGGAAGGAAGGGAGGAAGGAAGAGAGGAAGGAACGAAGGAAGGGAGGAAGGAACGAAGGAAGGAAGGGAGGAAGGAAGGGAGGAAGGAAGGAAGGAAGGGAGGGAGGAAGGAAGGGAGGGAGGAAGGAAGGGAGGAAGGGAGGGAGGAAGGAAGGGAGAGAGGAAGGAAGGAAGGGAGGGAGGAAGGGTGGAAGGATGGAAGAGAGGAAGGAACGAAGGAAGGGAGGAAGGAACGAAGGAAGGAAGGGAGGGAGGAAGGGAGGGAGGAAGGGAGGGAGGAAGGAAGGGAGGCAGGAAGGGAGGAAGGAAGGAATGGAGGAAGGAAGGAAGGGAGGAAGTAAGTGAGGAAGGAAGAGAGGAAGGAACGAAGGAAGGGAGGAAGGAACGAAGGAAGGAACGGAGGAAGGAAGGGAGGAAGGGAGGGAGGAAGGAAGGGAGGAAGGGAGGAAGGGAGGGAGGAAGAGAGGAAGGGAGGGAGGAAGGGAGGAAGGAAGGGAGGAAGGAACGAAGGAAGGATGGGAGGAAAGAAGGAATGGAAGAAAGGAGGAAGGGAGGAAGGAAAGAAGGAAGGAATGAAGGGAGGAAGCAAGGATGGAAGGGAGGAAGAGAGGAAGGGAGGGAGGAAGGAGGGAAGGGAGGAAGGGAGGGGGAAGGGAGAAAGGAAGGGAGTAAGGAAGGAAGGGAGGAAAGGAGGAAGGGAGGAAGGGAGGAAAGAAAGAAGGAAGGAATGAAGGGAGGAAGCAAGGATGGAAGGGAGGAAGAGAGGAAGGGAGGGAGGAAGGAAGGGAGGAAGGGAGGGAGGAAGGGAGGAAGGAAGGAAGGAAGGGAGGAAGGAAGGGTGGAAGGAAGGGAGAAAAGAAGGAAGGAAGGGAGGAAGGAAGGAAGGGAAGAAGGAAGGGAGGAAGGGAGGAAGGAAGGAAGGGAGGAAGGAAGGAAGGGAGAAAGGAAGGAATTGAGGAAGGGAGGAAGGGAGGAAGGGAGGGAGGAAGGAAGGAAGGGAGAAAGGAAGGAAGGGAGGAAGGAAGGGAGGAAGGGAGGAAGGGAGGGAGGAAGGAAGGAAGGGAGAAAGGAAGGGAGGAAGGGTGGAAGGGAGGAAGGTGGGAAGGAAGGAAGGGAGGAAGGAAGGAGGGAAGGAAGGAAGGGGGGAAGGAAGGAATGGAGAAAGGGAGGAAGGAAGGAAGGCAGGAAGGAAGGAAGATGATGAAGATGATGATGATGATAATTTTTGCTTTAAGGGGCCTACTATCTACGTTATCGGCCCCTAATGAAATGAAATGAAATGTTATGAAATGAGGATAAAAGCAGCCCACTGCATGAGATGAAAATGAAATTGTTTGCATAAAACGGACAGTCCCAATAATTTTGCCTTATTTGAAAATACAAGTCTAATTTGCGTTGATCCAGTAACTTAAAGCCCTCGAAACAGGCGACATGCTTCAAAGGATAAGATATCGAAGCATTCCAAATTTCGTCAAAATTATATGGAATATTGCATGGATTCTCCACTTTTTTTTTTATGAATGAGGGGCTGCATTTGAATTGTGAATTTTGGAAACTTGTGATATTTTGGTACAAAACAAGAAGTTCCGTAACGAACTAAAGAGCCTACGTTTCTTAAAATTTAAGATTCATGCCAATGATTAATCTATATGGATCTATCTAGAATAATGACGAAATTAAGTTGGTAATATCGAAATTTCTAATTAGTTCGAAATACTGTTTACCTGGCATAATGTAGACTAATAGAGAACTACAGTTGGCAGCCATGGTGAATGAATATATTCTTAGTTCCATCTCTTAAGGTACATAATACAAAATTTCGTTGAAGTCCAATGGATAGCATGGACGTTAGATGCAGTTAAACATTGGATCTAACAGCGCGTAAAATCATGTTGGCAACAATGACAAACATGTATTGGTCAGAAATAATCTGAAATAATATGATCTACTGTATTGTGTCAATTTCGAATGAAATCCATTAGTTAGTATAGAAGTTACATGCATTTTAAAATTGGACCTATCAGCAGGCTTAGATTCATGTTGGCTGCACTGGCGTAGGCCTATATTAGTTACTCCAAATTAATCTAGAATGCCAGGTACTATACGTGTGCAAAGTTTAGAGCTATTTACTTGCATAATTTCTGATATATTGATATTAGGGTAACAAAAATAGAGACAGTATTTATTAACAGTTGGCAGCCCTGGTTATTCTTAAGAATCGGCATAGTCTTATCTGTTATGGTACACATAGCACACACGAAATTTGGTTGAAATCCAAATGATAGCATAGAAGTTACATGTATTTTAAGTTGGACCTCTCAGAAGGCTTAGAATCATGTTGGTAGCACTGATGTATATAAGTTACTCCAAATTAATATAGAATGTCAGGTACTATACGTGTGCATAGTTTAAAGCAGTCGGCTTGCATATTTTCTGATATATGGGTATTTGGATAAAACAGAATTGAGAGCATTTATTAACAGTTGGCAGCCCTGGTGGCTCGTAAGAATACGCTCAGTCATGTCTGTTTGTGTACACATAGCACGTACGAAATTGGTTTAAATTCCAATTGATAGTGTAGAAGTTATATGCATTTAAAAATTGGACCTATCAGCAGGTTTATAATCATTTTGGCAACACTGACATGTATGGCCTCCTGGAAATTAAACTACAATATTATTATCTATACGTGTGCCAATTTTGAAATAGCTCTTAATCATACCTTCCAAGATATCCAACATGGAGCTCAAATTTCAATTGCGATTTTTCAGCAGTTGGTAGCACTGACATCATTTTCAAATGTGGCCGTGAGATATTTAGGTATAGATCTTTACTCCTACCAAATTTTGTTTCATTTGCTCCAGCCATTTAGGAGTTGATAGGGGGGACACACACACAGCCAGACAGACAAACAGAAGGACAGACAGACACACACACATTTTCACGATCTCATAGGTCTACTTTTTCATCATTTTTAGCCTACTTTTCACATTTTGCAAAAATGAGGAAAAAGTACACTTATGAGATCGGGCAAATGTGTGTCTGTCTGTCCTTCTGTCTGTCTGTCTGGCTGTGTGTGTCCCCCCCCCCCTATCAACTCCTAAACGGCTGCAGCAATCGAAACAAAATTTGGTGGGAGTAAAGATATATACCTGAATATCTCACGGCCATATTTCAAAATGATGTCAGTGCTACCAACTGCTGAAAAATGACAATTGAAATTTGAGCTCCATGTTGGATATCTTGGAAGGTATGAATAAGGGCTATTTCAAAATTGGCACACGTATAGATAATAATATTGCAGTTTAATTTCCAGGAGGCCATACATGGCAGTGTAGCCAAAATGATTATAAGCCTGCTGATAAGTCCAAATTTCAAATGCATATAACTTCTACACTATCAATTGGATTTCAACCAAATTTCGTATGTGCTATCTGTACACAAACAGATATGACTGAGCGTATTCTTAAGAACCACCAGGGCTGCCAACTGTTAATAAATGCCCTCAATTCTTTTTATCCAAATATCCATATATCAGAAAGTATACGAGCCGACAGCTTTAAACTATGCACACGTATTGTGCCCGATAATCTGGCTTTGGATTGGGTGGCCCGACACACACGTCAACCCTCACCCAGTATTCGGTACAAATCGAAAAGAAAAAAATGTTGAATGTCAGAATCAATTTTGTCCTTAAAAAGCTATGTCGGGAACGAGATTCAAGCAATCCCGGGGTCTTTATAATGATGGGTACAACTGGGGTAAAATCTCAAAATTGATCCAGTGGACACACAAGTATGACAACGAACAAGAATGACAAAAAACTCCGCTGTTAAAATAAAACTCATCCACCATTTATTACAGAACCACACCACTAAATATATAAAATCAAACACAGAAGCCTACCTTCGCTCGGAGACTTCTCAAAATTACTCTTGATGTGCAAATAAACTAATGACGCAGAAGCAAAATTCAAATTAATGAGGACAAAAATCTCCGGGCGTCCTAATCTTTGGATACAAAATAACTTACGGAGATCAGAGCTATATCACCCTAGTATTACAACCATTACTTCAAAATGCTATGTCACCTCTCCGTTGAATAGTCCATAAATGAGCAGGTGCATAACTATGAGAAAATATTCAAAGAAAAAAATTGTTGCCTCATTCGATCTCCTTCTAAGTAATGTAATCACCAAAAGAAAAATACATTTTTATATATGGATGTCACTGGCGTTAAATAATTCATTTTCAGACCTTTTATTCATGGATTAAATACTTTCATTATTATTTTCACTGATTTTCGTTCAGCAGTGCCTCACTCAGAAAAATGACTGGTTGTTGGCTTTTACATTTATTACTTTACATTGTAAAATCTTTATGATTCCAGATATTTTTTTTTTTTTTGTTAACCACTGCATGCTCTTTACACATTTATAAATACACCATAATCACTTAAGTAGATGGCCTCTGCCTATCTGTATTATTTTTCAACTGACAATTGCCTCAAAATTTCATATACTTGAACCTATCACGCAACATTAATTATAATCATTTATTTTATTCACCTCGCTATAGCGAGAACCTTTAGTTTCATCATAACCTCGTATTAGGCAATCCTACTATTTTATCATTGCAGTTTCATTATTTACACAACCTTGTATCAGTTACCTACCAAACGCATCTCCTCATGTTAGCATGTAAAGGCAAACCTCAGTGACGTGTGAGTGTTTAGTATAAATATCATGATGTGCGCACAAAAAGTGGCCCCTTAAGTGTAAATGTTCCCCCTGTAATTTAAGCCTGTTCAAACCATAAATTGTCATCCTGGTTGCACCAATTCAAAGAACACAGCGACGTAACACGCTGAAAGATCCCTGTACTCAGATTATATTTTAAAGCATCCATATATATATATATAATTTTAAATCCTAAATATGACTGCAATAATCTCTCAAAAGAAAACTTAAAATTTACTATCCTAATAATCTTGTCATTTTATCGCATTTTATCTATTTGATTAAATTCTATTTCGATTTAAGCCCATCTGTCCAAATCTTAGTAACCACTACCCATTAACCACTACTTAAGAATTAACATGGTTTTCAGACCACCTCAGTCTTGGTTCCGCTGACACGTTTCTTGGGGGTTTGGGTCCACGTTCTTCTCATTGAACATCCTCCCCTCTCGTCCTGGATCCAGCTCGCGACCCTCTGGGTGTCCATGGACCTGGCTCGCCTTCGTTTCCACGTCATCATAACAGCTTCCACGTTTCTAGATTTAGATGGTCATCTCTTCGCTCGGAAAGTTCTTGTCACAAAACTCGCACTGTTCTGAACTGATAGCCTTTATGTCCGTCCAATACATCTCTGCAATCTTCATGTCGAATATGCCAAGTAATATCAATTTATGACCGTGATAATAACTCTATAACGACACAGGTTATATCGTACGCATATACACCAGCCTGCACTCATAAGAGATTACGTCCGTCCTTGGCCTTGAATGTCGCTCTATATTTGGACTACACTCAGTTTATCTCTCATAGTTCACTGACCCTGGATACGCATTTGTCTGCTCGTCAAACAAAAGCACATCGCTTCGTTCATATGTTCTGGGCGTCAATTATATCGCGCACGGCCCATGCAGTCCCGTACCTAGTAAAAGCTTAAGACACCACGTGTGTCTGCTCGCACTTCGTTGTACTAATGACTAGTGTCCCACAACATAATGCAATATGATCTGCGTTATGATAGCACCTCGCCACATTCGGCTTTAATATTCGTTAATACAGAGCTGTCCACGCAAGAAATAATACTGAGTTTTTCAGCTATGTTCCAAAAACTGTCCGAATACCGCACTGGTTCCACGTTGCCACGGTACGACTGCTACTACACACTTGTTTGTAACTTCAGCGTTCGGCGACACAAAAATAAAGTGAACTTCGGTGTATGGCGATGCAAAAGAAAGTGAACTTCGTTGTACGGTGATAGAAAAGAAAATCACCCGCTTCTTCGAAGTGACCTTCCCACCTTGACTTTTCCTGGAGCTCATCAGCGCCCTCTACGCTTCTGGAACCTTCGCCTAGTCACGCTGTCGACTATGGCCATGACGTAAAAACATCAACCTCAGGTTACTTCCGCTTGCTTTCTTCCTCCTGCTATGCGACATTGCCAGAGCTCTCAAAACCAAGCCATATCGGTTACAAATCCCCCTCAACCAGGAATAATAATAAGCGTGAACCATCTCGATTATTATTATTCTACTGGGTTAACAATCTACTTCTTCAATACGTCCTCCATATCGCATGCTTACTGTCTCTTGTGGTACCTTTTAAGGCTAGCTGCGTTGAATTTGCCTATAACTCTCTCAGTTGCATCTTCTTCTGTGGTATTCTCCTCCTGAAACTGTAGCTCCATCCATGCTTCACTCATTCTCCTTTCTTCTTCGTCTTGGTCTTCATATCTCTTATCATCATCAGTAATGCTGTGAATGGCTTGAATTTGGACTGTCATGACAACTGGGCGAAAATCATTATTAATGGGCAAAAAATCGTTATTACTGCCTGTGAATCCCTGTCCAAACTCGGCATTTCCTTCCTGTCAGCTTCTCTTTCCTGATTTGACACCACTGGTGCTTGGTTTCGATTCCTCATGCTGTTTTGCCTGAGATTCTTCTTCTTGTTCCTTTTCCCTCAATTGTTCATTGTGTCTCTGACTTTCTTGGTGACGTTCTTCTAATGATGGCCTATAATTTTGCCTTTCTTGATTCCCATAACTTGGGTAGTTATTGTATGGTCTCCGATCACGTGACCACGATTCTCTCCCTCTATATCCTGACCTTCCGTAGTCCCTTGATTAATTCGTCCTCTTCTATCCTGATAATATGGCCTCCGGTCATATGGCTTTCCTTGATTCCTGTATCTGTTTAAGCCATTTCCTTCATCCCTTCCATCTCTATCGTTCCTTCCATAACTTCGCTGAGGTTCTGCCTGCGCCATACGATCAATTACCACCATATTTGCCTCTCTCTGTTCTGTCCTTGGACTACGAGGTTCTGTCATCTTGCTCGTGTGGTCTAGTTTCCTCAAAATCTCGTCACACACCTCGAGTCTATTTGCACCCGATGCAATTAATACACGCTGGACTTCTACCGGATATTGCTGTATTATGGCATGAACCAAATCCTGCTCCTCCATCGGTGGATCCAAAAATTGTAGCCTGGCTATCTGATTCTTGAAATACCCAGCATATTGTGTTGGCCTGGTAGTCGCGTATTTCTTTGAGTATAATTCAGCCCTTATAATTTGTTGATCTTCTGAGGACCAAAATCTCTTCAGGAAAGCGCTCGCAAAGTCATCGTACCATCTAAACTGATTCCTAAAAGCTCACATTCAGTTTAGCGGCTGACCTTCAAGAGCTCTTCCTATTACCCTCATTTCTCTCTCTTTATGAACCCTATGTTCATCCACGTATTCCTTCAGGTCCCACAGGAATTCTATGGGTGTAATGCCAGTCAAATTTGAATTTTTTGGGCGGTACTCCTGATTCTTAATTATGGTAATCGGTTGAGTTGAGCTGTAACTGAATGGTGTGAATGTTGTTCCTATCGGACTTGGTTCCTTGTTTTCATCTATCGATTTTGCTTCTACCGTCTTTCCTTCTAATTCAACAATTCTCTTTAACTGTTCTCCGTGAGTAATACTCATTTTATCTTGTACTGTCGAAACCGCTGTAGGAATCTGTGTTTTAATTTCGTCGTTTAACTCTAATTTCATTTACCCCATCTGACTCCTAAGACTTTCCATCTAGCATTCCTGCTCTATGGTGAATTCAGACATTTTATCGGTCATGCTCCTGGTATCTTTCGCTAATCTCTGCTGTACTGCTTTCGCCTCTTCCTTTAACACTAAGACCTCTGCGTTAATTACTTTATCCCTTTCTTCCATCTTGGTGGTCAATGCCTCCACGCTTCGATCCATTTTCTCTTGAACGGTTTTCTCCAATGATTTCAAATGCGTCCCCATATTACTTTCAATTTCGACCTTATCCCTCTTAATTTGTTCTTTTAAATCCGTCATTTCAGCTTCAGCCTTCTCCATGTACTGTTTTATATCGAATTGTTGTTGTTGTTTGAGTCTTCAGTCTTTTGACTGGTTTGATGCAGCTCTCCATGCCTCCCTGTCCTGAGCTAATCGTTTCATCTCTACATAGCTCCGACACCCTACATCGGAGGCAATCTGTTTAACATATTCTAACCTTGGTCTACCCCTACAGTTTTTGTCCTCGACCCTTCCTTCCTTAACTAAGCTTGCTATTCCTGGGTGTCTTAGTATGTGTCCTACCAACCTATCTCTTCTCTTCATTAGCAGTCACCAGAAACATCTCTCCTCTCCCACTCGTCTTAATACCTCTTTGTTTGTAACCCTATCTACCCATCTGATCTTCATCATTCTCCTGTCTTGGCCGATAACCTAGATGTTAGGCCCCTTAAAACAACAATTATCATTATTATCATCATTCTCCTGTAACACCACATTTCAAATGCTTCAATTCTCCTCTTTTCTGCTGCACCAATAGTCCAAGTTTCACTTCCATAGAGCGCCACGCTCCAGACAAAGTCTTTCAAAAATGACTTCCTAATACCTAAATCTATATTCGATGTCAGCAGATTCCTTTTTTGTAGAAATGCTTTCTTTGCCTGAGCCAACCTACTTTTAATATCCTCTTTGCTTCGTCCATCACTGGTTATTCTGCTTCCTAAGTAACAGAAGTCTCCTACTTCCTTCAGCTTTTCACCTGCCAATGTGATCTCCATAGAGGTTTCTGATATATTTCGGCTGCATTCCAGTATTTTTGTTTTACATTTATTTATTTTCATCATGAATTCTTTCCGTAAGACGGAGTCCATACCATTCAAAAACTCATTCAAATCCTCAGGCTTGTCGGCCAAGATGACGATGTCATCAGCAAATCTCAGAGTTGAAATTATTTCTCCTTGAATCTTCACTCCCACTTTAAAATTTTCTCTAATTTCCTTCATTGCTTGTTCAATGTAAAGATTGAAAAGTATGGGTGATAAGTTGCAGCCTTGCCTTACACCTTTCTGAATACCAGCTTCTCTCTCATGTCCTTCAACTCGAATGACTGCTGTCTGGTATCTGTACAGATTGTATATCACCCTCCTATCCCTGTACTTTATTCCAATTGATTTCAAAATGTCAAACAATTTAGTCCAATCAACGTTATCAAAAGCCTTTTCTAAGTCTACAAAAGCCATGAACGTTCTCTTATCTTTCCTTATTCTACCTTCTAAAATCAGCCTAAGACTTAGTACAGCTTCCCTTGTTCCTACATTTCTCCTGAAACCAAACTGGTCTTCACCCAACTCCGTTTCTATCTGGCTTTCAATCCTCTTGTAAATTATTCTAGACAGGATCTTTGAAGCATGAGTAATCAAGCTGATTGTACGGTAATCTTCACATCTGTCAGCTCCCACTTTCTTTGGTATAGGGATGATTACATTCTTCTTGAAATCAGGGGGTACCTCACCTCTCTCATAAATCCTACACACCAAGTGAAATAACCTGATCAGACCTTCTTCTCCTATGCAGCGTAGCAACTCAATCGGTATATCATCTATGCCTGGTGCTTTGTTCCTGCTTAAGTCTTCCAAAGCTCTATCAAATTCTGATCTCAATATTAAATCTCCTTTCGCATCCTCATCAATTTCCTCCTCCCTTTCCATTACATGATTCTCAATCTCCTTTCCCTTATACAAACTCTCTATGTAAGCTTTCCATCTATCAACCTTTTCTTCCCTATCTGTTAGAGGCTTTCCATTTGTGTCCTTAATATTACAGCACTTAGTCTTCTTTTCGAATTGGTGCTCCTTAAATAATTCTAATCCTCCTTGCAAATCCCCTGACTGAATTCCAAGATTTTTTTCAAAACCTTCGAAATTAGTTTCTAAGTCTTTGAATTTTGTGTTGAAACCTTTAAATTGAGTGTATAGCCCTTCAAATTGAGTGTTTATTCCTCCCTGCATCTTAATCAACTGTCTATCCAACCCATCTAGATTAGTGTTCATACCACCTTCATAGTCTTTCCATTGAGTCTTCAAACTTTTCTCCATACTCTTTTGACTTTTAGCTAACTTCTTTAGCTTCTCTCCTAGCTGTCCCATCAATCCCTTAATTTCATCAAATTCTCCCATATTTCACAACAAATAAACATGGAAGCTGTTACAACTAGTGACTAACTTAGACTAAGGACTAGTGGTTACTTCAATTTGGCAGTGGAATCGAAATCTAATATCATGTGGAAACGATAAATGTGGATGGTATCGCTTAAACAGAGCGATCTAATGTTACTGAATCGCTTCGTTCTATGTCATTCAAACACACACAAAAAATCCTACAAAGTGAACTTTAACAGACTGACAGACATATCGCACAATAAAATGGGGTACCAGCACTCAATTGGTTTTCTCTCCATTCAATTTGTGCCACATGGCCGTCCACCATCTTGTCACTCTCCTCTGGTGTTCCAATTTTTTCGAGTTCAAAATGTCGGCTATACCACTGCGTGGTACGATATTCCCAGTTCAAGGCCATTACACGGTGGGCGCCATCTTGTTGTGCCCGATAATCTGGCTTTGGATTGGGTGGCCCGACACACACGTCAACCCTCACTCAGAATTCGGTACAAATCGAAAAGAAAAAAATCTTGAATGTCCGTATCAATTTTTGCCTTAAAAGAACTATGTCGGGATCGAGATTCAAGCAATCCCGGGGTCTTTATAATGATGGGTACAACTGGGGTAAAATCTCAAAATTGATCCTGTGGACACACAAGTATGACAACGAACAAGAATGACAAAAAACTCCGCTGTTAAAAGAAAACTCATCCACCATTTATTACAGAACCACACCACTAAATACATAAAATCAAACACAGAAGCCTACCTTCGCTCGGAGACTTCTCAAAATTACTCTTGATGTGCAAATAAACTAATGACGCAGAAGCAAAATTCAAATTAATGAGGACAAAAATCTCCGGGCGTCCTAATCTTTGGATACAAAATAACTTACGGAGATCAGAGCTATATCACCCTAGTATTACAACCATTACTTCGAAATGCTATGTCACCTCTCCGTTGAATAGTCCATAAATGAGCAGGTGCATAACTATGAGAAAATATTCAAAGAAAAAAAATTGTTGGCTCATTCGATCTCCTTCTAACTAAATGTAATCACCAAAAGAAAAATATATTTTTATATATGAATGTCACTGGCGTTAAATAATTCATTTTCAGACCTATTATTCATGGATTAAATACTTTCATTATTATTTTCACTGATTTTCGTTCAGCTGTGCCTCACTCAGAAAAATGACTAGTTGTTGGCTTTTACATGTATTACTTTTCATAGTAAAATCCTTATGATTCCAGATATTTATTTATTTTTTTGTTAACCACTGCATGCTCTTTACACATTTATAAATACACCATAAACATTTAAATAGATGGCCGCTGCCTATTTGTATTATTTTTCAACTGACAATTGCCTCAAAATTTCATATAATTGAACCTATCACGTAACATTAATTATAATCATTTATTTTATTCACCTCGCTATAGCGAGAACCTTTATTTTCATCATAACTTCGTATTAGGCAACCCTACTATTTTATCAATGCAGTTTCATTATTTACACAACCTTGTATCAGTTACCTACCAAACGCATCTCCTCATGTTAGCATGAAAAGGCAAACCTCAGTGACGTGTGAGTGTTTAGTATAAATATCATGATGTGCGCACAAAAAGTGGCCCCTTAAGTGTAAATGTTCCCCCTGTAATTTAAGCCTGTTCAAACCATAAATTGTCATCCTGGTTGCACCAATTCAAAGAACACAGCGACGTAATACGCTGAAAGATCCCTGTACTCAGATTATATTTTAAACCATCCATATATATATATATATATATATATATATATATATATATATATATATATAATTTTAAATCCTAAATATGACTGCAATAATCTCTCAAATGAAAACTTAAAATTTACTATCCTACTAATCTTGTCTATTTATCGCATTTTATCTTTTTGTTTAAATTCTATTTTGATTTAAGCCCATCTGTCCAAATCTTAGTAACCACTACCCATTAACCACTACTTAAGAATTAACATGGTTTTCAGTACCTTTCGACCACCTCAGTCTTGGTTCCGCTGACACGTTTCTTGGGGGTTAGGGTCCACGTTCTTCTCTTTGATCATCCTCCCCTCTTGTCCTGGATCCAGCTCGCGACCCTCTGGGTGTCCATGGTCCTGGCTCGCCTTCGTTTCCACGTCATCATAACAGCTTCCACATTTCTATATTTAGCTGGTGCTGTATGCCTCTCACCAAGGCGGACCGGGTTCGATTCCCGGTCAATGCATGTGAGATTTTCGAAGTGAAATGCCATGTCCTGTGGTTCGGATTCCACGTAAAACGGAGGTCCCGTGGCTTATGATCGCGAGATTAACGGTCACGTTAAACCTCAAGCTTCCTTCCTTTTATTTAGCTGGTCATCTCCTCGCTCGGAAAGTTCTTGTCACAAAACTCGAACTGGTCTGTACTGATAACCTTTATGTCCGTCCAATACATCGCTGCAATCTTCATGTCGAATATGCCAAGTAATATCAACTTATGGCCGTGATAATAACTCTATAACGACACAGGTTATATCGTACGCATATACACCAGCCTGCAGTCATAAGAGATTACGTCCGTCGTTGGCCTTGAATGTCGCTCTATATTTGGACTACACTCAGTTTATCTCTCATAGTTCACTGACCCTGGATACGCATTTGTCTGCTCGTCAAACAAAAGCACATCGCTTCGTTCATATATTCTGGGCTTCAATTATATCGCGCACGGCCCATGCAGTCCCGTACCTAGTAAAAGCTTAATACACCACGTGTGTCTGCTCGCACTTCGTTGTACTAATGACTAGTGTCCCACAACATAATGCATTATGATCTGCGTTGTGATATCACCTCGCCACATTCGGCTTTAATATTCGTTAATACAGAGCTGTCCACGCAAGAAATAATACTGAGTCTTTCAGCTATGTTCCAAAAACTGTCGGAATACCGCACTGGTTCCAAGTTGCCACGGTACGACTGCTACTACACACTTGTTTGTAACTTCAGCGTGAGTAATGCTAGGTCAGGGGTTCTGTCTACTAACTTATTGAACCCTCCTCGTATTTGCCTCAAACCTGATATCTCGCTAACCAATCATGGGATTTGAACATACAGGGTGTCCTATCACTCGTAGTGACGCCCCCTATTTTCCTATAGCCTCTTTATTTAATTAAAAGAGCAAAACTAAAAGGTCATCCGGTTTTAAAATCTCGCGAACCAATCATGGAATTTTTACATATGGGGTGTCCTAGCAATTGTAGTAATGCCCCCTCTTTTCCTATAGCTTGTGTTATTTAATTGTAGGACAAAAACTAATAGGTCATTCGCTTTTAATATTTCCTAAACCCATGGTTGGATTTGAGCATATGGGGTGTCCTAGGAATTGTGGTGAACCCCGCTTTCCTATGGACGTTTTATGTCCACTCTAAAATAGTGCTAGGTTGTAGGTTCTGCTCTACTTAGGAAGTTGTGAGCCCCTGCGATCTTGGAATGGAAGGAGTCATGCTAGGAGGGCGTGCTTGGATTCGTTTTTTTCGTCTCCTTGCGCTCCTTACGGGAATGTAGGTGTCGAAAAGCTGAACATAGGGTTTTGGGTCTAAAAATTCGTTTTTCACATTTTTGCTAATTTTTGGAAAACAGAAAACGTGATGATGACGTGCGTGATAGTATATTTTCGTTTCGTTGCGCTCTTTACGGGAATGTAGGTGTCGAAATGGTAAAAAGCTGGAAACACGGTTTTGATAGAAAATGGGTTTTTGTGATTTTCCCTAATATTGCGAAAACTGAAAACGTGAGGATGACGTGCGTGATAGTATTTTATCGCCTCGTTGTGCTCTTTACGGGAATGTAGGTGTCGAAAAGGTAAAAAAGCTGGAAACATGTTTTTTATGGAAAATGGGTTTTTGTGATTTTCCCTAATATTGCGAAAACTGAAAACGTGAGGATGACGTGCGTGATAGTATTTTTTTCGCCTCTTTATTCTCTTTACGGGCATATAGGTATGGAAAAGGTAAAAAGCTGGAAACATGGTTTCCTTTTGGAAAAGTTGTTTTTGTTCATTTTCGAGTTATTTGAAAAACGAATTAGGCGATTTTTATGACGGACATGGTGATGTATTTGTGTCGTTGTTCTCTTTACGGAGATGTAGGTATGGAAAAGCTGAAATCATGGTTTCCGTCATTGAGGAAAACGGGGAAAAAGTAAGAAACCAGATTTGAAGTCACGTTATGTTAAACCCTATGATGTTGGTACAACACTTATGCACTATTATTATTATTATTATTATTATTATTATTATTATTTTTATTTGACAAGGCTTGACTGGGACTCACATGCAGAGAGAGAACTTGCTTGATGAAATGAGAATTGAAAGCATTGAGGCTGACCCACGGCCAGCCAGACAAGACAAGGGGTCTTATCATCGTACGTGCCTCGCAGCAGAGAGATAATAGGCAGGTGTCATTATACAGTGTGCGGCTTTATACTGTGTATGTCATAGCCTTGGTTCATTATGGACTCATCATGCAACGCAAAGTTTGAAACGATGGGTGGGTGTATAACATCATGATAAAAGATTGGCATGGGGCTTGAACAAAGAGGTTATTGGACATGTAAAAAACAAAAGGGTGGGATTAATGAAAGGTCATGTGATACATCTTTTTGGAAATGGATTTTTTTTCTAAACAACTAAATAAATAAATAAATAAATAGGGTTTTATTACAAAAAATTAAGTTTATTGACCCATGAATTATACGTGGAAGGAAACCCTAACCACTTTACAAAATATTTTGCACCTTTGACTTTAATTACTCGTTCAATGAGATAATCGATGGGATATAATGTTTTTGCACTTCTTCATAATAGAATCGTCCCTGAATGGGTTGACCGCTCTGATCTTCTAAGAGATACGTCACTGGTTGACCTAGCTTGACTTGGCGAATTTTAAAAATTTGTGTCGACCATAGTGGAGTATACGATTTTGAAAACACACTTCTATGTTTACTGATGCGAACAGAATATCCAATTTTAAGGCGATGTCGCCTTGGGTCTACCCTTTTTATAGGATTAAACAGTCTATTGAGTCTGGGTAGGTTCTTGGTGACGAGGCGAGGTTTCATGCCGATGGTGGAATGAATGGTGTTGTTGTAGCGTGACACAAGTTGAGGTAACCAGTCTATCCATCGATAGGAACCATGTATTGTAAACTCTTTCCACATATAACTTTTAATGTTCGATTGAAGCGTTCAACTACGCTAGATATGAGATTGCTATAGGTGGTATAATGGTGAATATCCTTAGATTTGGGAAAACTGGAGAAATCCTTGTTGAAAAATTATTTCCCCTGGTCGGTTTGTAACAAGTGAGGTTGACGGTTTGATTGTTCAATAATATGTTGAAAGGCCTTTGTGACTAAGACACCAGTTTTATTTTTTACTGGTTGAACAAAAGCCATTTTGGAATAGACATCAATGACGGTCAACATATAGCGTACACCGTCGTTAACGTCAGAATAAGGTATCATTTCAACCAGGTCTGCCTGCCAAAGTTCATCGATTCCTTTGGAAATGACACGACGACGTTCATAAATGCGTCGGGCAGGTTTATGCAATTCATGAGCAATGCCCACTTTGATGGGGGATGGCTTATAAGATAATTTTAGCATCATGGATTTTTTGTTCAATGTGGGCGATTTCTGCCTCATGTCCAGTGTGACCAGCTTGTTTTGATGCATGAAGCAAGTATAAGCGCTCTACTAACTGATTGAGATTATTCCAAAAGTTTATATCTAGGTAGGGTTTCAATTTCTTAAACCATACACCCGAGGCAGAGTGATGTTTTTGCTTACCAAAGATGTTTGCAATGATGGTTTTATATTTTTGGGATATATTGGCATTGAGCTGCTGAGAGGATTTATAGTTTCTTTTGTGAGCGTTGGTGTCTAATAAAATGGATTTATATTTAGCAAGGTCCTCGGACTTAAAATCTTGTGTCGAGGGGGTGCGAGAAAATAGCAGCATTAACAGACTTGGTGTTAATTTATAATTTATATTTTTAATGACAGCTTTCGTACGAGCAAATTTAATGGATGAATCCCCAATTTTAAAACTATCATTCTCATAGCGAACACCATACGTGGTATCTGTCTTTCCAATAAATAGAAGGGTCAGATACGGTTCCAGGGTTGCCCCATAATGTTTGATTAAAATGTTTTTGAGTTGAGCTTTATTTTGAGGGGTTGCCAATACTTGTGAAAACGGAGAGGATGTGGAGGAAGATGGTGTTGCCACTATAACGGAAGATTTTTGTTTTGTTTTTTAGAAACTGTTGAAGGGGTGAGGATTTTTTTCTTTCAGGACTAAATACGCTTTCGCTTTCACTTTCATTTTGTTCATGTTGTTCTTCTTCTTCTTCTTCCTGTTCTTGATGTTCTTGTTCACTAACATTAGAGGAGGAGGAGGATTTTAC
This sequence comes from Meconema thalassinum, assembly GCA_946902985.2. Taxonomy (NCBI): domain Eukaryota; kingdom Metazoa; phylum Arthropoda; class Insecta; order Orthoptera; family Tettigoniidae; genus Meconema; species Meconema thalassinum. The sequence continues at coordinate 1,388,153,280 of OX336389.2, forward strand.
CTCTCGTGTGGAATCTGTTTGAGGAAATTTTGAACTTGTTAAGGGTTTGGTTTGAGAGGTAGCAGCAGCAGCAGTAGCAGCAGAAGCATTAGGTTTGAACCTCATGGGATCAACCGATGATGGAGCATGTTTTATCATGGGTAAAGGATTGACGTTTTTAAACTTTGAAATTCACGAAATTTATGTTGGATCGTATTTCGTGCCTCAATAATACGCTGCATGATTTGAACATGTTTCTTGTACCCTATGGCGTTCGCCATGGTGAAGGTAAAGACACACTAACAGGAAATGTCGAACCCTGGGTCTTTTTAAAAAGAAATAAAATGTTCAAAACCCAAGCGTTAACGTCCCTCACATCGTTCACTCTGTTTATTTATGACCAAACAGGCATGGGGATGATGGTTCCAACACGAAGCACACAATTGCGTGAAAGCTGTAAAGGACATATCTGGATTCACATGATCTTGAAAAATATGATAGAGATTTCTAGAGTCTTGGCGGAAGAGAACGATGAGATTGGCATTGTAAAGAATCAACTGTTTGGGGATTTTGGAATAGGTTTGAGACAGATAAAAACAATCCACTTGTTTATGGCGTCCTATACTAAAATACTCTTGAATAATGGCCTGTCGTTGAGTGGCAATATCATCAAAAATTATAATGGAATCTGGTTGAATGCGGTCTGGTTGAATGACATCTTGAGGTGAGGTGAATGTAAAATAGCCCATGGCTTCTTTATTTAACGAAGACATAATTTGTTCCAAATACACGTACAGAGGCTGGTACAAGTATATGGCAAAAATATAAATATTTTGAAATCGTAGGCCATGAGGCGCGGTAATAATGTTCTGCTAAACATTGGTCTTTCCACAACCCGAAGGCCCTACCATAATACATCGAACGGTAGATGGGAATAGGGTGCCATGACGTTTAGGTTCGCACACGGACAGTGATAGCTCTGAAACCAAATCAGAGACGGGCAAAGCATGGGGTTGTTTCATTAATTCCATTGTGTCGATGACTGAGTTTTTTCATGTGTGTATAAGGTTTATATATATATATATATATATATATATATATATATATATATATATAGGCAAGTGGTGAGTTGGATAGGTTAGTTAACGTCTATCACCATGGACGTGTTTGGGCGAGCTCGTGTAACCATGGCCACGGCCGCCTCTTTGCAAAACAGTCTCGAGAGGTGGCAACAAAAAGCTATGTCAATCGCAAAGTGCAAAGTGTCTATCAGATGGCCCCGAGACTAACCATTGAGGGCTATTCTGCCAATCATCATCGTATTATTGATGTGCAAGAGCCTCGAGACGAAAATGATGTCTGCACGAAACGATATGTGACCCATCAAATAAATTTGTCCCATCTATATTTTTAGTGTACCTGTCAAACCAAAAACTGGACAATGACAGAAACCATTCCCCACCACCACTGGTGAATGATGATCTTACCTATATGGTAGCTTCCGGTTTAAGTCATTATCGATTGCATTATGATGGTGTAATTCATATTAAATATGCCATGCCTGATGAGAAACATTTAAAAATACAACTAAACGGTGATAGAGTGTTGGCCCACAACCATCAAAGAGTAAATGTTATAGATGAATTATCCTTTCATCTTATGCTTACGTTTGAGCAAAAGGAAGCTGGGAAAACGGTGAATGATTTTCCGCTTTATATAGAATTGGAATATACTGCTATGAAATAAGGTTCTCTACGTTAGTTGTTATCGAATGTTTGCTGTGAAAGGTTCACCAAGTAGCAGCATGGTGAAAAAAAGATATGCCATGAACATGAAAAAAAAATCTCAGAAAGAAAAAAGAGCCAGGTCGGAAACCAAGTCGATCTGCTTCTCACCCAGTGTTAAAACGTAAAAAAACTAAAAAGAGTGGCTATCGAAAAAGCTTTACAAGCGGTGCGATTGTCTACAGCTCCGAAATAGCACCATCATGTATCGATAAAAAGAAAAGAAAGAAAGAAAGAAAGAAAGAAAGAAAGAAAGAAAAAACGTGGGCGAGTCATTCCTGTTGCTAAGCGTGGAGGTTTTTTGCCGGCTTTATTTGCAGGGTTGGCAGCTTTGGGGTCCCTTTTGGGTGGTGCCAGCGCTGTAGCGAAAACCATAAAAGCCGTCGAGCAAGGCAAGCAACAACTCAAAGAAAGCGAGCGACACAATAAAACGTTAGAATCCATTGCAATGGGAGCTATAAATGGCAATCCTTTAAAGCCAATCTTTTATCCACAAGGTAGTGGCCTACCGTCTAAGAAAAAAAAAATGTCCATCTTCGATAAGCGCTTAAGGCAACTGCCTCGTCTTGCCATGACCCATGGAGAAGTGAAAAGCTATGCCAAACAACTAAACATTTCTCATTTTCGAGGTGTATTTATGCGAAATGAATTACCCAAAGCACCGTGGAAAGAAGTACGAGCCATGATGCATTTAGATGATGAAGCAGGCCCAGGAACTCATTTTGAAGCCTATGTGAAACAAGGTTCCACAGTATGGTACTTTGACTGTTATGGAAATTTACCACCCCCGATCGAGTTACTACGTTATTTGGGAAACCGAGTAAAGATATTCTATAATGTGAATCGTCAACAAACCTTTGACAGTCAAGAGTGTGGTCGTTTGAGTTTACATTTTTTATATAAGAGGTCGCGTTATGCCAACAGTTTCATCATTATGAATGTCAACGCCAAGACCTTTACCGTGCACAGTCGCGGGCCTGAAGTGTCCCTGGATTTTTCCCCCCATTGAATTGCATCCCGAACAATCCTATGTGCTAGGATTAATTTCTTTGGAAAGTTACAACAGAATTTACAATATTCAAATGGATATTAATGACAAATTTTATTATGATGATTATATGTTGAGACGACCCCTGGAGGTTATACCATAGACGATGTGCATGAAGCCATTAGCGTGTCGATGATAAAACAATTTGGTGTCAAACCATTTGCGGATGGGACACACAAATTTGAACTTACAGCCAATACAACAACTCATCGCTGTCATATTTTCTCTACGTTTAACATTGACTTTGAAACACGAGTTCATTCTATTGGCCCTTTACTAGGATTTAAACCAAGAGTGTTGGCAGCTCACCAACCCCATGATTCAGATTATCCAGTGAAATTCATTGAGGACCATCACATTTCTGTTACTTGCAATATTATTAGAGTCGTATTTACGAATCAAGAACAAAGCCATTCCCTGTATGATTTTATTGTCACCTCTCCTTGCGGCTATATTATTCGTGAAACCCCTTCAGTGGTTCTATATCATCCTGTGTGTGTCAGTGATATTAGTAATATTACTTTATGCTTAGTGAATAGAAACCAACAACTGATTGCTTTGGACGCCAACACCCCTGTGACCTACAAGTTGGTTTTAAAGACGCTATGAAATTTATCTATAAAGCAACAACAACGTCTACGAGGTCGGTTAGTTGCCCACCGTGTATGAAACGGTTGACACGAGTAAACCGACAACGCTTACAACGCATTGGTTATACGCTACACCCCAATCATGAACAAAGAGCTGTTGCAAGTGTTAAATCCCATACAAGTGGAAGATGGCGTCGTGCGCATTGATATGCATTCCTATCAACCTCAAGCAACAGGACTGAATAACAATGATGAGATTCCATTCATCATTAACAATCAAGATATTTTTACTCTACCTCATGAAAGTGTCCTTCAAATTGAGGGTAAATTGATGAAAGCAGATGGCAGCACACCTACAACGTCTGCGTTGGCGAATCATGGTTTGGCTTTTCTGTTTTCTGAAGTACGTTATGTGATAAATGATATTGGCATAGATATGACTCGAAATGTGGGCGTGACTAGTCTTATGAAATTATATCCATCCTATAGCGAGGAGGAAAGTAAAACGCTTTCTATGGCAGGATGGTGTCCCAACAGTAGCAATGACTGGCTAGTTCATACCGATGGCACTTTTACAGGCTTTCTACCCTTAAAATTACTCCTTGGCTTTGCCGAAGATCACAAGTGTATTATTTTAAACGCGAGACAAAGTTTGTATCTGGTGAGAGACCTCAGTGATTATAATGCACTGAAAGGAGCCTCTGACCAAGTGATAGACTCAAAAATTCAACTGCTTCGATTACTATGGAAAGTGCCCCATGTAACGCTATCGGATCGTAAAAAGCTAAGCATGTTAAATTTGGTGCAAAAAGATAAAGCCTTGCCTATCGCCTTTCGAAGTTGGTGTCTACATGAATACCCCTTGCTACCTACCACAGACACACATAGTTGGAGTGTCAAATCGGCTCGCTCTACCGAGAGACCCCTCTATGTTAGTATTGGTTTTCAAACCAATAGAAAATACCAACAAAACAAAGATGTCACCTTGTTTGATCACATTCACTTGAGAAATATACGACTATGTTTAAATAATGTTTGCTTTCCCTATGAGGGGTTGGAACTCAATTTTTCAAAAAATAAGTTTGGTCCCCTTTATGACATGTTCGCTAAATTTCAATCGTCTTATTATGAAAAACAGGATTTTCCTATGTTGTCGCCACAAGGGTTTAAAGCAAAAACACCACTGATTGTTTTCGACTGTTCGTATCTAGAAGAATCTATGAAAATCACCACCATTGATTTAAGGGTAGATTTTGAAACACAAGAAAATCTCCCAGACCATACCAGTGCCCACTGTTTGATTATTCATGCTAGACAAGTGAAATATCATCCTTTGTCCAATTATGTCACCAGCATGTAAGCCATCTGTGGTCGAGTGAAAAAAAAAAGATCATCATTCATAGGATTAATGATAAGCGTCTGCATGCATAGTATCTGTTGCGCTCTGGCACTGTGCGCACATACAACAACAACAAACATCATGTGTCCCTCAATAAGCAACAGCAACAACAACAACAACAACAACGTGACAGACAAACCATGGAATTTAAAATTTGAATTTAATCGTTTGAAAACTTTTGAAACATAGACAGTTCCCTTTATGGAGTGTGGAAAATTGGCTGCGAGCGGATTTTATTACTTAAAACGTGGGGATGTGGTCAAGTGTATTTTTTGCAACATTGAAATTGGAAACTGGGAAATAGGGGATCGACCCTTTAGCGATCATCAGCGATGGAGTCCATCCTGCCCTTACCTCAATCGCTATGATGTGGGCAATATTCCATGGAGTTTGAATTATCCTGTTATTGTACCAGACCCTGCAAAAGTAGGAGATACCTGTGGACCGTATATGCAAACTATTCATTTGAATGCTGTTCCAAATTTAGCCAACAAACTTTTGTAATATAAGTGTAAGTGTTTTTTATGTTATGAATAAAACCTCAAAAAATATTTAGCTGTTGTTCAATTCATTTGTTCCTTTTTTTTCCTAAAGTCCTTTGACTTTGCCATGTTAAACCATGGCATGGGTTAGTTGTTGATTAGACGTCAATGAGGTAACAAGTAAAAATAAAAAAAGCATGATGCGTACACTCATCGTGGATTGTCAGGTGTTTAAAATTGCAGACAACAAATTTATATTTAAGGAAGTCGCTTTTATCGATTGTAGTACGTTTTGGGTGTCTAACCCTCTTCATTTGGTGTTTAAACCTCCCTATGCTTTCGAGTTTCTTAGTGAAAAAGATAAAACACAGAGCCAATGGATTGAAAATCATTTGCAATTAGCATGGAACAAGGGTGATATTTCTTACAAGTATCTTGACATCGTCATGAAAGCCCATTTGTCCTCGGCCAATGTCTTATTTGTTAAAGGGAGTGAAAAACGCCAGTGGCTTCAACCATTTCTACCCTCTCACTGTCAATGTATTGACCTTTTAGATCTGGGTTGTCCATCCCTGCAAACGCTCATGGACACTTGTCCTTGCGACAATATTCAGAATAAAGCCTTAGCGCATGCATGGCAATTGTTTCATTGGCTCACCACGAGTGCATGTTGGGAGTTGTTCAATAAAATTAAAACTGAAAGTGTATCGTCCAATGATAGCAGTGAGACGTGTACACGTGAGGTGATAACATCAACGTTATAGACATGGACGCCACTACAATCGACAAGGCTATTGGAAAGTCCTTTGTGTGCAAGAAAAAACTGATTAGCTTTACACAACATGAATTATTAGCACTACCAAAATCATTTCTTTTTTATGTTGCTGCCACCGCTGTCAAATAAATTTGGGAAAAGGCACCTGCCGAGTGGACTAACGACTCTGTATTGAGTGAACTACAACCATGCAGTCATTTTTGCCATCACAAGCAATTAACCATGGCAAAAATACCTTCCATTCGACAGTGTGCCACATGCCAATTAATGAAATTATATCATGGTCATAAAACTCAGTGTAAAGACATTGTTTCATCATTCCATGGCTGTCATGCGGAAAACAACCACCACCTACCATGCTCGTCAGCAACTGCCGACAAACAACAACAACAATAACAACAGCAAGAACAAAAAGAAGAAGAACAAGAAGAACAACAAAAAAAGTGTTTTTTACCTATTGAAACCTCTATGTCCCAGGTGTACTGGCCGTGGAATTATTGATAACATCATCAAAAACTTACCATTCGAAGCTCACTTACCTGCTTACAGCTTCTGCGGCCCTGGTACTCGTCTTCAAGATCGTTTGAGGAGAGGGGATATGGGAATCAATGCTTTGGATCATGCATGCCTTAATCACGATAAAGCCTATGAAAACAGTGATCCCACACTAAGACGCATTGCCGACAAAGTCTTGTTAAGCATTGCCAAGCAACGATTAACAGCTTCAGATGCCAGTCTAGCAGAACGAATGGCAGCATTTATAGTGATTGGTGCTATGAAGAGCAAATTACTTTTATCTAGTTATGGACTTTAACGTGATGAATTTATTTAAAAAAAATGTATAGTATCACTGTTATCATGGCAAAAAATAAATAAAAAGACAAGAGTCCATGTTGTGTTTTTTCCATTATTATTATTCACTCATAGTTTCATCATTATAATTATAAATAAAATGAATAAAATGACATAAATGACAAACAATAAAAAGGGAGAGCAGTGCATCGTTATAAAGATTACTAATTGTAGTAAATCTATTTTTCAATCACAAACAATAAAAAAGGACAAGAGTCCATTATTATTATTATTGTTGATAAAGTAAGTTGAAACGTCATGTGCTTAAGGCTCGCTTGTTGTTGATCTAACAACCCCTCACGCACTGCAGCCACAGGTAAACCAAAATCATGTTTTAAAAGTACGTGATACTGGCGTATGAAATCTTTATCTACTCTAGAACGAGGTTTTTGGTTAAACGCTTATTATTGAATAAAATAACATGTTACTAGAATTTGAAAAAATCAAACAAAGGTGTAGTGAAAAACCATGGCTGCAGTAAAGGCAATGTGACGTTAACTTTAAATTTATTTATTTATTTAGTAAATAGTGTATAATTGATTTCTTGTTAAATAATGTCTCTCTCTAACTTTTTATTTCTTACTTGTGGCTGTGGTGCATAAGGGAGTGCTGAATGAACACGCTAGCCTTAAGTGCATAACGTTTCAACTTAAATAAAAAGTATTTATGTAACAGAAAAGTAAAAAAGGTTAACTAATTATTAACATGCATCATAGGCATGTTCGTATTCACGTAGCCTAAGGCTAAAAAAATCTCCAATTAAGAGAACTTACAAAAATTAGCATTCACCTATGCTCATCATAGACATCATTGTATTGACATGACTTAAGGTTCAAAAAACAAACAAAAAATTCTACCATGAAGCAAAAGTTTAGAAAATTTATTATTATTATTTATCATCGTAAACGTTGAGCAACAATTAATAAACGCCAAACTGTTGAGCACCAAAATTTTATTTTATTTTATTATAGTTATTGAAGAGTAGGGCATGAATAAACAAAAAGTCACGGCTAGCGTACAATGATTATTCGTTTTCTATTTTTACAAAACGAACCCTGCATCGATTATTTTTTCACCCTCATAGATTAAATAGACAGGGTGAATACTGGAATTGACATCTTCCATGACATTATCAGGTGTTACTTTCTAAAACTCTCGTTCTTATATTACATCAACAACAACAACAATAACTTTGTCTGTACATCAAAGTGTGGTATTTTTTTAAAGCCTGAGTGTTTATGACCTAAAGTTGTAGATAGATAGTATTGGTTAAATTAACAAAAATATGATAATAATGTTTGTATCATTTTCAATCAAAACATATATTTGGAAATTATTTAATAGGAAATGTTTTATCAAAATTAAGAGCGAATCATTTTCAAGATCTCTTTGAGGTAAATGTATATCTCTGTTGTGAATGGGAATTAGCTTATCATCCCCATGTCGAATGACTTGTATTCGTTTGCCCTGTTGTTGTGCAAATTCACACTGCATTCTGTTAAATAAATAGTTTCAACAGATACTAAGAGCAAACATCTGAATGCTGTTGGTAACCTATAAAAGGCAAAGTTAACACGCTATGCATTTAAAAACCATATCTACATCCAACAAACCAAGAAAGAAACAAAATAAGAACTACAAATTTAAACCAGTGTGTATGTGTTCATCAACGTGAATACACGATAAACTAAAACAACCAAAAAAAATAGCCAAATGTATTCTAAACGTCAAGTATGCACCTGAAAGCCGAATGTAAACAAAAAAAAGCCATAATCATGACATGATGTTGTTAGTTTCTAACAAATCTCATTCTATGAGGCGAATATTGATTGATAGGTAAGCTAAGACAAAGTTGGCGAAATGCTTGTTGTCGATACGAAGTGATTCGTTCCTCAGCAGGAAATTTATAACCCCATCCGCCATGCCATGTGTTGACCAATTTAATGTCCCTATACTGCCGTACATTTTCCAAACTCTTGCCATAGATACAATTATTCATCAGTTTAAAAAAATTGATTTGAAATGGCTGAGTGGCACTTTGTCTGTTACTGGTATTTAAATCGATGTATGGTTTCAACCACGGTTTCTGACAAAAAGAAATACCTCTATGGATTTTTTTCAGGGTTAAGCCCTGGGCTAAGCATTCTACCAGCATGTCAATATGCAACACATAGTGATTTGTATCATACAAGGTACCCATCAATTTCTTATGATTGCCCTTACTCTCGGGCGGCATCATTTTCTCTATGCAAAAGGGGAAATCACCATGTTGTTGTCTGAGATTGGGGAGATAAGCTAAGTCAACGTCAAGAACATACCCTACGTCCTGTTGCTTGCCGGCGCTATGCACATTAAAATCTTTAATTTCATTCTCAGACAGCCAGACAAAGTTTCTGTACGGCAGTGGTCGACTCATATCGTGACCGTATAAATTGTTTACGTCGAAATACATTAGGTAGGATTCTGGTTCTTCGGGACAATAATCAGGCATGTAATGATTATTTGCCCTGGCATGTCGCTGATTGAGCGATAGGAACCCCCCACGAATCCTTTTTTCCATCATCAGTACCATATCGGGATCCGTCAGTAAATCAAGCTCAATGTTGGTAAATTTGAGGGCGTCGTCCCAACTTAATCCTGGACTGGTATAGTAGTGGGCGGGGTCAAGGCCATAGATCGTGTGACATAGCTGACGAAACGTTTCAAAAACGTCTGTCAACAATAACACGTCAAATTTTAAGTAGTGCATAGCATACTGGCCCATGGTTTCTATGCCAAACACTCGCCAAACATGCTGTGCGTGGGCATAGTCTTCTTCACTGATAGTGCTTTGTGTTAACTGAGAAAATAATTTTTCTCTTGGCGGCAAAATCGTTTCTTTAAGCACCTCGTAACTTCCCACATAATCATAAGGAAAATGGCCTTTACGAACACACAATTTAAATTGATTTGTATCCGTAAAGTGGGAATGGGTATGTTTCAACTCATCTTCGCATAAGCCTTTCACAAGACTATCCAGCGAACTAGACATAAACATGAATGAGTCGAGAAAGAGAATGCTCATGCTTCCTTTTCTCCATAAAAGTGAGGTAAAGCTCTCATGGTTCTCAGCCAAAATGCTGAATTTGCTCTTAGCTACATGAGCAAAGTGTTTTACAATGAAGTGAAGGTCATACCGGGAGAAATTGTGTAAGAAGACAGGGAGTAAGCGAGGTGTAGAGTACTTCAAATTGCATTCGCTATGGGCAGCACCTCTAAAACGCCCTGTCCTGTGACAGTGGTCTCTTACTTTTTTCCGCCTAAGATTGACTTTTCACATATGCGGCAGGTGGTGGCTTGATCATATTCTCTATGCTGTACATCATTCATTTGAATTGGTAGAGGGTTGTCCAAAATGTTTTCTACTTTGCTCGCTAAAGCCGCCATTTGATCAACAAACCACCGCGCACAATCCTGACCTTTGTGACTTACATACTCACATTGGGAATTATCGTAGTGACAGACAGCATAATAGGCTACAGCAAAAGGCTCATGTTTCTGCACTGGATAGGTTGAACTTGTATGGGGGCTTGGTTCACATCCCTGAATGGGAACGGTGAGGGCCTCAAAATAAAGCGTAAACAGTAAATGGTACCATTTCTTGTTTATTAGTGGCCTTAAATTTTAAGACTGCGTCATTCCCTTCGGGTAGCACTAGCTTTACAGCCGTCTGCCCTTCACAGTCTTCCGTATGTCGTTTCAAAAGTTCATCAGTTCCAAAATACTGAAGGCAGCTTTCAGAAATGTGTTTTGCACACTTATAATTGGACATTTGACTGCTTACCAATCTACTAAAATTCTTTACCCAACAATAATGGCTTTTATCCCCATCAGACAGGAAACGCAAGTGAATGTGATGTTGCTTTACCTGTTTGGTGGCATACAAGGGGCCCACAATATTGGATCCGTCAATGCCATACACCATGAAAGAGAAATTTGAATTATCATTCTCAAATAAATGAATTTTATCTAGAGGCATGGGAAATGAAACACGCTCGAGATTGAGAGTTTGCTTCATGTGGTTAAACACATCTTTGTACTTCCCTGGCAAATCACAATTACTGCCTTGACAGGGTTGCAGGCAGCTAACTATACTCCACAAAAAGCAGTAATCGTCTTTGTTGCGTATGTTGATCACTGCCTTTTTCTTAGCAATCCAGCTCGGTGTGGCAATATAGCTACTTCCTGCATTCAAAGGATTGTAATTACAAATATTGATTTGCAAATAGGCAATGCTATTGAGGGCCAAGCCACTGGGACCCTGTTGCAACTTATCAAATTTTGTGATAAGCGCTTGAATAGCTTTCTCCTGATACCACGTTTCCAAATTATCGGCTATCAGTACATTCTCCATTTTTGTACTAAGCTTAAAGGTGTGTTTCTCTTCAACATTATTTTTATCAACATAAATTCACATAGTAGTTCGAAATTTATTTTTAAAGCATCATGCAATCTTAAGCCTTGTTCACATTCACTAAAAAAATGGGAAAACATAATTCCACAAAATCTTCAGGCGACAGACAGTGATTCGCATTTTAAATTCGACCGGAGCAAACTCGCGTTTTGAAACATTTGGCCAAAGGCTGACACACTAACACTTCGCTCTCTGATATAGACATGATTGTAAAATGGACTAATAAACGTGCAAACCTTACCTTAAAATAGGTTAATCCCAAACCAGCAATTCCACACGACCACACTTATCGCTTTCACTGACTGGCACACAATCACGCTCACAGGCACACAATGGTCGTAGCAATTTGATAATGATTCTTTACAATTGGCCCCAGCAGGAAATGATCACCAACAAGGTTACTGTTGATTTGTTTCCAACGATTTATCTGAATAACAAACCAATACAATCCGTTATTAGTCATGGTTATATACATTAAACATGTGCATTCATTCATTCATTCATTCATTCATTCATTCATCCAGTCATTCATTCATTCATTCATTCATTCATTCATTCATTCATTCATAAGAGTTGCTAAAAACAAAAGGTTTCAAGTGTGCGCACATAGATAAGACACTCACTCGAAAATAACAAGGTCATTTACAAAGAAAAGAATTAATCTACTGTATATTCATAGCTCGTCTCCCACAAATCCAACCCCTCGTCCTCGTCGTGGGAGATGGGCAACGTAATTAAGTAGGGGATTGCCTGTAGGGGTGAAGTACAGTGGGGACTTTGTGTGCCTCAAGACCGCTACGGTAGCTGTGAAGGCCCTACAGGAACCCTGAAGAAATTACGGCTAACGGGGCTCTGGTGAAACAACTGCTGCCTTGTAGTTTGGAGTTGGTTCTTCAAAGGCTAAGGGAAGAAACCCTGACAGAAAATCAGCCTGGTGCCTCAGGCTTAAGGTGGCAGCCCCTCCAAGGCACTCGGTGGCAGTGGGTTAATCACTCGCTCCTCTTAAATAAACTGATTACGGAAACTGAAGCGAAATTACAAAACCGGACGGATAACCTGATGACGACTTTTGGCATGAAGAGGACTACGAAAATCGGTTTCTGGAATGTGAGGACCTTGATGGAGAAAACCAGACTGAAACAAGTGACACGGGAGATGAAGAACTATGGACTGGATATCCTAGGATTGAGTGAAGTGAGGTGGCCAGGATTTGGTGAAATACAGATGGGGGAGCAGAGGAAGATGTTCGAAGCCGTATCAGGAAGGCAAATGGTGCCTTTGTCCAGCTCTACCCCATCTGGAGAAATAGAAACATTTCCAGGAAGACCAAGCTCCGCCTTTTCAATAGCAACGTAAAGTCGATTCTTCTGTACGGCTGTGAAACATGGAAAGTCACAAAACCGATCAACAACCAGCTACAGGTGTTCATTAACAGATGTCTGCGTCGCATCATGAATGTGAGGTGGCCGGACATAATCTCAAATGAAGATCTTTGGACCATCACCAATCAACAACCGATTAGCATCCAGATCAAGGAGAGGAAATGGCGCTGGATTGGTCACACACTAAGGAAGCCGGACGGAGCTATTGAGAAGGCGGCGCTAGACTGGAATCCTCAAGGCGCCAGGAAGCGAGGTCGACCTAAGAAGACCTGGAAGAGGACGATCGAAAATGAAATTGCAGAGGTGGACAAGAACTGGAGTCAAGTGAAGAGAATGGCCAGGAACCGTACTGCGTGGAGAAATTTCGCCAAGGCCCTATGCTCCGGAAGGAGCGGCAGGAATTAAGTAAGTTAAGTAAGTTAAGATATTCATAGCTCACCTTTTTTTTTTAATATCGAAAGCGTCAAGGTAGTTAAAACCTGTTCACTCGAAACACGTCTTCATTCTGAAACAATAATAAATACACGCCATAAGTTTATAAATTTCCGTGAAATAAATGGCATACATTTAACAACAACAACAACAACAAAATAATGGAAAAACATGTACTCACCATATAACGAATTATAATGCTTTCAGAAAATGTGCTCTTTGCTGCCACTGTCACTGTCACTGTCTCTCTGTCTGCTTTCCCAGACTTAATGACGTTTTTTTTAAATCTGCAACAAACAAAATCCCAAAAAATACAAACAGTCACTAACTTACATTTCATGCATACACAAAATAACAATAAAACCAATCATGTCATAATTAACAATAATGTACCTACATTATTACAAGTATGGCCGCGGTTCACGTAATTTTTTACAAAGAGCTTAAGACACTTGCATCCGCGGTTTCAATGGTGATCACAAGAATAATGAGTCTCTCTTACCCTCAGAACATATATGTCTCCTCAACAAAATGCAAAGTTTTACACTTTACTTTTCTTGTTCCTACGCGTAGGATGTCGTGGGGCGCACAAGTCAGAGTGATTCTCACAAGCTTTGCAAACTCTGCATGAGTGTGCGTGGGAATGCAATGATCAACTTTTCGACAGAGCTGTATGTCCTTCATCGCAATATCGAGTTACACGTCTGGGTCAGATAACAGCCACCTGCATGTGAACAACAGGCTGTTATCTCTCTCTGGCTGCAAAGCACGGACGATGATAAGACCCCTTGTCTTGTTTGGCTGGCCGTGGGTCAGCCTCAATGCTTTCAATTCTCATTTCATCAAGCAAGTTCTCTCTCTGCATGTGAGTCCCAGTCAAGCCTTGTCGAATAACAATAATAATAATAATAATAATGCATAAGTGTTTTACCAACATCATAGCGTTTAACATAACGTGACTTCAAATCTGGTTTCTTACTTTTCCCCGTTTTCCTCAATGACGGAAACCATGATTTCAGCTTTTCCATACCTACATCTCCGTAAAGAGAACAACGACACAAATACATCAACATGCCCGTCATAAAAATCGCCTAATTCGTTTTCCAAATAACACCGAAAATGAACAAAAACACCTTTTCCATAAGAAAACCATGTTTCCTGCTTTTTACCTTTTCCATACCTATATCCCCGTAAAGAGAATAAAGAGACGAAAAAAATACTATCACACACGTCATCATCACGTTTTAAGTTTTCGCAATATTAGGGAAAATCACAAAAACCCATTTTCCATATAAAAAACATGTTTCCAGCTTTTTACCTTTTCGACACCTACATTCTCGTAAAGAGCACACCGAGACGAAAAAATACTATCACGCACGTCATCCTCACGTTTTCAGTTTTCGCAATATTAGGGATAATCACAAAAACCCATTTTCCATCAAAAAACCGTGTTTCCAGCTTTTTACCTTTTCGACAGCTACATTCCCGTAAAGAGTGCAACGAAACGAAAAAATACTATCACGCACGTCATCATCACGTTTTCTGTTTTCCAATAATTAGCAAAAATGTGAAAAACGCATTTTAGACCCAAAACCCTATGTTCAGCTTTTCGACACCTACATTCCCGTAAAGAGCGCAAGGAGACAAAGAAACGAATCCAAGCACGCCCTCCTAGCATGACTCCTTCCATTCCAAGGTCGCAGGTGCTCACAACTTCCTAAGCAGAGCAGAACCTACAACCTAGCACTATTTTGGAGTGGACATAAAACGTCCATAGGAAAGGGGCGTTCACCACGATTCCTAGGACACCCTATATGCTCAAATCCAACCATGGGTTTAGGAAATATTAAAAGCGAATGACTTATTAGTTTTGGTCCTTCAATTAAATAACACAAGCTATAGGAAAAAGGGGGCATTACTACAAATGCTAGGACACCCCATGTGTATAAATCCCATGATTGGTTCGCGAGATATTAAAACCGAATGACCTTTTAGTTTTGCTCTTTTAATTAAATAAAGAGGCTATAGGAAAGTAGGGGTGTCACTACGAGTGCAAGGACAACCTGCATGTTCAAATCCCATGATTGGTTAGCGAGATATCAGGTTCGAGGCAAATGCGAGGAGGGTTCAATAAGTTAGTAGACAGAACCCCTGACCTAGCACTACTAGCGTGCGGCGACACAAAAATAAAGTTAACTTCGGTGAATGGCGATGGAAAAGAAAGTGAACTTCGCTGTACGGTGATAGAAAAGAAAATCACCCGCTTCTTCGACGTGACCTTCCCACCTTGACTTTTCCTGGAACTCATCAGCGCCCTCTACGCTTCAGGAACCTTCGCCTAGTCATGCTGTCGACTATGTCCATGACGGAAGAACATCAACCTCAGGTTACTTCCGCTTGCTTTCTTCCTCCTGCTATGCGACTTTGCCAGAGCTATCAAAACCAAGCGATATCGGTTACAAATCCCCCTCAACCAGGAATAATAATAAGCGTTAAAAATCTCGATTAGTATTATTCTATTGGGTTAACAATCTACTTCTTCAATACGTCCTCTATATCGCATGCTTACTGTCTCTTGTGGTACCTTTTAAGGCTAGCTGCGTTGAATTTGCCTATAACTCTCTCAGTTGCATCTTCTTCTGTGGTATTCTCCTCCTGAAACGGTAGCTCCATCCATTCTTCACTCATTCTACTTTCTTCTTCGTCTTGGTCTTCATATCTCGTATCATCATCAGTAATGCTGTGAATGGCTTGAATTTGGACTGTCATGACAACTGGGCGAAAATCATTATGAATGGGCAAAAAATCGTTATTACTGCCTGTGAATCCCTGTCCAAACTCGGCATTTCCTTCCTGTCAGCTTCCCTTTCCTGATTTGACACCACTGGTCCTTGGTTTCGATTCATCATGCTGTTTTACCTTTGATTCTTCTTCTTGTTCCTTTTCCCTTAATTGTTCAATGTGTCTCTGGCTTTCTTGGTGACGTTCTTCTAATGATGGCCTATAATTTTGCCTTTCTTGATTCCCATATCTTGGGTAGTTATTGTATGGTCTCCGATCACGTGACCACGATTCTCTCCCTCTATATCCTGACCTTCCGTAGTTCCTCTGATTGAATCGTCCACTTCTATCCTGATAATATGGCCTCCGGTCATATGGCTTTCCTTGATTCCTGTATCTGTTTAAGCCATTTCCTTCATCCCTTCCATCTCTATCGTTCCTTCCATAACTTTGCTGAAGTTCTGTCTGCGCCATACGATCCATTACCACCATATTTGCCTCTCTCTGTTCTGTCCTTGGACTACGAGGTTCTGTCATCTTGCTCGTGTGGTCTAGTTTCCTCAAAATCTCGTCACACACCTCGAGTCTATTTGCACCCGATGCAATTAATACACGCTGGACTTCTACCGGATATTGCTGTATTATGGCATGCACCAAATCCTGCTCCTCCAAAGGTGGATCCAAAAATGTAGCCTGGCTATCTGATTCGTGAAATACACAGCATATTGTGTTGGCCTGGTAGTCGCGTATTTCTTTGAGTATAATTCAGCCCTTATACTTTGTTGATCTTCTGAGGACCAAAATCTCTTCAGGAAAGCGCTCGCAAAGTCATCGTACCCTCTAACCTGAATCCTAAAAGCTCGCATCCAGTTTAGCGGTTAACCTTCAAGAGCTCTTTCTATTACCCTCATGTCTCTCTCTTTAGGAACCCTATGTTCATCCATGTATTCCGTCAGGTCCCGCAGGAATTCTATGGGTGTAATGCCAGTCAAATTAGAATTTTTTTTTTTGGGCGGTCCTCCTGATTCCTAATGAGGGTAATCGGTTGAGTTGAACTGTAACTGAATGGTGTGAATGTTGTTCCTATCGGACTTGGTTCCTTGTTTTCATCTATCGATTTTGCTTCTACCGTCTTTCCTCCTAATTCAACAATTCTCCTTAACTCTTCTCCGTGAGTAAAACACATTTTATCTTGCACTGTCGAAACCGCTGTAGCAATCTATGTTTTAATTTCGTCGTTTAACTCTAATTTCATTTACCCCATCTGACTCCTAAGACTTTCCATCTAGCATTCCTGCTCTATGGTGAATTCAGACATTTTATCGGTCATGCTCCCGGTATCTTTCGCTAATCTCTGCTGTACTGCTTTCGCCTCTTCCTTTAACACTAAGACCTCTGCGTTAATTGCTTTATCCCTTTCTTCCATCTTGGTGGTCAATGCCTCCACGCTTCGATCCGTTTTCTCTTGAACGGTTTTCTCCAATGATTTCAAATGTGTCCCCATATTACTTTCAATTTCGACCTTATCCCTCTTAATTTGTTCTTTTAAATCCGTCATTTCAGCTTCAGCCTTCTCCATGTACTGTTTTATATCGAATTGGTGCTCCTTAAATAATTCCAATCCTCCTTGCAAATCCCCTGACTGAATTCCAAGATTTTTTCAAAACCTTCGAAATTAGTGTCTAAGTCTTTGAATTTTGTGTTGAAACCTTTAAATTGAGTGTCTAGACTTTCAAATTTAGTGTTTATTCCTTCCTGTATCTTAATCAACTGTCTATCCAACCCATCTAGATTAGTGTTCATAACACCTTCATAGTCTTTCCATTGAGTCTTCAAACTATTCTCCATACTCTTTTGACTTTTAGCTAACTTCCTTAGCTTCTCTCCTAGCTGTCCCATCAATCCCTTAATTTTATCAAATTCTCCCATATTTCACAACAAATAAACATGGAAGCTGTTACAACTAGTGACTTACTTAGACTAAGAACTAGTGGTTACTTCAATTTGGCAGTGGAATCGAAATCTAATATCATGTGGAAATAATAAATGAGGATGGTATCGCTTAAACACAGCGATCTACTGTTACTGAATCGCTTCGTTCTATGTCATTCAAACACACACAAAAAATCCTACAAAGTGAACTATAACAGACTGACAGACATATCGCACAATAAAATGGGGTACCAGCACTCAATTGGTTTTCTCTCCATTCCATTTGTGCCACATGGCTGTCAACCAACTTGTCACTCTCCTTTGGTGTTCCAATTTTTTCGAGTTCAAAATGTCGGCTATACCACTGCGTGGTACGATATTCCCAGTTCGAGGCCATTACACGGTGGGCGCCATATTGTTGTGCCCGATAATCTGGATTTGGATACGGGGGCCCGACACACACGTCAACCCTCACCCAGAATTCGGTACAACTCGAAAAGAAAAAAAATCTTGAATGTCCGAATCAATTTTGGCCTTAAAAAAAACTATGTCGGGAACGAGATTCAAGCAATCCCCGGGTCTTTATAATGATGGGTACAACTGGGGTAAAATCTCAAAATTGATCCAGTGGACACACAAGTATGACAACGAACAAGAATGACAAAAAATTCCGCTGTTAAAATAAAACTCATCCACCATTTATTACAGAACCACACCACTAAATACATAAAATCAAACACAGAAGCCTACCTTCGCTCGGAGACTTCTCAAAATTACTCTTGATGTGCAAATAAACTAATGACGCAGGAGCAAAATTCAAATGAATGAGGTCAAAAATCTCCAGGCGTCCTAATCTTTGGATACAAAATAACTTACGGAGATCAGAGCTATATCACCCTAGTATTACAACCATTACTTCAAAATGCTATGTCACCTCTCCGTTGAATAGTCCATTAATGAGCAGGTGCATAACTATGAGAAAATATTCAATGAAAAAATTGTTGGCTCATTCGATCTCCTTCTAACTAAATGTAATCACCAAAAGAAAAATATATTTTGATATATGGATGTCACTGGCGTTAAATAATTCATTTTCAGACCTTTTATTCATGGATTAAAAACTTTCATTATTATTTTCACTGATTTTCGTTCAGCTGTGCCTCACTCAGAAAAATGACTGTTTTTTGGCTTTTACATTTATTACTTTACATTGTAAAATCTTTATGATTCCAGATATTTTTTTTATTTTTTTGTTAACCACTGCATGCTCTTTACACATTTATAAATACACCATAAACACTTAAGTAGATGGCCTCTGCCTATCTGTATTATTATTCAACTGACATTTGCCTCAAAATTTCATATACTTGAACCTATCACGTAACATTAATTATAATCATTTATTTTATTCACCTCGCTATAGCGAGAACCTTTAGTTTCATCATAACTTCGTATTAGGCAACCCTACTATTTTATCAATGCAGTTTCATTATTTACACAACCTTGTATCAGTTACCTACCAAACGCATCTCCTCATGTTAGCATGTAAAGGCAAACCTCAGTGACGTGTGAGTGTTTAGTATAAATATCATGATGTGCGCACAAAAAGTGGCCCCTTAAGTGTAAATATTCCCCCTGTAATTTAAGCCTGTTCAAACCGTAAATTGTCATCAAGGTTGCACCAATTCAAAGAACACAGCGACGTAACACGCTGAAAGATCCCTGTACTCAGATTATATTTTAAACCATCCATATATATATATAATTTTAAATCCTAAATATGACTGCAATAATCTCTCAAAAGAAAACTTAAAATTTACTATCCTAATAATCTTGTCATTTTATCGCATTTTATCTTTTTGATTAAATTCTATTTCGATTTAAGCCCATCTGTCCAAATCTTAGTAACCACTACCCATTAACCACTACTTAAGAATTAACATGGTTTTCAGTACCTTTCGACCACCTTGGTCTTCGTTCCGCTGACACGTTTCCTGGGGGTTTGGGTCCACGTTCTTCTCATTGAACATCCTCCCCTCTCGTCCTGGATCCAGTTCGCGACCTTCTGAGTGTCCATGGTCATGCCTCGCCTTCATTTCCACGTCATCATAACAGCTTCCACATTTCTAGATTTAGCTGGTCAACTCTTCGCTCGTAAATTTCTTGTCACAAAACTCGCACTGGTCTTTACTGGTAGCCTTTATGTCCACCCAATACATCTCTGCAATCTTCATGTCGAATATGCCGAGTAATATCAACTTATGGCCGTGTTAATAACTCTATAACGACATAGGTTATATCGTACGCATATACACCAGCCTGCACTCATAAGAGATTACGTCCGTCCTTGGCCTTGAATGTCGCTCAATATTTGGACTACACTCAGTTTATCTCTCATAGTTCACTGACCATGGATACTCATTTGTCTGCTCGTCAAACAAAAGCACATCGCTTCGTTCATATGTTCTGGGCGTCAATTATATCGCGCACGGCCCATGCAGTCCCGTACCTAGTAAAAGCTTAAGACACCACGTGTGTCAGCTCGCACTTCGTTGTACTAATGACTAGTGTCCCACAAATTAATGCATTATGATCTGCGTTATGATAAAACCTCGCCAAATTGGCTGTAATATTCGTTAATACAGAGCTCTCCACGCAAGAAATAATACTGAGTCTTTCAGCTATGTTCCAAAAACTGTCGGAATACCGCACTGGTTCCACGTGGCCACGGTACGACTGCTACTACACACTTGTTTGTAACTTCAGCGTGCGGTGACACAAAAATAAAGTGAACTTCGGTGTATGGCGATGCAAAAGAAAGTGAACTTCGTTGTACGGTGATAGAAAAGATAATCACCCGCTTCTTCGACGTGACCGTCCCACCTTGACTTTTCCAAGAGCTCACCAGCGCCCTCTACGCTTTTGGAACTTTCGCCTAGTCATGCTGTCGACTATGTCCATGACGTAAAAACATCAACCTCAGGTTACTTCCGCTTGCTTCCTTCCTCCTGCTATGCGACGTTGCCAGAGCTCTCAAAACCATGCGATATCGGTTACAGTATAGTAACTGACATTCTATATTAATTTGGAGTAACTTATGTACATCAGTGCTATCAACATAATTCTAATCCTGCTGAGAGGTCTAACTTTAAATACATGTAACTTCTATACTATCATTTGGATTTCAACCAAATTTCGTGTGTGCTATGTGTACCATAACATACAGGACTATGCCGATTCTTAAGAGTAACCAGGGCTGCCAACTGTTAATAAATACTGTCTCTATTTTTGTTACCCTAATATCAATATATCAGAGAGTATGCAAGCCAATAGCTCTACACTTTGCACATGTACAGTACCTGGCATTCTAGATTAATTTGGAGTTACTAATATAGGCCTACGCCAGTGCTGCCAACATGATTCTAAGCCTGCTGATAGGTCCAATCTCTAAATGCATGTAACTTCTATACTAACTAATGGATTTCATTCAAAATTGACACAACAATTGATCATATTATTTCAGATTATTTCTGACCAATACATGTATGTCATTGTTGCCAACATGATTTTACGCGCCCTGTTAGATCCAATATTTAACTGCATGTAACGTCCATGCTATCCATTGGACTTCAACCAAATTTTGTGTTCTGTACCTCAAGAGATGGAACTAAGAATATATTCAGTCACCAGGGCTGCCAACTGTAGTTCTCTATTAGGCTATATTATGCCAGGTATACAGTACTTCGAACTTATTGGAAATTTCGATATTACCAACTTAATTTCGTCATTATTCTAGATAGATCCATATAGATTAATCATTGGCATGAATCTTAAATTTTAAGAAAAGTAGGCTCTGTAGTTCTTCACGGAACTTCTTGTTGCAAAATGTGAAAAGTAGGCTAAAAATTACGAGACTTACAGTAGTCACATATGAAGTGTAACATCTGACATAGAAGAATCCTCACGTGAAATTGTTGATACACCGGTATTTTATACTATTATTGGCACAAATATTACTCTATTGTAAAAGGGAGTGTTTTACAGATATTGTAGTTTATAATACGGAACTCATTTTATTTGATGATTTGAAGCTTCCTCCAGCACTAGCCTAAATAAAGAATACGATATGGATCAACTAGATTAATAGACGCGACACCGCTCATAACCTTAAATTCCTTATAAACAGGTCCTCTTGAGTCACATACCAACACTTAATTTCATATGGATTCTGTTAAAATGAGTCCGGGATTCGAACCCGAGATCTCTAGATTCACAGTCACAGGCGCTAACCCCATGGCTATTTTGACCACGCAATTATTGTGCACAAAATGGGGCATTATTTCCACGTTCCAATAATACTGCATTACGGAATTAAGTTTCATTTATATTTTGCTTGTTTTGATAATGTTCCTTGGTTGAAATTGAGTATAAAATGCCTTATGAACAGGCCCTCTTGTGAGTAAAGAGAATGCATTCAGCAATACTTCATGAAGGCTTGCTCAATTCTCGTATAACCACAACGATTATATTATATTGACGACTGCATTACCGTTATGTGGGTTAATATTTGAATAGCCATTGTGCAGAAACATAATACCGACAATGCCGACTACTTACAATGTTTGATATTAACGCATTTTACCATTTAAATACTGATACGAAGACTTCGAACATGTACCATGTGCTTTGTTTCAATCACTTGACACCAGAGTTCGCATGAGCGTTTACGTTCAGTATGTCATATACATTCCACTTGGCCGAGAGTACGTCATGTTATCAATTTCCGACACCCTGCTCTCATACCACTGCCAGCTGGATCGATCGTTCGCGTTGGCAGTGCGTCTTACACTTCCGTTCGTTCGAACGGAAGTGTGCCAGCTGGTGCCACCTCGATCGTTCCGATCCACTTCCGTCCCATTTTTCAAAATCACTCCCACAAAAATATCCAGCAACCGAGTGGAAAGATGTTACATATCAAAAAGAAAGAGTTAAAATGAGGATAAAAACAATGAAACAAATAAGGCATATTAAACGATTAAAGTGGATATTATCACAATAAAAACATAAAACATACTAAAACAAAACTAAGAGTCTTAAACTATATTGTTCTTTTTTAATTTATTTATTTTATTTAGTCGATTTCCCCTCTAGGTTGGTAGTTCCCACGGACTCAGCGAGGGAACTCACCAATACCGCCGCTATGGGCAGTGTCCTGGAGCCTGGAACATCTGGTCGGGAGGGATACAACTGGGGAGGTGTGATCGACACTTCGCCCAGGTGGCCTCACCTGCAAAGCGAACAGGGGCCTCATGAGGGAAGGGAAGGGATGGAAGATTGGGATGGATAGGCGAGGAAGAGGGAAGGATGCGGCCGTGGCCTTACAGTAGGTACTGCCCCCGTATATTGAATTATATTGAGACCACGATGGCTGTATTGGAAAAATATGAATTAAGTTATGGCTGTCATAGTTGTGACGTGGATATTCATGACGTAAGCACGGATGACGCAGGCTTTATGCAAGTAGGCTGCTTGAGCTGAGATTCTTGGTGACGTCATGATTTCGTTCGAGAAAGATCTGAGATTTACGACGCAGTCGCAGGAAACATGGAATTGTGCTAAGGAAGAAGTTACGCTATTGGAGGAAAGACTCGAACCAATGAACGATAGTTTGGAGGGAGACGGAGATTACTGAAACTATCATATTTAATTACTTTTGGCATGCAGAATTGTGGAAATCTATTTTCAGTTATGGCATTGATTTGGAATTTTGAAGAAATTAATTTTGAGTTTTTGAAATTTGAAAATCCGTCAAGTATAGCCAAAGTTAGAAATTCTAGCGATGACGGAGAAACAAGCTATGGAAGGGATGGATACGCCCCTTAAGAAGTTGATAAAAGGTCTTGCACAGCAGAGAGGAGCTCTCATAGCTCATATATCAGATCTCATACCGCATATATAGCTCATATCGCATATATATCTCATACCGCATATATTTCTGATGTCATATAGTCGTTTTCGAGTGAATAAGTGAAACAAGTTGTCTTTAGCGTGTGTGGTTTAGCCCACCGCATCGAACGAGCACGGAGCGTGCCGCAGTTCCATTTTACGGTGATTGAAACTAGGCGAAGTTGAAACGCACACATTAACGAGTGTACAAGATAATATATCAAGAGTTGGCTAATGCCTTTAAGCTACTTCTATTGTGCAGTACTATATTAAAGTGTGTAGAAGGGTTGAACATTTTCAAGATTATAATTCGAAAGATATTGGCATTTTAAGACGGCAGACAAAAGTGATTTTCTCGCCACCTGAGAAGCACTTTTAAAATATCACATTCTACGCTACGGCTGACACTGGTATTGCAACCGAGATACTACATATTGCTTTTGATGATATAACGCTGCATTCTAACATGGAACATTATAATATGGCAGTTCTTTCAACTATTATAACGGAAATGGAGATGGAAGGCTAAGGACTTTAATGCAATTGGGACATATATCGATGGAGTGAAATAGCAGCATGGAACTTCGCTAATCGTCTTTCTACAAAAGCGAGCATGTAGTGAATATCCAACTACACTCATGAATCGTTGTCCAAAGCTGAATTATATCAAATGGCAGTGGAAACATATTCATACTCCACAAATATGAATATTTCTGCGGAAATAACTGCAATAAACTTCATGGCGAATTTCTACCAGAACGTCAGGGAACTATCAAGAGAGGCCAGGGTGGACCCGGCTCACAAAGAAGAGTTTTGCCAGAAGGATGTCTATCGTCTACATGGAGCAGTGGAATTTCCGGAGGAGGAAGCAGTTCTATTCTCCGAGGGCGCTGGTTCCAGGTTCGAGGTCGGAGCACATCTTTTTGGTGAAATGGAACCATCACCAGTCTTCTTTGGAAGATTTTCCTCTGGAACTTCAATCAACAGATAAGGTAGTCGTGAACGTTTCTTGTTTTATTTGAGTCATTTAGCGATATCTGAGCAACCATTTTTCTCATATTTTCTGTCCTTTATTTTGCCCCATATTCTTGCTTGATATTCTGTACTCAGTACACTTCGATGAGTTATGCATTTTTCTACGATTTATTAAGACATTGTTATGTCTTTGGCATATTTAAATAATTTTGGATCAGTTGAGACTGATATCTATATTCTTTCAGTAATTTGCATATTTTTGTAGTCACGATTTGACTGTAAACTTAATGATTTTCTATGGCAGATTTGAATTCAGACTGCGTGTCACTTTATTAAAGTAATTCTTTTCAGTAAATTACTTTGACCAATTTTCTGTCATCCTCAAGAAAGAAGAATAATTAAAAGATTTTAGAGCGTTAAAATCTATTTCTGTATCGACGATCTTGGAAATACTAGTCGTTTTATGAACATGATTGCAACATAGACATTTATCGTCAGTTCTGATATTACCATTGCATTATAGACAATTTTATGAAATATGAACTTTGATTACGATTTATTGAATACACTATAGTAATGAACATTTGATAGGAATTTTTCTCAATACTAGATTGGAACAATAATGTTTGCATTCCACAGTCTAATTGTATTCTATTCGACTATTTATGCAGTTTAGATGAACTTTGATTGAAGATTGTATTTTTATACTACGATACTTAGGAGATATTAATCTCAATTTTGATAGACCAGAGAGGCGTGTATAATCGTATTTGCTATTAAATTTATTTGTGATTGGCAAATTTTTACTTCATATCGATTCATGAATGAAACCCACGAAGGTTAAATAAATAACAGTTTGAAACAACATTGTGGTGTTTGAAGCCATATTTTCAGTGTTGCCTTAGTAAACAAGAGTTTAGTGCTTTTCAGTCGGTCAACACGAATGTACCCAAAAGAGATGGGTTATGCCCTAATCCTGAAATAAATTACATGAGATTAATAAAACACTAGGATGACCAGTTTCGATCGTCAAGCGATCATCATCAGATCCAATACACTTAGGCTACAAAATCTATGTTTGAAATACAGGTGAAAATATTTACAATATGTACAATTATTTAGTTGCAGTATTGGTACTGCAACTGTCAGTGTATGCTAAATGCAGTATATATGTTAGGTGAAATGCTAAATGGTGATAGCTATCCGTAGATTGTACTTTAGAGAGATTATATGGTTGTAAACTATGGTTAAACTATAAAATTTTAGGCTAACTACTTATCTGATTGTCTTCCGTACAACAGCTACTCGCAGTTTTCGTGTACACTGGAACGCACTGTGCGGTCGACTGCGGTGGTATCTTAACGACTGGTTTTTCCCTGCTTTCTCCCCCCTGCTCCTACGTGCTGTGGGGAGTGATAGCGATGTGTTTATGTGAGGTGTTGCCAACCTAGATAAGATGTATGTTATTGAATGAGGTGGGTCTACAATTATTAAAGACCGTGGATTAGCCCTCGCCACGCGTGGAGCATAACCCATTCGAACTAAGCGTTGACGGTCTTATGAGGACGTCCCGGCACCTTTAATACTGCCGCGAATATGGGCCTTGGTTTATTGCAGAAGAAAAGTACATCGTACACCTGATCCAGATAACATTTACCTATTAATAACCCCCTAATTTCCCCCCTTTTTATCTAGCTTGGCTGTGTCGCTAAATTGTGTTTTGTTTCCGACAGGGTGTGTTTTTTAGTAGCGTGAAGAGGGGTGAGCTCTCCATGAACGTGTGTTCATTTAGATTGTTGGGATTGTTTCTTTTGGCTAGGTGTATCTCGATTGCTTCCTTTATGTCAAGAGCTCTGCCTTTCGATTCGTGATGGATTATTTTAAGGTCCGACTCTATGTTGGTAAAGCTGTGCCCTGCGTCACACATATGTTCGCACACGGCTGAATGTGTTCCGTATCTTATCGCATTCCTATGTTCATTATAACGTGTGTCTACTCGCCTTCCACTCTGCCCGATGTAATTAGCTTGACAATCGGTGTCTTGGCACGTTATAGAATATACCCCTGACCTTGAATACGGGTCACGTTTATTTAGATTACTATTTAGGAGGTGCCTAGCGGTTGTGTTTTTCGTCGTGAAAGCTATCTTTATGCCTTGCTTTTTGAATAGGTTAGTGATTTTATATGTATTCGCATTCACATAGTTGAAACGCGCAAATTTTTTCTCATTACTGTCCGGTTTGGGAATCGTTTTATCTTTATTTTTATGTTTGGCTATAATTTGATTTATTTTGCTTGGCGAGAAGTTGTTTTCCTTTGCTATTTGCATAATAGTTCTTATTTCCTTATTATAGTTGTCTTTTGACATGGGTATGTTTAAAGCTCTGTGCACCATTGAATTGAAACCCGCTAGTTTGTGCGTACTGGGGTGATTAGACTGATTGTCGATTGCATGCGAGGTTTGTGTTGCTTTCCGGAATATGGAATATGAAAGGTCGTTGTCTTTACGTTCAATAGTTATATCGAGATAATTTATTTTCCGGTCTATTTCGGATTCCTTAGTGAATTTGAAACAATTAATGAATATAAGAATTTTTAAAGTGGAACTATGGATGTATAATCGTTAGTTCAGTGGACGTGTAAAAGTCGCTGATGAATAATGCCCTTGAATAAGTGAAGGAGATTCCCACAGTAATATTAATGATGTTGAAGAATTTGTAAGTGGAGGTATTTTGAATATATTGTGGAAGATTTTTATGCCATATATATTGAAATATATGATGAATTCTGGGCCTATTTTATGCAATTTTGTGCGTTTGAGCGAAGTATTTTTCCGTTGAGTTTATTGTCCAGGTCCTGTGAAAATTAATCATGTGAAATTACTGTTAAAATTAACAAGAGTGTTAAATAATTTGAGATAACGATTTTGAATGGAGGTTACCGTCACAAATAATAATAATAATAATTATTAAAACTTATTAAACCTGAATATAAGCATAAATATAACTAACCTTCATTGGTCGATTATATCAACCCGATTTGAGTAATTATCAACCGGATAAACGTGTGGTTTAATATATTTCTAAAATATTAATAATATTAATATTGTAAATAAATTATGTAACTATCTTTAATAATAATTTGTAATGAAAGGGATTTCGAGAGGCGTGTATAGATTTTTCAATTGTCATTTGACAATATTATAAACAATTTATAATTGTTATGAACAATTAATGAGCATTTGTTATAAACATTAAGAGTTTTGTTAATATACTCTAAAGAACGCTAATGAAACATATGGATTATGTAATTAAACAAGTTTTGGGATTATTAGAGTAATCCAGTAATATGTGATTGAAGCATTTAAAAGATTTGCGTGATAATATTTGAGTTGAGTTGAGGACATTTAAAGTGTTTGAAAAGGAGCTAGGCTCTGAGGTTACGAGCATATGCTAACACTGGCTGGACAGGTGGGTCCACTTGACGACGTGGGCATGCGACATGATGTAGGGTGGATCGCAGCTGGCCTGACAACTGTATGTTAGAGGCCAAGGTCGACCACATAACAGGCTTGCAGTTATAAATAAAGTGTGATGTTTATGAAAGAGGAAAACAATTGCTACATGTTTCGTCCCAATTCCCGCATCCATTCCAAGTGTATTACTATTATTACGTTCTTTATAAGCAAGTGAAAGATAAAATTTTGTATGTAAGGTCTACAAGTCCTACAGGAGGACATGATTATATTGACAATGGCTTCTGATTGCCACGTGTTTTTGTTGTCATATTTTTGTTAGAATCATTCCCTTTATGTGAAATAAATTATTGTGCAGTTTAAAGTTTCTTGTTTCCGTTTTGGTTCATTTTAAATATCATGGTGGAGGTTATTGTGAGGGCATACTTTAAGTGATCCAGTTGGCAACCCATACCCGAGATTAATTTGAAGAGGTAAGTAAAGGTAAGTATGAACCCCCGTATATTTTGGTGTGTTCCACAATAATTTCTTGTTAACTGCTGTGCTCTAATCTCGGTAGTATCTGTCAGTGCCATTTTCATTGATGTAGCCGTGCCGGTGCGTTTGATTATTGGCAATCTGATTGAGGGGGCGGATATCTGACAGCCTACTATCCGGATATCGGGGACAGTACCATCCCAGCATTTGCCCGAAGACGAAGTGGGAAAAAACGGAAAACCACTTCGGGGATGGCTGAGGTGGGAATCGAACACCCTCTACTCATTTGGACCACCCGAGGCTGAGCAGACGCCGTTCCAGTCCTCATACCACTTTTCAAATGTCGTGGCAGAGCCGGGAATCGAACCCAGGACCTCCGGGGCGGCAGTTAACCATGCTGACCGCTACGCTACGGAGGCGACTCTTAAACTATATTGAAACTTAAAAAAGTAGTCACTCTCTCTCATGATCCGGATGACGAGGTCTGCTGACGGACCGTCATCACGTAGAACAAGGGAGTGGGTGTTCGACAGCTTGAGAGTCTTTCGGAGGTCGGCCAAGTCCACACACTCCAAGAGAATGTGTGCCAAGGTAAGGTAGGCACCGCAAATACACAGGTGGGAGTGTGTAGATACCCCACGGCCGATCCCAAATTGACAGAGTAGCACAGCTTCCTTCCGGCTAGACCGGAAGGAAGATTTCCACCCCTTCGTTTTCTCCTTGACAAATCTCAGTTTGTTGGGCAGAGGCGTGGCGCGCCACGCTTCTTCCCAATGTGACAGGATAGAATGTTGCAACTGAGAACGTACATAACTAGCAGGCACCTTATACGGCAGCGAGGGCAGAGGAAGGAAGGCTCTTAACCTCGTGATTATGAATCATTTTGTCTCCTTTCTACGGAGAATCCGGACCTCCAGACATGTTATTTCCTTTCGGAAACACACATGAAATAACCAGGAATGCTGAGCTAGCACGTCCCTTTCGAAAAGGGTGCGTTTGATGGGAATACAAGAGAAATATCGTTCATTTACCCAGTACAAAAAGAGGCTGCGTAGCCCAGTCGGTAGAGGCACTGAGCTTCTAACAGAAAGATAGTTGGTTCAATTTCCACCCAGGTAGTAGATTTTGCAAACAAAAGTACCACTTTCGGAAACGCAAATAGCCGTGGGGTTCACTCAGCTTATACCAGAAATTAGTAACAAGGTAATTCCTGGGAGCAAAGACGGCCGGGTATGGAGTTGCCAACTCCATCCCATCTAGTGCCTCTACCTTCCACTACTCCCAGGTCCTCCATGGCCTGTACGTAGTTGACTTTGCTTTTTGTATTTTATTTCATATATTATATTTCAGATTTGGCCCGTGC
This sequence comes from Meconema thalassinum, assembly GCA_946902985.2. Classification (NCBI taxonomy): domain Eukaryota; kingdom Metazoa; phylum Arthropoda; class Insecta; order Orthoptera; family Tettigoniidae; genus Meconema; species Meconema thalassinum. The sequence goes on from OX336389.2 coordinate 1,388,183,405, forward strand.
AATCTCTTGATAAATACAGTATGATTGCATTTGTCTGTTGGCACAGGCTATAGTAAAATGTGGCTTTACACCGATGTCTCAGTCTCATTCATGGCTATGGAAGCTTCTGAGCTATGGGTGGTGCAGAGTAAGGCATTCGGGGCACAGCCGTTGTCTATAGATGCTGTGAAAGCATCTACTAATAGAGTCAGTGTTACTGGACTGACGCAGTTACGAAAGCAATAGCAAACTAAAGTCTGTTCGCCGAGTCGAGATAGTGGAGGTAAACACAGTTGTACACATGATTGTAGGGCAGTCCGCAAGGGGTGCATAGAGCTGTGCCTGTTGAACGTACGCCAACTTCAGTGCTGTGTATAGCCTCCATGTGAAGCGGGCTGACTTATCGGTTACATGCTACAGCGCGGTTTATTTATTGTTCGTTTATGTATTTAATTAATTAATAAGTTCCTAACTGCTTATGACAGGCAACAGTATACATCCAGCACAGCACTAAGTGCAGCAAGTCTTGTCTTTCCTAGGGCTACGGCATGACTAATGAGCTCGGAGCTTCTTGGCTACCCCTGTCCGGCAGAGCCAATGACGTGAACTGGGCGTGTTTCCCTGTCCAGGCAATCAAGTGACCACGTGCAAGTATTTACGCGCACTATCTCAACTCGGCGAACAGACTTTACGTCACTCCTCACCTTATCTAGTACGCTATTATAGAACTAGGCGACACTGATAAATGACTTCTATCCTTCAATTAGCCTACCTAGTATGCCTTATTATTGCGTCTCTACCTTCCACTGCTCTAAGGGCCTCAGTCACCTGTACTGAGTTGATTTTGCTTGTATACACTATGCTCGATGTTCTTCCTGGATGCAGCGAAACCCAGTTGCCTGGTAAATTCTTTCCTTGACCACCTCCTGGTTTAGTACCTAGAGTTCTTGGTTGTCGCCCCGGAGGTCCGGGTTCAATCCCCTGCTCTACCAAAAAATTAAATTCTGGTTTGAAGGCTGGAACGGGGTACTCTCAGCCTCGCGAGACAAAACTGAGAAGAGGTGCGTTCAATTCCCTCCTCAGCCATTCTGAAATGGCATTTACGAGGATTCCCACTCTTTCTCCAGGCAAATGCCAGGATGGTTTCTAACCTAAGGCCACGGCCGCCTCTTTTCCAATCCTCACATGAATTACAAATACTGTAGAGACACCAATACAACCATCACAATAACGAAGGTTATCAAACAATATAATACACACACCCAAGTACACAGGATTGAATGACCTTGATGTCGAATGAAACAACAACAACTTACGCCGTCTCAGCCTCAATGGATCTGGCATTGTGACAAATGAGTAGACATTTTCAACCCCAGTGAATTGTTTGTACAGGTCTGATCGCTGCGTAACCATCTCATTCAGAGGCTGAAAATGTTATCGTTTCCACGCCAACACGGCGGCGTTTCATTACTTAAAAACCAATACAAACGACCAATTCCTTCTAGGTATTGTAATTTCCAGTTTCTTTGGTGCATTATCCTGACGAGTTATAACATTATAACCACTAGCCCATGAGGAGTTGCGTATGGGTATATTTGGCCGAGGCTTAAATGATATATTTTCGTTTTGGTCAGCCCTTATTTTCTGTCATCTACAGTACTTCCTTTCAGGTCGAGAATTAGATTATACCCTGCAAAAGGTAATACGTCCATAGTTTTGTAAGCACCCCAGTTCTTATCATTTTAATTGATTATGTCGACTTTGCTGGGGTCTGGCGTCACGTTACGGTGACGGGACGAAATTTACCGAGAATGCACTGAGGTGTGTGATGTCATAGTACTGCTTGAGCTTCCTCCTTTCCCCGCGCGCTCCGGTGAGCGTGATGTCATCCAGCCAGCTACCTCCTTTGACCTTGGTTTGCACTTGCTTTTTTTTTTGCTGACGGCCTTTGAGTTCACGCAGCATTTGTAGCATTTAAAATGATATAAAGTCTAGTCTTTCAGACTGACTATCAGTGTTTTTATGTGTTATTTATGATAGGGTCAGGTTTACCCATGGCACCAATCCACACGCAACATACATCGGCTTACGTTAGTCGAGACGATACGTAAAAAGAAGAATGAAATTCCACATTATTAGGTGCAACATAAGAACATACCACTGTATTCACGTTGTTGATCCATTTCAGGGCCTAGGGACATCTTGGTTATCAGCCCCTATGTTGAAATAAATTTGTAACTTATTATTTAATCACATGACTTATACGATCATGATGTTGATGATAATTGTTGTTTTAAGGGGCCTAACATCTAGCTAGATGAAGATGAATGAAACTTGGTAAGGTTGTGGAAGGAAGCGGCCGTGGCCTGTCAGAAGGTACCGTCCCAGCAGTTGCCTGGAGTTGAAACGCACTGAAAACCATTTCAAGGACGGCCAACGGTGGGGCTCGAACCTACGTCTATTGAGTCCACAGGTAACTTGTCACCATATAGCGCTGCACGTTAGCGAGCGTTGTCTAGATACAATCTACTTTTTAATTATTCAATTAATTTTGATATACATTGCACATCTCCTTTTTTAAGTATTAGTTACATTTCGCTACCTTTCTAACGCTTGGTCATATTTCTTCGAGCTTATTTAACTAAATTAGGCGCATCTCGGAAGGAGTTGCTAATTAATATTGTTAACGTAGTATATCCGTTCTCGGTTCAGAGCTACTCCTGGCACGATTTTCAAGGATTCGCAATTCACCACGCAGGCCTTGTGATTAGAAAATCCTTACTATCCTTCTAGACTCCCACTGTGTTTCAACTTTTACCAGACGTCGTCTAGAGGAGAGGACGTGATCAATCCTAATCGTTATATTCTATTACTCCCAATAGTTGAGTGGCACAACCTTCACTTATGTACATGTTTTTAATATTCTTACTCAATCCTGTTTAATACAAATCGTACAGTGTAACACTCTTGTGACTAAATGTGAATTTAAGGGTAAACGTTTGCTTTCAAATATCACAATCGAACCTTGGATCTTCAGTTTAACTTCCCATTGGCAGGCCTGGTACCACTAAGCTCTGGATGATTGGATATTCAGCCTAGTACGAGAGAAATAGCTACGCGGTGCTGGAGAGTTAAGACAAGCTTCTCCAACGGCCACCAATCAGAGCAAGTCAGTCCGCCTGGAAAGATAAGGAAGGCAGGTGGTAGGGACAGCATGGGCCCAATCACTGAGTCGTCAGCGGGCACAACAGCCCAGACGAGCTGGAGACCAATGCCTTGTGCATAACCCGTGACAATTACAATCCCCTTAATCAACCCAACCTAAATGCTTATTCCTTAACCTAAATGATGAGTGTTAGGGTGGATGGTACTGAGACATCCAGAAAGCCGCGAAGGAGTACCATCCAAACCGCCATCAGTTTTCTTCTGCTATCTTAGAGACTAACAGCATGTAGGAGGCAGGTCTAGTTTTATGATGGCCGCCACAAGGGGGTGCGGGAATCATGTTCCCTGCCAAGTACAGAACCTAGGACTATGTGTTCCAATGAGTTTGGTTTCTAAATTATATTATTATTATTTCTCCTCATTGGGAACCTAGCCTGTTGTAACCTGTTGACATACCATCTAAGAAAGTACCTCGCCAAGCTATAAAGTTAAAAGACAAATCTTGTAATCCCTCGCTTCCTTACAAGCATTAGCCATCTAAAAACAAGATATCCCAGTCAGATAATCTAAAACAAGCTGCCTCCATTTAAGGACATGGAAACCGCCAGTAAACAGCTCTCTTTCCTAAGAAAACCTTGAGAGCTATCTACGACGGAGTTCTGAAATTTCCAGAAGGAATTTCTAGCCAACCTTCAACATTTTTACGCACCATTATTTCTCCCACTCAGAGAGACAACTCCCTCCTAAACGAAGTAAGCCTCTGATTGGCTAGTCCTTCAGAGAAACTCATAACCCCCACTTTGGATTATCTAGTATTTAACTTGGCACACAAGAGCAGCGCTTCCTCTTCTTTACTTGTAACTTTGAGTGATGTAACTCTATTTAACAGGACTGCCAAGCAGTCAGGCTACATGCCTTGTACATAAATTATTAACAACTGTGAATGTATTATTTGTCGGTGGACTGATAATAAATAATATTCATTGGGAATCTTCGTGTTCAGTTGATTCAAGAAATACCAGTCTCGAGGAGAACCTGAGTGGACCATGTAATAATTGTTGTCCCGCCTGGAAGCAGAGTAAAGGGATCTACATATTTAATTGAAGACCCATCCAGGACTACAAACTTAATTGTGGTTCCGTCCGGGATAACGTATTTAATTGGGGGCCCGGCCGTGATTGATACATGATCGCCACCAGATCTACGTGCTGATTGGACCAGGTATACTGACAACGCTCAACGAAGCCAAGACTTCAAGTGGCGCCTTTCGTTACCAATCCAAGAAAGCTAGTATCATCCCGAAAATACTGAAGTCATCTTGATCATCTGAACCAAGCCGACTGGAAAGAAGTGGTACTGACAACCTAACTGGAGGCCTTTCGTCCATAACTAACCAGCCAGCTTTAAGGGAGGAAGCTAGCCGACAACGCTGAAAAATAAGCGCCTTTCGACAGTAACCAACCGCCATCGCCGTCCGAGTATATCGACAACTCTGTTAAGGGGCCTTTCGGTCGCTCGAACGACACTGAAGAAACCCAACCGACTACGGAACGAGAGGAGGTGAGCCGGCAACGCTGAAACAAGCGCCTTCTAACCGCCATCTATCGCCATCCGTAGCTGCTGTACTCGCGCACCGACAACTCCGAAGAGGGGCCTTTCGATAGCACGACATCGCAGAAGGAAGCCAACCGACTACACAGACCGGAATGCAGTCCATGCTGATCATCATTTCCTGGCTGTGAGTACATTCAATGTACCATGTTTTTTGTGTGCCTTTCATATTGCTTGTATACAACATAGTTCATTTCTCAAATTTTAAAGAAGAGCACTAATAATAACTTATTTTGCCTTTCAAAAGAAAGTGAGTGCGCGTTTTTAAACTAGAACAAGTGTCGCATGCCATTATTCTTTTGAATTAATCCATAATTCATAATCAGTAATAATAATATTAAATATTTTTTCTTTAACCAACTAATAATAAATAAATAAATAATCTTAAATTATTTTAAATTAAACTAAACAATTAATCACTGACTTAACAATGCCGGAGACGGAATTGTTATCAAAATTTGAATATGCCCAGATTCAGTTGTTACCTGAATTCGATGGGAGCGCATCTTGCAGCTTGGATTACTTTTTAGCAAGATGTGATAGTTTTTTTAAACACACATAAGAGAACTCCTGCGATTACAAATGCTAACATCATTAACGAATTTCTGTTTAACGTCATAAAGTCGAAATTAAAAGGGGGAACCGAGTAGTATTTTGGATCTTGACGCGAACAGTAGCTATGAAAAATTTAAGAGAAATTAATCAGAAAATTTGGAGACGTTAAAGATGAAAGATTGCTAGTGCAGGAAATATCAAACTGATTTCAAAAAACTTCACTGAATACCACGACAGGCTAGATGCTCTAGTCTTACAGTGTAAGAGTTTGTGTAAACTCAATTATCATGATCAAATATTGGAGCTTAAATTACGAGAATTGGATGATTTGAGCTTAAACACCTTTAAAGCCGGTATCCTAGATCCGTACCGAGCCTACTTACGTTACCTTAGCCATGCACTGAGGACTTGCCGAATTTATGACAATGACAGAGCTCACGAGAGCTATATGGATCAGTTGAGAGGAACATTGAAGTATCCTCCCAATATTGGTGCCAGTCATAAGCCACCCCAACAAACACCACCAACACCACCTAATCGGATTGCTCCTTTTAGTCCAATACAACCACTAAACCATGCCATTCACAATCCATTTGCATATCCCAAGCCTCAGAATCAATACTTTCCACAAGCCCGACCTTTCTTTACCCAACCGAATCCACAATTTAGGAACCCTAATCCTCAACCAAACTTTCGACCTTTTCAGGGACCGAACCAACACAATTTGAAACCGCAGAACCAACAACCCTTTAAACAGTTCAGTAGGCCTTACCCCAGACAAAATAACATTGCCCGGCGCTTCACGCCCAATAATCAGACATATCCGAAACCAATGTCAGGAGTGTTCACTATAAGAGGGAACGTGTATGCACACGCAGAGGAGACCGATGAGCTAAGCTATATGCCACAAGAATATTCCCCAGAAACACAAACAGCGGAATATTCCCAAGAAGCTCAACCCCAAGTGTATGAGTTCAAATACGACTCAATCCACCCATCACTACTTCAGGATGGTTATGAAAATCCAGAGGAACAAGAGCAGGATTTTCACTTGGCCCAGTCATCTCATGCGAAGACATAAATAATATAAAAAATGCTCCAAAATTACCGTTCATCACCCTATTCGGATTTAAAATCTTAATAGATAGTGGTGCCTGCAATTCCATAATGAATCCCGCAATAGCATATGAATATTTCGCAGAATATTTGTTCCAAGAACCATTCTGCATACAATCTGTTCACTCTGAAACAATAGGTGAAGATAACATACAATTCCCTATTTTTTCAGAATACGAAATTGACACGCCCATAAATTTTTGAGTCATGCAGTGGCACGATTATTTCGATGCCCTGATTGGCACAGCCGATTTTGTAAAGCTAGGTGCATGAATAGATTATAAATCAAACCTAGTTACCCTGAATAATAAGAACATACCAATCTATTTTCACTCAGGCAACAAACAAGTAAATTTTCAACCCTCATTAGACATGCACAAAATTGCAATCCCTGTTAACATTCAATAAGGAGATTTATACATCCCAAAGTTCGAACATGATGGAATGTATTTTGCAGATGCAATCTTACACGCAGAGAATTATCAGGTCTTGTATCCTGCAGAAACAAATTTAAAACCGGAGTTTAGTAAACCAGTGTTAGTTGAACCTTTGGAAAATATCTCAATACAACCATTAGAGATAAATTCTATTTCGGAGTGCGAGATTCAAGAATATCTCCGCACGCAGCATATGAATGACATAGAGAGAAGTGTCATATCAGAAATATGCTCTGAATTCGCGGATGTGTTTTACTATCCAGGGTGTGATTTAACATTCACCAATGCAGAAAAGCACTTCATTCGAACTACCGATGAGGATCCGGTATATCAGAAAAATTACCGATATCCTCCCGCGCTAAAGAAAGTACTGAGCGAATAAGTAGAAAAACTTCTTAAGCCGGGGATTATTACCCACAGTGAATCTCCATATAGTAATCCAGTATGGATAGTGCCAAAGAAGCTAGATGCTTCAGGGCAAAAGAAATGGAGATTGGTCATAGACTTTAGGCAGCTAAATAAAAAGACCATTGAAGACAAATATCCTCTTCCTAGGATAGAAGAGATCCTAGATTACCTAGGACACAGTTCCTATTTCTTGACTCTAGACCTCGCGCAAGGATTTCATCTAATTGAAATGGATCCTAGATCTATAGAAAAGACAGCATTTACTATAGATAATCGTCATTTACAGTATTGTAGAATGCCGTTTGGTCTTAAAAATGCTCCCGCCACTTTTCAGCGTGTAATGGAAAACGTCCTACGCCCTTTTCTTTACAAGTTCTGTTTTGTGTATATTGATGACATCATCATATACAGCAAATCCCTAGAGGAACATAGACAACACCTTACCCTTGTAATGCAAAAATTACGAGAGGTGAACCTGAAGACACAGCTTGATAAAACTGAATTTCTTCACAAGGAAGTAGCTTTCCTAGGGCATGTTGTCTCACAAGAAGGTGTAAAGCCAAACCCTTAAAAAATTAAAGTAGTAAAAAACTACCCATTCCCAAGACCACGAGAGAAATCAAACAAGTTCTTGGTCTTGCGGGCTTTTACAGGAAGTTCCTAAAAGATTTTGCCAAAATTGCATATCCAATAACCCGCTGCTTGAGGAAAGGAACCAAAATAGATGCAGAAAATCCCGAGTACAAATCTGCATTTGAAACCCTAAAATCCCTGTTAATAAATGCGCCAGTATTAGCTTACCCAGATTATGAGGAACCATTCGTGTTAACCACGGATAGCTCAGACTTCGCATTAGGCAGTGTTCTCACACAGAAAGGACATCCTATTGCCTACTACTCCAAAACTTTAAACCCCGCCGAAAGAAATTATTCAACAATAGAAAGAGAACTCTTAGCCATAGTAGAGAGTAGCAAACATTTTAAGCCTTATTTATGGGGACGACACTTCACTGTAGAGTGTGACCATAGTCCGCTCCAATGGCTATTCTCTCTTAAAGATCCCAGTTCAAGACTCTATCGCTGGAAAATAAAGTTAGAAGAGTTTGACTTCGACATAAAATATGTCAAGGGAAAAACCAATTATGTCGCGGATGCACTTCCACGAATACAAGTGAATATAAATGAAGAAACAGTTTCTAATGTAGCCATCTCCGGGGATGACACACACCAACATGAGGATGACACAAACCAGCATGGAGATGATACATACCAGCATGAAATGGATAATGAAACTGTACATTCCAATCAGGAAGACCCAATTTTCACTTTAAACATATCAGAAAGAAATTTGAACCAGAATCGTAACCAGATCATAGAAATATATGGAGAATTTCCAAAGATTCTAGAACAGAAATTATTTAAGAAATTTACCCGCCACGTCATGATTGTAACGCAGAAAAATCTCTATGACGATTTAAAGAGACACCTTATCAAAGTCATAAATACCTCAAATGGGTACGCCGCCTACTTTGATGACGTAACACTTGAGATCCCGTTTATCAGAGTATGACAGAGATTATTCACTTCAGAATTGATGATTATCAGGACATCTAAATTTTTAGAGGACATAGAATGTTCGGAAACTCAAAAACAGCTGATATTGCAATACCATTCAATGAATCACAATGGTATTATTGAAACATATGAGCACCTTCGAACCAAGTACTATTGGCCACATTTAAAAGAACAGATCAGGAACCTAATTAACCAATGCAATTTGTGTCAAAGAAATAAGTATGAGAGGCACCCTAATGAGGGACCAAATCAAGGACCTAATGTAGCAGACCACCCATTTGCTCAGATTCACATTGACACTTTTCATTTTGAACAGAATCGCGTTTTAACGATATTGGACGTATTTTCTAAATACGGAGAAGCATACGTATTAGCTAATGGTAGAGCTATGGCAGTTTTGAACCAATTACAAATTTATTTTTTGCACCATGGGTATCCCAAAAGAATCACTCATGATCAAGGAGGAGAATTTGAAAATAGCTTAATTACAGAGTACTGTAAAGCTATGAACATTGAGTATCATGCCACCACACCTCTGAACTCAACCTCAAATTCACCCGTGAAAAGATTGAATTCCACCCTCCTCGAAAAATTAAGAATTTCGAGAGATAATGATAAATTTATCCCGTTGCCACAGCTCATAATCACTGCAATCACAATTTACAATTCCTCAATTCACACAGCAACCAAGCAACCACCATTTAATGTCCTATATGGCCCATACTACAAAGCATTGGACCACATTTTCTCCCCATCACCAAAAATTAATGAATACATACAAAGACAGGCAAACCTAATTAAAGTTTTAAATGAAAGAAAGCCCGATCCAAGGGATTCCACCTTTGAACATCCCTATAAAATAGGTGAGGTAGTTTATGTTTTGGATCCCCTAACCAGAAATAGGAAATCAAAAAATTTATATAATGAAGGCACAATAACCAAAATCGAGGAAAACCGAGTTTATTGTAAGATGAAAAACAGTAAAACTCATGTCCGAAACTTCCGTGATATAAAACCTAAGAGGAAAATTCTTCCCATTACAGATTCCTACCAGAGTATGCCATCATCCACACAGAACCAGTAAAAACTCCAGGATTCTACGCCGATCCTATGGGACCTGTTGTAATAATTAGCAACTATCACAAATTCATGTTTCATTTCAACCTTACTACTTTAATAGAGGCATATAAGAATATTGATGACACTGTCTCTAGTTTAGTATTAAAAAGTAATAATACTTTTCCCTATTTAATAAATGAATTATTTGAGGTAACTAAAGAAACTAAAAAGGATTTAAATAAATTAATACCAAACATTTCTAATATAACTAGGAGGGGTTTAATAAACGGTTTAGGGAAAGTAATTAAATTCAACTCTGGTAATTTGGACCAAGATGATTTGGATAATTTACAAAGTCAATTAGACACTTTAAAACAAAGCCGTAATAATGAGATAAAATATATAAATAAATTGGTATCTTTTGCAAATTCAATTGCTCAAAAATTTTACGATGAAATGAATCATGTTACCAGCAACATGAGGGTACTTCAGGGTATTCTCCAGACAGAAGATTTCAAGATCAACTTACTGGAAGACCTTCAATATGTTTTAATGTGCATCAATAAATATAACAAAATAGTGCAAGTACTTCAAGAAACTATTTCTCTCTCATTTAATGAGATGACAAATGTGAAATTATTCTCCATAAAAGACTTAACAAATTTGGTAAAACATTTGCTATCTATTTACCCTGTCAAAAGTATAATTCATGCAGAACAATACCATCAATTTGAAAATTTAAAATTGTCAAAAACCCAGGTAATTATAATGGACAAGGAAATGATTGTAATCCTCTCCATGCCAATTACGGATGGAAACCAATATCAATTGTATGATGTCACCCCTGTACCAACCATTGAAAATGCAATCCTTATCCCGACTGAAAAATATTATTTACAGGGACCCACATTAAAATGGTCCAGTACACCTTGTGTGAAAAACACGCAATCTTATGTATGTATGTACTATAATATTAGAATTACCAATTGTAATCTATCAAATCCTGCCGGATGTGAATATGCATCCATAAGAAATGATATAAGAATATTCCAACCTTTAAATAGGGAACACATTCTATTCTTTAGCAGAACACTTGAGATAATTTTACAAACATGCAAGGAGACTCAAAGCTCTCTGAAACTCTCAGGTCCACAAATAGTGCTTTCAAACGAATCTTGCCCAATGTCTAGTATAGGCATAAAGCTGCAACAAAAACCTACTAATTATGTCCACAACTTCCCAATCCTGAATATCCATGACACACCCATAATAAAAAGTGAAGTAAACTTCCTTAATTCCCATTTTGATGTAACCAAATTGAAATTAGACTTGAAGCCAATTCCTACAACTTGTATCACAAAGAGGCAGTTTACATCCCTTAACATAATTTTTGTATTAATTATAATATGTATCATTTTGTTTAATATTACGACAAAAACTATGTCATTTATGTAAATCTGTAAAACTTAGACGTAAGAAAAATGTAAACATTGCTGAGGACAGCAAAACACTCAGGGGGGAGGATTCATGTTCCCTGCCAAGTACAGAACCTAGGACTATGTGTTCCAATGAGTTTGGTTTCTAAATTATATTATTGTTATTTCTCCTCATTGGGAACCTAGCCTGTTGTAACCTGTTGACATACCATCTAAGAAAGTGCCTCGCCAAGCCATAAAGTTAAAAGACAAATCTTGTAATCCCTCGCTTCCTTACAAGCATTAGCCATTTAAAACAAGATATCCCAGTCAGATAATCTAAAACAAGCTGTCTCCATTTAAGGACATGGAAACCGCCAGTAAACAGCTCTCTTTCCTAAGAAAACCTTGAGAGCTATCTACGACGGAGTTCTGAAATTTCCAGAAGGAATTTCTAGCCAACCTTCAACATTTTTACGCACCATTATTTCTCCCACTCAGAGAGACAACTCCCTCCTTAACGAAGTAAGCCTCTGATTGGCTAGTCCTTCCGAGAAAATTATAACCCCCACTTTGGATTATCTAGTATTTAACTTGCCACACAAGAGCAGCTCTTCCTCTTCTTTACTTGTAACTTTGAGTGATGTAACTCTATTTAACAGGACTGCCAAGCAGTCAGGCTACATGCCTTGTACATAAATTATTAACAACTGTGAATATATTACTTGTCGGTGGACTGATAATAAATAATATTCATTGGGAATCTTCGTGTTCAGTTGATTCAAGAAATACCAGTCTCGAGGAGAACCTGAGTGGACCATGTAATAATTGTTGTCCCGCCTGGAAGCAGAGTAAAGGGATCTACATATTTAATTGAAGACCCATCCAGGACTATAAACTTAATTGTGGTTCCGTCCGGGATAACGTATTTAATTCGGGTACTTTCACACCCACTTCCCCCCGAATCAACCGAGTATTTATTGCTACAGTTTGCCTAAAGGAATGACTACACAATTGAGCTTGGAATGGTCTGTAAGTAAAACAGTGTACATCAGTAGTTGTGCACAATGTTTCTAAAGGGATAATTATCTGTTGGGCACGTGCTGGTGATTCAAGCTTTCTACACAAATGTTGGTAAGCTTGGAGTGGTCCTGAATGTAGGAAGTTTTTAGTTGAACGTGACCACTAATCGCGCAATCATGAGCCACGGAACCTCCTTCTTACGTGGAATCCGAACCACAGGACATGGCATTTCACTTCAATAATCTCACAGGCATTGACTGGGAGTGGTCCCTGAATTTAAGAGGTTAGTATCTGGGTGTTCAGGATGTCTTTGAGAGGATAAATGTCCGATAAACACGAGCTGAAGACACATGCCTTCGATATAAACTGTGGTGGTTAAACGTGATGAGCTTCGAATGCTTTCAAAGTGAAACTGATAATAGGTAGATGTTCGGAATGTCTCTAAAAGGATAAATGCGGAACCGTGCATTTTTCAATTTATTAATGAAGAATGTGGCATTCTTACTGTCACGACGGTTGAACATAATCGCCACCACACCGATACAATCTGAAGCAGGCCTAATGATACTCTTTAACTATGTCGTTCCATCAATAGCCATGTACAGCGGATCCGTTAGCACATTGGTCAAAGTCAGGCAATTGAGGTGCTGCTAACCAGCTGGTCGAGTTGAGTTTATTGACGGCAAATACATTATAAAAATGTATATATTTGATGGTTTTAATGAGGTACCTAGATTTGGGAAATATTCGCTCTACTGATTGGGGCACAATAATGTAGTCATGTAATTACGCTTGCGAGAAAATGAAATAATCTCATTATCACAACAGTACAATTACTCTTATTGCTCCATTGGTGCAGAGTACTGCAAACATAGATGTTTTAATTATTCATTGCGAACCAGTGGCAAGTTCTGATTGCATAGTCGTTCCCAAGAAAAACACGAACACTCCCAGGTTATTTATATCCACACTAATATATTGAAGATGTGGATTCCTAACTACTCTAAGGCAAGTGTCTTAATGTCAGGAGCCTTGAAAAATCATTGTTGGATATACTGTATATGAAGCAGTACGGAAACACCCAGACAAATTTGATCTTATTTTATTATTTCCTAAACCATTCAGCTGTAAATGTATTAAAGTAGTTACTGGAAAGTATTGAGTTTGTTGATCGCTGCAGATACTTACATTAAGTTTTCACTTGTAATAATGGAATTGAGGTGCTAATAAAACAGCGTAGTACATTATTCCGTGGCATTATTAATCACTGAGATAACGATCTCAATTTTGTATTTTTATACTACTACAACTGTACTGATTTCAGACCATCGCATGACAGTACTTTCTTATTGTTAGATAAATTCAGCGATGAAATAGGTTTGAAAATGAGAAGAGTACACTTGAGGAACGGGAAATTGACGATTTTGAGGAGCTAGAAAAACTGATTGAATAACAAACTAGCCTGAACAACCATGGAAGTAGCAAGCTACAGCTGCAAATACTCCTCAAACTGCATGTTTGCATGTGCTTTTCGCCAAACATAGCCTACTAGACTCATTTTCAAAATATTTACACCACTAAATTTGTATAAGAAAGTACTGCCAAACTGGGATATGAAATCAGTACATTTGTACGTAAAATACTTCAGTTGGTGCTGTTTCCACAATGAATAATAATATTTATGAGCCCCTCCTTACGAATCGCGAAAACGAGAAAGGGAATGTGTCTGCAACAGATCGTAAGAAATTTGGGAGGGACTTCTTAGGTAACCATCAAACCACTGTAAGACGTGAGCAATACTGTAGAATATTGGTCTATATCTACTGTATAAGAGTGGATTCAGAAATGTCCATACTGTACATGTTTTCACATTTTGTTGTTCTTTGTGTATTTCAAATACTCAGCATAAATAGTTATAGTTCATTGCTGTAGTTTACGTTTAAATTATATTATAGAATAAATTATAAAGAGAGCCTGGATATTGATAGTTCACATTCGTTAATAATTCACAATGATTTTGTCAAAATAAAACAGGAAAAAAATGTTATATTACATGGGAATCACTACAAAATCTCAAGTTAAATAATGCCATGGCGTAGGCTACCATAGCAACATTTCCTCTTTTTTTTAGCGTATGGCTTTTAGTGCCGGGAGTGTCCGAATGCCAGTTTGTAGCTGCTTCTAGGCGGACACCCATTGGGTAAGCTACAAGTACCGTCGCGTGTGGAGTGTTGTCTGGGGAGGAAAGTTTGAATGTAAGGACGAGGAGTTGGAAGGTAGCGGCTGTGGCCTATAGTTAGGGACCAACCCCGACATTTGCCTGGAAGGATTGCCGGGGGGATTCAAACCTCCTCGCCTCCCGGATGTGAGCAACTGCCATCAGCCATGCCGTAACGAGCACGCCTAACTCACCCGGTATTTTTTGCGTATACTGCCTTGTCTGCTGGAAATGGAAGAAGCTTGTAGTTTAACGTGACCGTTAATCTCGAGATCATGAGCCACGGGACCTCCTTTTTACGTGGAATCCGAACCACAGGACATGGCATTTCACTTCGAAAAATCTCACATGCATTGACCGGGAATCGAACCCGGACTGCCTTGGTGAGAGGCATTCAGCTAGACCGCTGAGCCACCACGCCCCCCTGTCTGCTGGAGCTTCGCTCCATTAGCCAGTAAAGGGCCTCGTAGACGGGACTTAGGAAATAGTTGTTATCCCACAAGGGGTCCAGACAAGGTGTACCGACTTCTGTTGACGAGCCCAATCGGGACTTGTGTGCGATACCGCAACAGACATGGAGTAATACCTATTGTCCGTCTGTGCTACGGGTAAAGCCCTGCGCGGATGCGGATATCCACGGATGAACCGGCGGATATGTACAAATCTTTTCGCCATGCGGATATAGTTTGCATGACTGTGGGGATAGTGGATAAGCTGCGGGTAATATTTGGATTAAATTTGAGGATAGTTCTTAGAATACAATCCAAAATTGTTGAATATCATTACTATTTCTTTTAACCATATCCATTCAACTACTGAGGCGACAGTTAGCGAGCTAACTAAGGGCGAGTCTATCATCCCTGTTACAGCCTAGCTAGCGGGCGAACCTATCGCCCCTGATACAGCGAGCAGCAAACCGTTGAGTCGTGTTTAGTTAAGACTTCTGAGAAGGATTTTTGTGTTTGGAGTTTCCCTGTAAGTGCAACTCGGGTTTTCTTCATTTCGCCTGTGAAACACAGTCAAGTTAAGATTGGACGTAATCTCTACTTAGTATTAAACAAAGTCCCCGATTCTTGGTTGTTATAGGTAATCTCAGGAACCACTGGATGGATTTTGATGTGGTTTTCATCATTCCGTAAAGGATATATCCAGGATGGTTCTTGTAGAAAATAATTTATTTATGATCAAAGGAACCCAATCAGTAACGATTTCAGTGAAGAAGTCGAAAGAAAAACCTGGCGTCTGTGCGCTTTTTATAGCTTACGCTGGGCAAACCGTTAAAAATATCAATCTACTATGAGTGTGAGAATTGTTCAGCGTGAAATGTTCTACAAAAAATGCCATGAGGGCATTTCTTCAATACATCGCCTAATATAAGTGTTTTTAGATTGGACGGAAAGGGGATTTGAGTTTCATGCACCTCACCATTCTTAAATTTCGTCTGACAAGAATTCGTTGCACATGCACCTCCATGGTAATAGGTAATTAATAGTCCAGTCATGGGTTTTAACCCATCATGCTGAGACGTAAAACGGATATAGGTCGTAGTTCATTGACGTCGAAAATAAAGGCGCTTATCACGTAATGCATTCATAACTGTTCCCGGGTGAAACCGAGGTGGGTTGCTAGTTCATTATAAACATAGCACATGCCATACTGTACATAACCTAGGGAAGCGACTTTCTCCCCAAATGTGTACTAATTTATGCTTTATCTAATAAATAAAGAAATATTATTTTAATGCCAGTAGATTCGGAAAACAGTCGTGTGGAAGTGGGCCGGATGCGGTCAACGTTTTGTTTATGTACGCAGGACTCTAGCTACGGGCTCTTATGGGCTTTTACAGTTGACGGGTTCTCCCAGAATTGATGATTTGAAAGATTCCCTGTCTTATGTAATAGCTTATTGGTCATGAGTGGATAGTGCATGATGCTGGACACTCATATTGTGATAGATATTAATACATTCTCAAAATGAAATTCCACAGACTGCTTCCAGGCACAGTAGGCTTGCAGGCAGTGTGGAAGGAAGTTTCAATTGGGACATGTGTGTTGTTCTAGCCCAGGGCCATCCAGTCATTGCGCTCTGGGAGCGCGGCCGCGCTCGATGAGCACTGGGCAGTCAGACTAGCGCTCCTTCCCCTACCACCACTACACTGTGGCAGCGAGGAGACGGACGATGTCCGGACCACGATGACTAGATACGTACGTACAGTCGTGCGGCCGAGAGCTCTTATGGGATTGTTGACATATTAATAGGGCTTTTTGCCATTAAAAATATACCGCATATACAAATCGAATGGTACTCCGATGTATGGAATGTGCAGGAAACGAACACAAGTGTTAAGTAAAGAATATTGTGATTTATTCCAAACTGAAATGTGAAAATATTAGAGAAGAAAATTCAACAACAAATTGTGTTATTTTTAACACATTACATCTCTGTTGTACACTAAACATTTGGCGTGCCTTTTATAAGCTGTACATCATAATGACATTTCCCATTCTGCTTTAAAGACTGCTGCTTCACCACTCCTTTTTTGTATGCTGTTCAGTCATGACCACTGGGAAACCGATTTTCTTACACGCTGTCAACAAAGGGCATTGGACTAGACTAGCGAATGATGGATCGGCTGCACACTTCAGCGTGCTCAGCCAGCCAAGCTCCTCCCACCACTTCTGAACCTACCTTCCACCAAAGCGTTCGGAGCACAGGCTTCGAGCACGGCTAATGGTGGCCTCCACATACTGTAGTTTAAACACTGTTTAAATTGCAGGTATATTCATGACAGGTCTCTATTTAGTGCCGTTGAATATAGGCCTAATTGTGTTTTGTCTATAGGTAATTTATTTTCTTACGGTTAGGTTTTGTAATCCCGTTTCAATCAAAGTTTCCTTACAGTTGGTTTCAGTAGCTTAGGTCATCGTAGCATTGGCTTAGATTGTGACTAAAACTAGAATGTCTACTTTAATAATGAAAATGAAAATCCACAGCCTGCTTCCAGTCGACCAACCAGGTCAGGGAATGGAATTAATGAAGCCGTCATCTAGCGGCGAGGATATGAACTGTGCCGGCTGCCGAAGCCTGTCGCACTGCCCTGGGGCAATGATTAAATAAATGACAGATGAAATGAAATGATAGTGGAGAGTGTTGCTGGAATTAAAATATGACAGGGAAAACCGTAGTACCCGGAGAAGAAACTGTTTGCCTCCGCTTTGTCCAGCACAAATCTAACATGGAGTGACCGGGATTTGAACCACTGACCCAGCGGTGAGAGGTCGGCGTGCTGCCGCCTAAGCCACGGAGGCTCACATTCACAATATACAACGTGATTCTGTAATCCACCTGCCAGTAGTGTCCGCGCTCTGGATGGAACAGCCCGCACACTGGTGTAATTGGTTTTAAGCTCCACCCATCGCACGAGGAAGACTCTCCAAGATATTCCAAACTCTGTGTTGAGAAGTTCGAGAGTGTTGAGTTTTTTGCAAATTAAAACCATAATAGTGATATACAAGGCGTATCCAGGAAGTTAGTTTCACCTTTTTTTTTTAAAGGAAAGGTGGAAATCGCTGGGAGCAAGATGAGGGCTGTGTGGTGAATGATCAAACAGCTCCCAGCCACACCTCTGCAGATCAGTTGCTGTCCTGACCTAGCTCGCAGCGATTTCCAACTTTCCCTGCACCTCAAAAAATGCCTGACCTTCCGGTCAGCATTTTCACACTGATGAAGAGCTGTAGACGACAGTCACACGCTGGTTCCATTCGCAGGCAGCAGACTTCTATGACACAGGACTATAAAAGTTGATACAGCTATGACAAGGGCCTCAATTTGTTTGGTGCCTATGCTAAAAATTAGCTAACACATTGCTGTACCTGTTTCCAATAAAGTTCTGCATTTAACTATGTTCTCTTTCCTTTTTTAATAGGGAAACTTACTTTCTTGATGCGCCTCGTACTTTGAGGTACGTAGTATTTATGTACACGTCTGATGTATCGTTTGCGTTTTCTTTGCACGAAATGAAAATGAAAATCCACAGCCTGCTTCCAGTCTCGGACCGGGTCAGGAATGGAATGAATGAAGCCCCCATCTAGCGGCGAGGATATGAACTGTGCCGGCCACAGAGACCTGACGCACTCCTCTGGGGCAATGATTAAATGAATGACAGATGAAGTGAAATGATAGTGGAGAGTGTTGCTGGAATGAAATTTTGACAGGGAAAACCGGAGTACCCGGAGATAAACCTGTCTGCCTCCATTTTGTCCAGCACAGATCTCACATGGAGTGACCGGGATTTGAACCACGGACCCAGCGGTGAGAGGCCGGCGTGCTGCCGCCTAAGCCACGGAGGTTTTCTAGGCACGAAATAATAACCTAATAACTACCGGTAGTTAAAGACGTATGCTGTGTTGTTGTTATCATAGTTACTTGGGTGGAGTCCTTTACCATTGCTGCGCCATTACACACGGCAACACGTTTACCATTAGTGCTGTAGCCTACTCTTAACTCCGGTCGGACAAAAATTAAAGTTGCTGTATTAAATTAACCCAACCGTGAAAGCCAAATCATTCCAATATTGGAGTTTTTCTATAAAGATATAGAATTGTTGGTTACTTGAAATATAAAAGCGTGTTCTCAAGAATAGTTCATTTTTATTGTATGTTATCACGTCTTCCTTCTGAATCATTCAGAGGTTGTAGGTAGGACTTCATCCTGTCAGCACAGTTCTTATTGTTATGACCGTAGTGAACCGCAGTATTTTCTTGCTAACTTTCTGTGGATAATAAACAAATAACCTCTCTCAGCAATTCTTCTAGGTTTGTGCCGTGTCTTGTGTGGGGTTGTGGCTGCTTGAGCTTTTAGTTCTCGCAGTGAGGAGGCGCTGGTGCCCTTTATATAAAGGTAGGTAGCGTGCAGTTCGCTACTCCAGTGGGGGTCCGGGCGAGGACACCAAGAGCCTGCTGATGAGCCAGCTTGGTGTCCTAGGCGAAACCCCACACAAGACACGGCTTGAACCTAGAAGAATTGCTGAGTTTAAATTCACTGGCCGTGAAAGCCAATATGCCAAATAACTTATTTTGTTAAATAACTCATGGATAACTGTGAAATCACAATCTTGGTGCAATAATTACGAAAAAACGTGGAAATTAGTCAGTTTATCAGATGAAATCGTTGAAAAATAGCTGATAGTGTTTCAGAAAGTACGTTATTGAAATTTATTTTTGTTTTCTTTCTTTAAAAGGGTATTTCTTGATGACTAAGTTTTTTCAGTAAAGCGCTGTTAATTAACGAATTTATTTTCTGGTCGACTCGTTCTCGTTCCTGACAATGGTACCCCATATAGTACTATTAACCGAACGACAGGCCATTCCGACAAGCCGTTTAAGGACTATAGAGCCCTGACGTTGCGCTATGTCACCCCAAGGCTCACCCCTACTACTTTCTGTTGCTTTGGCTATGGTGAAGTATGAACGCAATAGCCCATCAACTCGTCTCCACGCCCTCTTTTAGCTTGTCCAAGGGTAGGCCTATAGATTTGGGGTCATTCATTCATCTGTCTTACTGTGGTTTGTGCTTACCTGGTTTGAAATGACTGAAAAGAGCCAGTCAGCTCAGTACTTAACACCTCTTGGGAGGCCTTTTATGATGTAAATCAATCTCTGTTAGGTAGTCAGCCTGGAGGTTGCTTGGATCCTCAAGAGGAACAACCGTCGGATTTGTGGGTAAAAACTTACAAAAACCCTGAGCGTAGCCGTGCTCGTTAACTTGTGCACCATGGCCGTGACAGCAGCAGCAGCAATTAAGGACATCGCAGGTTCAAATTCTAGCGCTGATAGTGGCTATGTGTGTTTATCCACACTCCCTCCAGGCAAAAGTCTGGATACTTACATTCCCGGCTACCTCATACACTGTCCCTACTGCAGTTATATACACTCCTACAGTAATCACAAAAATACAGGTTATCAGACAATTGTATCACACACCCAACTACACGGGGCTAATGGCCAAGTACCCCATGCCTCTAAAATGAATTAACAACAATAAACTCACAAAAACCTGGAGACACGGCTATATTGAGTTTTTGTTGTTAGTTCGTTTTTCAGGCTTGGGATATTCTGCTTAACAGCCCCGTGTACTTGAATGTGTATTCAATTTGTCTAATTAACTGTGTTTCTGTAGAAGTGTGTGTAACTGTATTTCTTAGGGTTGGAGATGGGTAGGTGCCACAGGACATGAAGTAAGATACTACCCTCGCGAGGCAAAACTGAGGATTCGCCCCATCTCAGCGATCTTGGAAGTGGTTTTCCATCGTTTCCCACTTCTGCTCCAGGCAAATGCCGGGATGGTTCCTAATTCAAGTCCACAGCCGCCTTCTTCCCAATCCTCACCTGAATTACAAATACACACACTGTTTATAGATATCACAATAACACAAATTGTCAGATAAATTTTACACACACCCAAGTACACGGAGCTACATGACCACGACGTCGTAAAACCCCTTAATTAAACGACAACAAACAGAAGAAATCTGCATTCACCAAGAGCTGGCAACAAGTGGACAAAGTAAGTATGCCATACCAATGTTGCCTGCCGTAAGTATAATACGTCGCGTCGGTGAAATGAAAATAACGTCGGATGTCTTCGTAACCACAGTTAGAAAGGAAAACATGGAAGGCTCATACCTGCCAACCTTTCAAACTGAAAAATTGGGAGATTTTGAACACGATCGATGTCAAATCATATTTCTACCCCATAGTATATTACTGAGGAACCGACAAAATCACTCCGATCAAAAAATCACAATAGTTTACCGGCATATTAATGCCAACATCTTAAGTTACACAGAAATAATTTCACGTGTTAAACAGACCCAATACTACCTCTCACCCCCAAGTTATCATGAAAACTTCTAGGAAGACGCACTGAATTAACCATCGACTAGGAATACGCGCTGAATTAACCATCGACTATTTCGAACAAAGAGATATTCAAATCATACTAAGCGGTACGAGTAGTTATGGAGATTTATCTATAAATTATCGATACGAAGTGAAACAGCGGAATTGAAACACAGTTCAACACACATAAAATAGATCTGTTCGATGGATGACTGAAGTTTGTCATCTCGCACTTTTAGTCCGAAATTACGCGCCAGATTTTTTGAAAAATCGGGAGATGTAATACGTTAACCGGGAAGGCGGGAGAAACGGTGTAAAATCGGGAGTCTCCCGCCTAAATCTGGAAAGTCGGCAGGTATGAAGGCTGTTTTTTTTCATTCTTCAAATCTTTCTTAAAATGTGCCTCACAAACCACTCTTCCACTTTCCCTGATTGATTCTCTGTCAGTGATCAATTTTTAGTCTCTTCCCCATACACTCATCATCTCTCTCTCCTTCACTCTCTCGGGGACTTGCTGCTTACACCATGGCTCCTAAAAACCTAGTTTTGGGTCCTAACGTAAGACTACGTCCGCCTCATTCCCAATCCTATCCCTAGTTGACAAATACACCCACTACTACAGCCATCACAATAACACAGCTCATCACACACACACAAATATAATAAAAAGCCAAACCAAACCGAACCCCGTGGCTACAGCCCATGAAGAACCAGGCCTACGAAGCCACCGCTGCCCAAACAATTGGCTTGTAGATTATGGGGGCGGGGTGCATTATCAGCGCGTAGGGTCCCCTCAGCCGTCAATCATGGTTTCCGTTTCCGTGACCGGTGCAATGCCCCACTGTCAGACAGCTATTCAATTGTCCTCACCAGGCTGAGTGCACCCCGTTCCAGCCCTCAGTCAGTTTCGAAATTCTCTGACGGAGCCTGGAATCCGGGTGCGAGGCAGGCGCACTACCCAACACAATGGGGCCAACACACACACCAAAATACGCGGGGCTATACGATCACGATGTTGCAGCCCCTTAAATAAGCAACGAAAACAACACATCTAGACAGTCCAGGGCACCCACAAGGCATCATTGGTGACGACTCATTTGGAACAGTCTGCCATACGGGCTCTCGCTTACTCGTACGCTCGACAAACCTCCAGAGAATTGGACCCCCTACAGTACAAACTTATTGCAGACATAATAGTACTTTATGCAACGAGCCTATTATGGCAATAATTAAGACACGAGTATGTTTATAAAACGAGCGTATGCGAGTTTTATAATTTCCATTATAATTATAATTATAATTTATAATTACCATTATAGGCGAGTTGCATACGACTGTTTATGTTCGACGATAATTATTATAACTATTTTATGTTCGAACATAAATATTCATAAATATCTGTCAAGATTTCGCCAGTTTTATGTACTGAACAGGGCGCATGGGACGCAGACAATGCCTTGTATTTGACCATGGCCTCTTCGATTACCCCACTATGACACTAGGCAACGCAGTGAAATTTAAATTAGAAGGCCTTGGAACTCAGTGCTGGTGCGATGTTATCCTTATCTAATTGATCAAACAACTGTTTCATGAGCTGTGAATGGTAGGAGAAACTGTTTCATAATGAAACAAGAAGTTCCGTGAAGAACTATACAGCCTACTTTTCATGCCAATGATTATTCTACAGAATATGAACCTATATAGAATAATGCCGAAATTAAGTTGGTAATATCGAGATATCTAATTAGTTCAAAATATACCTGGTGTAATGTAGCCTAATAGAGCACTACAGTTGGCAGCTCTGGTGACTGAATATATTCTTAGTTCCATTTCTTAAGGTACAGAATACAAAATTTGGTTGAAGTCCAATGGACGTTACATGCAGTTAGACACCGGATCTATCAGCACGCGTAAAAGCATGTTGCCAACAATGTCATGCGTGTGCTGGTCAGAAATAATCTGAAATATTATGATATCTTGTTGTGCCAATTTTGGATGAAATCCATTTGTTAGTATTGTGCCCTTTTAGCAAGAAATATGCAAATAACAGTATGCCAGCAATGCTCAAATCGGGATTTTCGGGGTTATGGTATGTTCTCCCACTCTGTGACTTACACATTTTGGATTAAATAGAGGATACACTTCCAAAATAAAAACAAAATCAACTCCCATTATAAAACATTTAATTTACCAAATATATGGCGCTACAAACAAATAAAACAAATAAACTGCTGAACAATCCTTCTAACTTGTTCAAAGTGAACAAGGAATACACAAAATCAAACAAATGATATATTAAAATGCATGGTTTCCTTCAAACCAACAAACTTATAATTCTTTTCACTTCCATAAAGTATCCCTTTTAAATTTCAATACAATCACGAGTTCCAATGGCTCGATACTTTCCACTATAAACTGTGTTATTCTTTTACACACCTCAATATCTATTTTATGAGTTTCTTATAATCAAAACAATATATAATCTTATTCAAAGTAATTGTTACTCCTTTTCCTAAATTTTTGGGCATTTCACAATGTTCTCATGTTACCACCTCTCTCAAGTTAACAAATTCACTACAGTGATCGGGAAAAATACCTGTGTACTCCCTAGTTATAGAAGACTACTTGAACAAAGTCAAAAATTATGATCACTCCCGAAATCTAATTGTCTTCATTCAACTCGTGAAATCCTACATCAATATCTCATTACATTAGGGATTTATATTTATTATTATCTGTCTTAAAAGACCATCATCTCATAAGAAAGCAAACGATCTGAACTTGCAAGCGGTAACTTTCATCTACAAGAACCTCGGTTCGAATCCCGGGTCATTAACAAACTCTAAACACTCATGGTTTATTATTACTTCAAATAGACGGTTCCCCTAACCTACCACACTTTCAATAGCGAGGGGTTGGACCGTGACACTCGACTTGATGTATTGCCCGGGAGGGAGACCCTCTGTATCGCCCACACGGGACCGCTCTACTTATGCTTTAAAACAGCTATTTCTCAAACACAGTTCTCTGAACAGACCTGGCGTTTCTTTCATTCATTTAAACAACATTATTTAGGTTCATAGACCACTTTCGTAACCTTGGCATTTATTAATAATGGAGTGTCATCATTGACGGGTAAGAATAATTCAATTCAACAACTATACGAGTCTGGGTTCGACTCTCTCAACTGCCTCGGGAACCAATCCCATACTGGAGGACTTTATAACAATTTAGCGGCTTAGGGCGACCTCGGTCTAACCTGCGCTCATCAATACAATAATTCGCACCCATTATACAACGCCTCGTGATCTACATCACTATATGGAGGACTTATCATCAATTACCGCAATCAACTGTCCCTCACAATTAATTTACCAAGTATATTTAGATTCAACGCCTTCCTAGCGTGACAATTTACTTTAATGCGCGACAATGCGCTATATATTACTTTAAGGCCTAGCGTCTTCCAGAGAACTGATAAATTCAAAATCATCATTTGATCTATATCTCAAACTTTCATATTAATCCTCTCCCGTGACAATAATCGCTATACTTTAAGAACATGTATTCACACCATATCTTTATTCCTTTACAGAAGCTTAAACGCTATTACTTTCATATAATTTAACTTAATCTTCATTTATATAATTTATATTATTATTATATTTTCCGCTTGCTTTCATAACATTTATCAAATACACTGATATTTTATTTCATACATTTCCTCTAAGGATTTATTCATTTCACATAATCATTTTATAATTTCTCAATTTTTATTTGTTCAGATCGCGCTCCTATTCTGTTATTTGTTATTCAAAAACATCCCTATTTATCATTCTCAGGTGGATTGTACACAAATATTCCCCCAACACATAACATAATGAAAATAGTTACTTACATGTTCAGACGGTCCATTACCGTGCTTTCCAACGATGTTCCTTTTTTGCCCAATATTTGTGATTACACCATCGTGCTCAAATTCATTTCATACACTGACATATCTTGACACACATATACTTTATATACTTTAAACACTGGTAACATTTTTAAAATACACTTCGGTATTCTTCTATTACACACAATAAAATCACTGAAAAATTACTATCTAACACAAATTGTATATATTTACACTACACTGATTCTAATCACTGAGGCTCTGATTAGGCCTTGCACACGTGATTTTTGCTTCCCCGTCTCCAAGGGTGAAACTAGTAGATGTCGGCTTCCTATCTGACCAGAATATGAAAGTCTCGAACACTCTACCCCTTCCTGGAATGGTACTTCTTCGAACCCGGTTTCCTGATGATCGGCTATTATTATTTTTAGCTCAAACCTGCTTCTTTCTAGACCCTATTAGTCGTCTAGCGAAAGTCTGTCTTGTACTCGGTCTCCCAAATACTCTATCGGTGACCTATTATTTTCTAGCATCTAATACTCCTCGTAACTTAGTGCTTTTTATAGTTCGTTCATTTCCTTGAAATAACGTCTTGAATTTAATTCTCCCTTCTGATTATTCTGTCCTGTAATTCCTATCTTTCCAGAATACTATGCGGACCTTATTTTGTCCGACCCTGATCGGGTTCTTTTAACGTTGATAGAATGTTTGTTTCGCTGTTATGGTACTTCAAAACGTTACGATACACTTGGTCGTTTAAATAAACTGTTATTGAAGACCTATCGCCTATTCTTTAAGTTCGCAGCCATCATTCTCTCGTCTTAAATTGAAATTTTCCTTTTCAACACAATCAATTATTTCTCTTATCTCACAATACAGTTTCTCCAATTCGCATTCGCACTCGAATGGTTGAGCTCTGTTTCCTTTTTCTACCTTACTATTGTTTCTATCAAAAGTGGATTCATCATCTCTAAATTGTTCCATAACCAGGGCTTGTTCATTTGCTTCATCGAAGTCTTCGGGAGTGTAATAAACTTTTAAATTCGCTGAGTTCATGGTCACTTCGTGATTCGTTTCACAGTGCCGAATTCTATAGGCATTATTTCTTAAATCTCTTATTATTTGATACGGTCCGTGGTACATTTTCTGGAACTTCTTGTACACGCGGTTCCCTTGATCCGAAATGGCTGGTCTTTTCACTAACACCATTTCTCCTGCTAATGGTGGTCGATGATACCTCTTGTGCCTGTTTCTTCTTTGCCTTCTATCAGCTTGAGCTTTTAGATGCTCAAAGGCTCTTCTAATACGTACATCTCTTCCAGGCTGAGCGTCTGCTGGCCTAGGAATCACCAGACTCCAAGGTCTCTCTGGTTGCTCATTCCGATGTAACGTTATTGGTATATCTCCCGTAGATTCATGGATTGTGTTGTTTATACAAAATTCGATAATATCCAGGATATCTATCCATTTCCAATTTTCCTCGGCACAGTATATCCTACAATACTTGGCCGTCTCCCTCATCACTCTTTCCACAGGATTTGCCTCAGGATGGTGAATACTTGACAAAATCTGACGTATTCCAAGTCTCTCTAATTCCTGTCTGAACTCTACACTTGTAAAACAACTACCGTGATCCGACAACAAATTCTCGGGTTTTCCCAGAGTAGGTATCACTTTTTCTTTGAGTCGTTTTAACACCTCTTTGGTACTAGTCTTCTGTGTGGGAGCAAGGACAACCATTTTTGTGAAAACATCCATAGCCACCATTATGTGTCGATTTCCTCTCCTGGCCTTTGGTAAAGGTCCGAAATTGTCAATGGAAATAATTTGACCTGGCCTCTCGGGCAACAATGGTATTGGCTTTTGTCTCATCAAAAACGCATTTGGCTTAATCCTTTGACATAGATCACATGTCTTCAGCGTATCCCTTACAGTCTCTCTCAGTCTCGGCCATACAAATGCTTCTTTCAGCATCGAGACTGTTTTGTCGACTCCCATATGGCCAAACGATCTATGGGCTAACCATACCATTTTCCTCTGCAAAATCGCAGGTACAACGATCCTTAATCGTGTATGGTCAGCGTCCACAAACTTATATAGCAATCCATTAAAGAATGTGTAATCCTGAGCTATCTTATTTGCTTCAGTATACGCCGGTGTTCCCCTTATCAAACTCCCTTCCAAGAAAGATATGAGCATGTTCATCCATGGATCCTCACGTTGTCGTTGACCAATGCTTCTTAATTCATTCAGAGTACGCTGATCCCTGTCTTCCAAATCAATAGCCATTACTTCCTCTTCTGTGGACTCTGGCTGTCTACGTAAATAATCTGGAACTACATTTTCTTTCCCTGGGCAATACTCTATATTTACGTCGAACTGTTGAATGTATAAAGCCCAACGCATCAACCTCTGACTGGATAAATCCGTCTTCATCAAAAAGGTTAAGGCTTTATGATCAGTCCTTAATGTGACTGGGAACCTATATACAATCTTTCGCCAATATTGCAGCGCGTGCAATATCGCTAACAGCTCGATCTCGCTGATTGTATAATTTTTCTCGTGTGGTTTCAGTCTCCGACTTGTGAAAGCTAGATAATTTTTCTTCTCAGGGTTATCCGGGTTTTCCTGATATAGCATTGCCCCTATTCCAATCTGGGATGCATCTGTTTGTATAACAAATCTCTGATTAAAATCAGGATATCCTAGCTTCACATAATTTAAGAGCATTTCCTTGGCCTCTATAAATGCTTTTTCTGTTTCCTCCGTCCATTTCCACTTGCCCCCCTTCTTCAGAAGGTCCTGTAGTGGTGCAATAGTTTTGGTGTATGATGGACATTGTTCTGAGGAAAATCCAATCAATCCCAAAAACTGGCGAACGTTTTTCACCTTCAAAGGTCTGGGAAAATCTCTTATCGATTCTAATTTGCATGGATTTGGTTTAACACCATCCTTATCTATCACGTGCCCCAAAAATGTAACTTGTCTCTGACAAAAATTTTATTTCTTCAAATTAATCTTAAAGTTAGCCCTTCTTAAATCTTCCAATAATTTCTTTAACTTTTTCCAAATGTTCCTCAATGTTTTCTGAGGTAAGCAATATGTCATCCACATAACGAATAGTGCAATCTTTCACTTCCTCTGACAGGTTTCGATCAAGCGCTCTTATTAAGGCGGAGCCCGCGGTCTTCAAGCCAAACGGACATCTCTTGAAGCAATATGTTTGTTGGTCGAACTGAAATCCAGTTAAAAGACTGGTTTTCTCTTCCAGTTCGAGATGATGATACGAAGAAGTCATGTCAATATTTGTGAATATCTTCTTGCCTTTAAATTTCCTCAGTATTTCTTTTATGGGTGGTGCCGAATCATTTTCTGGTATGATTTTCGCGTTCAAATTCCTTACTGAGCCATCCGGTTTACTCAAAATTACTAATGGATTAACATATGGTGTCGCCATCTTTTCTATAACACCTGCATCACTCATCTCCTGCAGTGTTTTCTTTGTTTGTGTGTAATGTTTTTCTGCAACCGGGTATGGTTTTTGTCTGAACGGTGCCCAATCATTTACTTGAAAAGCGTATTTAAAATTTTCAATCTTTCCTGGCTTGGAATCAAATACGTCCCTGTAATTTAATAGTAATTCCTTTAATTGTTCCTTATTTTCGAGGTCAACTTTAGCTTCCTCTATTTTTCCTGACAGGTTGGTTTCGAACTCAGTTTCCAAACTATCTTCAAGTTCTATGTTTAGGACTTCAAATATCTTTTCTATGTTCTTACAACCTTCTTCAGTTACTTCTTCCACATGCCATACCTGTTCTCCTATTTTCGCATCCTGTTCCTGTAAATTAATATTTTGTTCGTCCACATCCTCTTTTTGAATCCTAATGCAATTTTGCGCTAGGTCTATGATGACCTTGTTCTCACGGATAAAATCAATACCTAATATGACATTATATGGCAATTGATTTACCAGCAAAAAGCATTGCGAAATTTCAGCGTTACCTATGATCAAATCAATGTATACCTGAAATTAACATGTTAAAGATTTTTCAGGAATAATTCCCTTAATCTTCACACTTGAGGTGGGAATTTTCAATACACGACCTCTTGTTTCCAATTCATTTAGGAGGGTTTGCGTAATTAAACTTATGGTTGATCCAGTATGAATTTATGCCCTGACCAGTAATCCTTCTATCCTTAGCATGATGATAGGTAATTCTCTTCTAATAGGTGGGATTCCTTCCACATCCTCTTTAATTAGCTCATCTGGTCTTGCTATCCAATTCACAATCTCTACCTCCTCCCAGCTCCTGGTATGTTTCCACTTTTGATGATTTAATTTTGAGTTTTTTTTATCCTGAGGGCTTCCTTTCCCCTCATTCTTCAATTGAGCTTGTAGCTCCAAGCTTTGAGCTCCTTCTAGTCGGTCGGGTGATTTTCGGTTCTTTATTGCCTCACTCCAACGGACTCTTTGCGTTTCAGGTTCGTATGTTCGTTCATTCATGTAACGAAGACTTTCCTGATATCTTTCCTCTATTTCGGCCCGATATTCATCATTTCTGTCTTCCGGCCTCACGTTCCTCCTGGGATAATTTTCCCATCTCTTTCTGTTATCCTGCCTCTGATTATTATTGTTATAGGGTCGGCTCTCTTGTTGCCTATAACCCGTATTCCTAGGATTCCTTCCTCGATATCCTCCTCTATAGTATGGCTGTATTCCCCTAGGCTCTTGATGTCCATATTCTCGACCCAGTCCCTGAGTATCAGTACTAGTAGACTGATTTCTGGTCGATGGTTTCTCTCTGTTTTCTTGACTGCTGGCCATATGTACCTGCTCAGTCTGTCTTGGATGCCAGGGAGTAACATGTGAAGTCGTCATATCTAATTGACGTAATACGCTCTCCACTTCCACAGCACTTCTGGCTTTAGATGAGATTAACAACCTCTGGATCTCATGTGGAAGTTGTCTTGCAATGGCGGCACACAGGTCGTTCTCAGCAGGAGCAATATCAAGTTCCCGGAATTTACACAGCTGAGCGGTGAAAAATTTTGAATATTTAGTTGGGGCATTTGTGCTATACTTCCTAGAGTACAGATCTAGCCTCAGATTCTCTTGGACATCTGCTGCCCAATATCGTTTCAGAAAAGCCTCTCTAAAACCTTCCACCGTGTCAAATGTATATCTGAAACTCCTGAACCAGGTGAGACAATCACCTGCCAACAGCTTCTCAATTGCTCTCAGTCTCCGATCCTGAGGAACTTTCATTTCAATCAAGTACTCTGCGACCTCCTTCAACCAGGATTTAGGAGTAATTGACATATTATTACCCGTAAACTTCACCGGTCTGTCTTCATTTGACTTGATGATATTTATTATTTGACCATTTGTTTGGTTCATATAAGGGGTAGACATCGCCATCGGATATCCTGGGTTCTTATAAGGGCTCTCCCCTCATAAGTCCCTATCTTGATTTGTGCCTCGTTCATGGGGATCTACCCATCCTGTCTTTTGAAATTCATCCTGACTTTCAAATTCTAATTTCCTTTCTCTTCGGGCACTTTCCTCATTAGCCATGAGTTGAATTTCCATTTGACTGTTCTTGTGTTCAGTCCTTTCCAACCGGGATCCTAATTCATTCTGAATTCATTCTTGATTCTTTTTACTGTTTTCCACTGCTCGTTCGAGTTGGAATTTCTCTTCCCTGAAACTATCCCTCATTTCAGCTAATTTTTTTTCTACCTCTTTCTTGATGACCACGACCTGTTCTTCTATAATTTCTGGCTTAGCGTCACCTTTGGTATCTAAGTCCTCCCGGATTTCCTTTATCTTTTTCTCCATATCTCGCTTAATTCCTTCAAGCTTTTCCTCAGTTTTCCCTTGACTCTTATACAATCTCATCAAGTCGTCTTGGACCTGGTTTACTTCAGTACAGGTTTTTCCTACTTGTACCTTTAATGTTCCTATGGTTTCCTGAACCTCATTGATACCCTTACTTATTTCCTCTATCTTCTGGGTATTTCCCTTATTTTCTTCATCTCGTTGCTTTCTTTCACACTGGAGATGCTCTTCGTAGGTACCTAATCTCTTATTTATTTTCTCCTCGTGCTTCTTTAAGTTCTCATCTACCTGTCCCGTGAAGTTGTTGAATTGCAATTCCCTTTTTTTTGCATCGACCTCACCTTGCTTCTTCACATCCTTCATTTCCGCCTGAACTTCCTCTACTTTTCCCTCGAGGTTTCCTACTTTTTCCTCAACCCTTTCAAATCGGTTTCCTAGCTCCTTTACACTTTCTTTTATCTCATCCCGGGATGTTTCACAAAGATTCATGTTAGATTTTATCTGATCTGCTAATTTTTTCTGCACACCTTGGATCTGGGTTACACGTTCATCTTTACATGCATCTACATTTTTTTTACAAGTTTTTTCCATTTCAACTAATTTAGTTTCCATAGAACCAATTTTATCCTCTATAATTTTAAAATTATCTTGACACTCCTTTTGGGATTGTATACTATTTTTTTCTAAAGTACTTATCTGGGTTTTCAATCCTGCATTAAATGTGTTACTCTCACTTTGAAATGCATCTAGCTTATCCCCAAATGTTTTATCCAATATTTGAAATATGGACTCTATGTTTCCTTCTATACTTTCTCGGAGTTCATTTGACCCCTGTTTTATTCCCCCTTTTAATTCATTTAACTTATTCCCAAATTCAGTGTTAAAACCTTGAAATTTGTTATTCATTGTCTCTTCTAATTTCTCATTTATATTACTTTGTATTTTAGTCTCCATGACCTCTAGTTTGGTGTTCATGGCCTGACTTTTCGAAAAAGTATAGCTATCATCTTCTCCTGAAACGAATGTAATTTATTTTCAAGTTTAACTTCCATTACTCCTAGTTTATCCTCCAAAACCCTGGATTGTGCTGAAAAATGATCTGAATTCTCTGTTTTTATACAATCCAACTTACTTTCTATCTCAGCCTTCAATGTACTATTCATGTTGATACAATCGGCTTGGATAGATCCTAACTTTAGATTTATGGATTCTAACTTTTTATTATTTTCATCCTGTTGGAGGCCCAATGTATTGTCTATCGTTTCAAATTTATTGATTATAGCCTTCAACATTTCATTACTATCAGCTTTTAAAGCGCCCAAAAGCTCCTGCCTTTCTTCCCTATTCTCTTCTTTTGAAGCTTTGTTACTTTCCGTACTTATTTTTATCATCTCCTCCCTATTCCTTTGGAAATGCTCATCCAAACATTCCTTTATCTGCATCATCGTACACATCTTATCCACAATATAAAAATACAGTGGGCTACTATGCCACATCGCTGGTACATGCTTGAGAGATGGCACCACGAACCCTTGTGTCCCAATTTTCAAAAATTTACCTTGGTACGGGTGTTTACTAAAACGTACCCTTTTGATATACTCATTCAATGTCAAAACCTTTATGGAAGTATTTAAAAATTCAAATGTTCGAAAAACCATTTTTTTATGAAAATTTTAATTTTTCGAGAAAACTCGGGTTTTCCCTAGGAAAACTCATCCCTGCGTACTGGGCGCCAAAAATAGATGTGTTTAGGGGGGGTTTATTATTTATTCAGGGCTGCTCGGTGTGAGATTCCAGGGACCCATGCGGTCAGTTAACATTATATGTTGTAGCTATTCCTATCATTACTTTACTTTACATGATATGACCATCTTAAGTGTTCCTCTAATTATTAATCCAAGCACAGTACTTCTATGCCCCCCTGTGCCCTTTTAGCAAGAAATATGCAAATCACAGTATGCCAGCAATGCTCAAATCGGGATTTTCGGGGTTATGGTATGTTCTCCCACTCTGTGACTCACACATTTTGGATTAAATAGAGAATACACTTCCAAAATAAAAACAAAATCAACTCCTATTATAAAACATTTAATTTACCAAATATATGACGCTACAAACAAATAAAACAAATAAACTACTGACCAATCCTTCTAACTTGTTCAAAGTGAACAAAGAATACACAAAATCAAACAAATGTTATATTAAAATACATGGTTTCCTTCAAACCAACAAACTTATAATTCTTTTCACTTCCATAAAGTATCCCTTTTAAATTTCACTACAATCACGAGCTCCAATGGCTCGATACTTTCCACTATAAACTGTGTTATTCTTTTACACACCTCAATATCTATTTTATGAGTTTCTTATAATCAAAACAATATATAATCTTATTCAAAGTAATTGTTACTCCTTTTCCTAAATTTTTGGGCATTTCACAATGTTCTCATGTTACCACCTCTCTCAAGTTAACAAATTCACTACAGTGATCGGGAAAAATACCTGTGTACTCCCTAGTTATAGAAGACTACTTGAACAAAGTCAAAAATTATGATCACTCCCGAAATCTAATTGTCTTCATTCAACTCGTGAAATCCTACATCAATATCTCATTACATTAGGGATTTATATTTATTATTATCTGTCTTAAAAGACCATCATCTCATAAGAAAGCAAACGATCTGAACTTGCAAGCGGTAACTTTCATCTACAAGAACCTCGGTTCGAATCCCGGGTCATTAACAAACTCTAAACACTCATGGTTTATTATTACTTCAAATAGACGGTTCCCCTAACCTACCACACTTTCAATAGCGAGGGGTTGGACCGTGACACTCGACTTGATTTATTGCCCGGGAGGGAGACCCTCTGTATCGCCCACACGGGACCGCTCTACTCATGCTTTAAAACCGCTATTTCTCAAACACAGTTCTCTGAACAGACCTGGCGTTTCTTTCATTCATGTAAACAACATTATTTAGGTTCATAGACCACTTTCGTAACCTTGGCATTTATTAATAATGAAGTGTCATCATTGACGGGTAAGAATAATTCAATACAACAACAATATTTAGGGGCTTCAACAACTATACGAGTCTGGGTTCGACTCCCCCAACTGCCTCGGGAACCAATCCCATACTGGAGGACTTTATAACAATTTAGCGGCTTAGGGCGACCTCGGTCTAACCTGCGCTCATCAATACAATAATTCGCACCCATTATACAACGCCTCGTGATCTACATCACTATATGGAGGACTTATCATCAATTACCGCAATCAACTGTCCCTCACAATTAATTTACCAAGTATATTTAGATTCAACGCCTTCCTAGCGTGACAATTTACTTTAATGCGCGACAATGCGCTATATATTACTTTAAGGCCTAGCGTCTTCCAGAGAACTGATAAATTCAAAATCATCATTTGATCTATATCTCAAACTTTCATATTAATCCTCTCCCGTGACAATAATCGCTATACTTTAAGAACATGTATTCACACCATGTCTTTATTCCTTTACAGAAGCTCAAAAGCTATTACTTTCATATAATTTAACTTAATCTTCATTTATATAATTTATATTATTATTATATTTTCCGCTTGCTTTCATAACATTTATCAAATACACAGATATTTTATTTCATACATTTCCTCTAAGGATTTATTCATTTCACATAATCATTTTATAATTTCTCAATTTTTATTTGTTCAGATCGCGCTCCTATTCTGTTATTTGTTATTCAAAAACATCCCTATTTATCATTCTCAGGTGGATTGTACACAAATATTCCCCCAACACATAACATAATGAAAATAGTTACTTACATGTTCAGACGGTCCATTACCGTGCTTTCCAACGATGTTCCTTTTTTGCCCAATATTTGTGATTACACCATCGTGCTCAAATTCATTTCATACACTGACATATCTTGACACACATATACTTTATATACTTTAAACACTGGTAACATTTTTAAAATACACTTCGGTATTCTTCTATTACACGCAATAAAATCACTGAAAAATTACTATCTAACACAAATTTTATATATTTTCACTACACTGATTCTAATCACTGAGGCTCTGATTAGGCCTTGCACACGTGATTTTTGCTTCCCCGTCTCCAAGGGTGAAACTAGTAGATGTCGGCTTCCTATCTGACCAGAATATGAAAGTCTCGAACACTCTACCCCTTCCTGGAATGGTACTTCTTCGAATCCGGTTTCCTGATGATCGGCTATTATTATTTTTAGCTCAAACCTGCTTCTTTCTAGACCCTATTAGTCGTCTAGCGAAAGTCTGTCTTGTTCTCGGTCTCCCAAATACTCTATCGGTGACCTATTATTTTCTAGCATCTAATACTCCTCGTAACTTAGTGCCTTTTATAGTTCGTTCGTTTCCTTGAAATGACGTCTAGAATTTAAATCTCCCTTCTGATTATTATGTCCTCTAATTCCTATCTTTCCAGAATACTATGCGGACCTTATTTTTTCCAACCCTGATCGGGTTTTTTAACGTTGATAGAATGTTTGTTTCGCTGTTATGGTACTTCAAAACGTTACGATACACTTGGTCGTTTAAATAAACTGTTATTGAAGACCTATCGCCTATTCTTTAAGTTCGCAGCCTACTTCTACTGTAATACTGAACTTTTCACTATAAGATTGATATTGGCGGAACTAAATCCTGTATTAGGATTTTCCTAATTCTCCACACGGCGATACTTTGATGATACTTCTCGGCCCCTCCTTACGGGTGCACGTTGGTGATTGATACAGAGTATCACGAACTCTCGAGGTCTAGTAAGTACTGCATTCGATGTGATGTAGCACAGTGACACCCCCTCTGGCTGTTTGAAACTGCATGATTAGCCTGGCCCTGCCAGGACTTTTATACAAATCGGTGACAAAAAGATAAATTCTACGTCTTTTTCGGAACCAACTTTTGAAGTAATGGTCGCACATCATTAAAAATTATATCTCTGGAAAGCTTGTTTTCTATACGTAAACTGACTTCTTTGCACATGAAAATCGATCGTGCAGTTCTGAGATATTAAATAAAATTTAGTCTTCAGCTGTGTGGGTGTTACAGTTGATTTTTAATTCCCCCCTTCTCGGGTCTCGGGAAACCCCCAATGACGTATGGCCACGTTTGCACTTCTTTCCTGGGCATTTATTATAACATCTTTCTCCACACAAAAATCTCTATTCCGAAATGATTCACAATGCTGTATTTCTTTAGTTAATTTTATTCTTGCAAATGGGTTAAATCTAATTATTCTTCTTCTGGCACAGCTGCGTGGTTGCCATTTTACTGCAAGGTAAGGGCGATTTCCGAAACACGCTCTTCGTCACTCGCTTGGAAAATTCCACTCGTTCTATTTATATTCGTGACTGGCTCCTTATCAATGCGTCAGGCATGATCTCATTTCCTGGCCACCTGGCTTCAGTTTATTTCACAACGTTATGCTAGCCTTCTTATATAAAATCTTTCTATGTTCCTCTGAAGACTGTATATTTCCTTCCTTCCTTTTACAAAAATACATGGATTCGACCCCTTGAACCAATGGTACATGGGTTCAGTATAGAAGTTACATGTATTTTAAAATTGGACATATCAGCAGGCATAGAATCATGTTTGCAGCACTGCATTGTATTAATTACTCCAAATTAATCTAGAATGTCAGGTGCTATACGTGTGCAAAGTATAGAGCTGTTGGCTTGCATACGTTTTGATATATTGATGTTAGGGTAAAAAAATATAGACAGCATTTATTAACAGTTGGCAGTCCTGATTGCTCTTAACAATACTTATAGTCATATCTGTTATGGTACACATAGCACATACGAAATTTGGTTGAAATCCAACTGATAGTATAGAAGTTACATGTATTTAAGAATTGGTACTATCTGCAGGCTTATAATCATGTTGGTAGAACTGACGTATATAAGTTACTCCACATTAATCTAAAATGTCAGAATATACGTGTGCATAGTTTAAAGCTGTTGGCTTGCATACATTCTGATATATTGGTATTTGGATAAAATAAATAAATAAATAGAGAGAGCAATTATTAACAGTTGGCAGCCCTGGTGGCTCTTAAGAATACGCGCAGTCATATATGTTTATGTACAGATATTACATACAAAATTTGGTTGAAATCCAATTGATAGTGTAGAAGTTATATGCATTTAAACATTGGACCTATCAGAAGGCTTAAAATTATTTTGGCAACACTGTCATGGTTGGACTCCTGGAAATTAAACTGAAATAGTCTTATCTACATGTGTGCCAATTTTGGAATAGCTCCCATGCATACCTTGCAAGATATCCAATTTGGAGCTCAAATTTCTAGTGCGTTTTTTCAGCAGTTGGTAGCACTGACATCATTTTCAAATATGGACGTGTGATATTCCGGTGCACATCTTTACTCATACTAAATTTGGTTTTGATTGCTGCAGCCGTTTAGGAGTTGATAGGGGGGGGACACACACACACAGCCAGACAGACAGACAGACAGACACACATTTTCCCGGATCGATCTCATAAGTCTACTTTTTCCTCATTTTTGCCAAATGTGAAAAGTAGGCTAAAAAAATAGTGTTATAATGACCATCATTATGATACAGTTTTCTGACATATAGTAGTCAGGGTCGAACATAATAGTTCTTTTCAATCCTCTTCGTCTCTATCTCGCAGCATAGCCGGGCTTGATAGGTCACGTACCACGCTTGCAAGGGGCAGTTGGAGTTCCGGAGGTCGATGACTTCAGCAAATACTCTTGTATGTGAAGTGCTGTGCATGCATTGTGACCAGGCGCTCGATTTGGCGATGCATCTCTTAACTTGGATATGATTTTGGGATGAGGTTCAAGCCAAACGTTACGTGATATCAATTGCCTTATTACACGAGAGTGTGTGACCGTCCACCTACCGCATACCTTTCCTCTATGAGGGCACGCGCAGATACTACCCGCATTTAATTTCAGCCTTCCCAACGTGAGAAGCAGTTGTACTGTATAATATAACACTTCGACAGTCGATCTTGTTCTGGATTCGTATTTGTCCCCACGACATCAATGCAAAAATAGTTAACTTTGTGTGTTGTGAAGAAACTGGCTTACAGACCCATCCCCATGCAAATTGCGAGTGGTTTAACCACGTTCTCACCTCTAATACATTCGTCTTAAAATGCCTGTTAGAAAAATAAGAAACGAAACTTGTAAATTTACGTGACCATTAATTTTGTGACCTTAGGCCACGGGACATCTTTTTCACGTGGAATCCAAACCACAAGACATGGCATTTCACTTCGAAAATCTCATAGAAAAATGTACAGGTATTCATCAACTAGATCTGAAAACACATCAATGATTCAGTGTAGTGTAGTGTTGAGTAGTGGAGGAATTTAACTTCCCTTTTTGTTAGGAAGGGAAGTCATATATGCTGCTGTCCACATGCAACCTGAGAGGCTAACCCTTACCTGTCACGTGAGCCGTGACTTCTCACCATTTCCAACCAATTTCATTAGTAGTCTAACGGATTACCGGTACCCAATCTCCGCCACTGTTATTAGTAGTCTAACGGATTACCGGTACCCAATCTCAGCTACTGTAATTAGTAGTCTAACGGATTACCGGTACACAATCTCAACCCCTCTTGTAACTGTTTTCCTTCTAAGTATGAGATCGATTTGTTAATTGTGCGCCAAGGAGCCAACATCAAGTTGAAACCTAAAATTTATATTTATATCAACCCCTAGCTTGCGTAGAACACATGAGATCCTCTTCGAAATCAGACCGTGGTATGATTGCATCATTAACCTTGATAACATTTGATTTGTGAGAAGGTTTTGCTTATATATAAAACTACCTACTGGAATTAAAGATTTTCGATTCCCGGTCAATGCATGTGAGATTTTCGAAGTGAAATGCCATGTCCTGTGGTTCGGATTCCACGTAAAAAGGAGGTCCCGTGGCTCATGATCTCGCGATTGACGGTCACGTTAAACTACAAGCTTCCTTTTTGGAATTAAAGATTGCATGTTGAACAAATTGAGTTTAATAATAAAAAAAACAAGACTGTGGTAAATTTAATAATAATGATTAAAAAAATGGAGCTTAAAGATTTCACCATTACCACAAGAAAACTACGTGAAATTGGAGGTCGGATGAATTTACTGAATTTACGATTATTACCAAGCTATGAAGTTACTGAATTTACGACGAAAAATAATGAAAAGAGCGAAATTACGTAGACATGCGTCTGTTCCGTTCACCATTTGAGATAATTTCTCCCTCGTACTTGTTGCTTCAAGAGAGATTGCTGTAGATTGTTGATCGGCGTCATCTTTTCGTTTCTTGACGTAGTTGCGAATTAATATCAAAGTTTGAATACTGTTAGTGGTGGATCTAAATCCCAAAGCCACTTATACGGTCTGCCTATTCACAACAGCTCGTATAATACCCATGACGAATTGGTAGGTGGAGTATAGCAGTAAAATGTCGTTTACCATGGAACACAAGTAATAAGTCTGGAGACTAATGCGAAGAATATATTGTTCAAAGTAACGATCCGTCCATTACGGAACCAAAGTAATGATTTAGTCCACTTCGGACGACAGTTATAAAGTTAGTCCTCCCTTCACGCAGCGCGCTCACTATATGCACTTGCCACGCTTCCCCTTCCAACGTTCCACTCCTCAATATCCTGCCTAGCCTGATGACCAATCACCGTGTGTCTTCATGCCTCTCAACCCAGCTGAATGTAGGTCAGCCTCCTCTTGGTTGGCTGAGACCCCACGCGCTTCTTCCCGCGTTTAAAGTTCATTGCTCTTGCAGTGACGATCCGATGTACAATTTCCGTTTCATTACATATCGCCTTTTCATTAATCCTCACTGTTGAAGAAGTTTACTCGTACTAGTTGCGACATCACGTTGTTGTTCACTTCGGCTCGTCTTGGATGCGTACATCCCGATAACGCAAAATTCTCAACTAGCCCTAACTGAATATAAAATCCGTACTCTCCGCAATCAAATAATTTACTGGGATAATGGTTATGGGAATAATCCGATTGATAGTGTTTTCTAATGTATGTCTACCCCTTATTATTCCCGTTTTCCAACGGGGTCGGGGATGAGATGCGATGGAAGTCTTTGTGGCGATGGTTTTTACGGCCGGATGCCCTTCCTGACGCCAACCTCATGAGAGGAGTTAATGAGAGATGAAATGAATGATAGTGAATGAAACTGGGCAAGGATGTGGAAGGAAGCGGCCGTGGCCTGTCAGAAGGTACCGTCCCAGCATTTGCCTGGTGTTGAAAATGGGAAACCACGGAAAACCATTTCAAGGACGGCCGACGGTGGGGCTCGAACCCACGCGTCTACCGAGTCAGCAGAGAGCTTGGCCCCATGACCTAATGCTGCGCGTTAGCCAGCGTAGCCACTACTGTCGGTATAGTGTTTTCTAATAAGATAGAAAAACTATCTGTATCTATATATATAAAGCTCAATGTTTGTCTGTCTGTCTGTCTGTCTGTCTGACTGTCTGTCTGTCTGTCTGTCTGTCTGTCTGTTATGTATACAAATCCACACCGTTTCACCGATCTGAACCAAAATTTGTATACTTACCCTTCGGAATCCTGCGGGTAACCCTGTCCACTTGAAATTTCCGACAGACCACCCCATTCCCTGCATTTAGGCCCTTTGGCCCAAATCTACACCGTTTCACCGATCTCAACCAAAATTTGTATACTTACCCTATGTAACCCTGTGAATAACACTATCCACTTAAAATTTCGGACAGACCACCCCATTTCCTGCATTTAGGCCCTTTGGCGAACATCTACACCGTTTCACCGATCCGAACCAAAATTTGTATACTTACCCTTTGCAACCCTGCGGGTAACCCTGTCCACTTGAAATTTCGGACAGACCACCCCATTCTCTGCATTTAGGCCCTTTGACCCAAATCTACACCATTTCACCGATCAGAACCAAAATTTGTATACTTACCCTTTGGTACCCTGCGAGTAACACTGTCTGCATGAAATTGCGGACAGACCACTCCATTCCCTGCATTTAGGCCCTTTGGCCCAAATCTACACCGTTTCACAGATCTCAACCAAAATTTGTTATTTACCGTCTGGTAGCCTGCGAGTAACACTGTTTGCTTGAAATTGCGGACAGACCACTC
This sequence comes from Meconema thalassinum, assembly GCA_946902985.2. Taxonomy (NCBI): domain Eukaryota; kingdom Metazoa; phylum Arthropoda; class Insecta; order Orthoptera; family Tettigoniidae; genus Meconema; species Meconema thalassinum. The sequence continues at coordinate 1,388,224,792 of OX336389.2, forward strand.
CATTCCCTGCATTTAGGCCCCTTGGCTTAAATCTACACCGTTTCACCGATCTGAACCAAAATGTGTATACTTACCCTTTGTAACTCTGTGAATGTCACTGTCCACCTAAAATTTCGGAGAGACCACCCCATTTCCTGCATTTAGGCCCTTTGGCAAAAATCTATATCGTTTTACCGATTCGGACCAAAATTTGTATACTCACCCTTTCGAACCCTGCGGGTAACCCTGTCCACTTGAAATTGCGGACAGATCACCCCATTCCCTGCATTTAGGCCCTTTGGCACAAATCTACACCGTTTCACCGTTCAGAACCAAAATTTGTATACTTACCCTTTGGTACCTTGCGAGTAACATTGTCTGCTTGAAATTGCGGACAGACCACTCCATTCCCGGAAAGAGGACAGGGTCCGTCCCAAAGGCAATGGAAAAAAGGGTTAAAACCGGACCCGCTCAGGAAACCCTCAGGGTTGCCATCTCCCGAACTCACCAGCCATGAGTACTTGGGGATGAAGCACTATCCAGGGTGCACCAGGAGTGGTGGGGCTACACACACCCTGCCTCCTTGAGGGTCTTGAGCAGAAGACATGAGATATTAAGAAAAGAAAAAGAAGCTGACACCTCGAAGAATGAGGCTATCAGGAATGATTAGACAAGGGCCAATTAAGGCGGAAAAGTGAAAGAGTCGCTAGGACTCGGATACCCTGATACCATCGGGGTCGGAAGAGAACAAGAGTTTGACCAAGGGAGGCTGACAGGAAAGAGAACTGAAAGGAGCCCGGCCAGTAAGTAGAAGCAATGCCGGACTCAGTTGGGGTCCCGTGGTCGCAAACCCACGTCCCACAAGTTTAGAAACCCTGGTGGGTGGAGGGGGGGAGGAGGGGGCCAGGTGTGAGAATAGCTTGCTGATTCATCGCGAGTTGACATGAGAGAAATGTCCAGACCCCGCCGTGTTACCTGGTATTGCTGACTATGCTGATGTTCATACAGGGTCTTGGCTCAAACCACTGTAGTGTTACGAAAAAATGAGTGATTCACCGGTCAATGTGAATAGGACCGGGAACTCCCCAGAACGTCTGTCATCATATATCGTCATCATCTGCGATTCGTGCAGCTTGGACCCGGACAGTACTCGATAAGCTCATTCACTACACGCATCGAGTATAGGCCTAAGCCAGAAAATAACGTTCAGACTTTGGAAGACATCGATGGTAGAAATCTAAATTGCCTATATCAGATTTAAAAATACACCATGTTCGTTTAGTAGTCATTTTTCATTACCTTATTATTATCATAAGGGCAAATGACCTAGATGTTACGCCCATTATACCACTAATCACCACACTCAATAAGTCTTCATCGCCTATGAATTTTGAAATATTTCTTTCTATCACGGTAGTTTGTAAGTTTGTCGTGTCAATTCAACAGTAGTTTTCATTATCATCCTCATCAAAAGGGCAAATGGCCTAAATGTTACGTCCATTATACTACTAAGTAACACCACAGTCTTCATGGCCTGTGATTTTAAAATGTGTATTTCCATTAGTTTGTAAGTTTGATATACCCGTTCAGTAGTAGTCGTCTTCATTATCATCCTCATCAAAAGGGCAAATGACCTAGATGTTACGTCCATTATACTACTAAACAACACCGGAGTCTACCTAGCCTGTGATTTAAAAAATATGTATTTGCATTAATTTGTAAGGTTGATATACCCGTTCAGTAGTAGTCGTCTTCATTATCATCCTCATCAAAAGGGCAAATGACCTAGATGTTACGTCCATTATACAGTACTACTAAGCAACACCACAGTCTTCATTGCCTGTGATTTATAAAATGTGTATTTCCATTACTTTGTAAGTTTAATATACCCGTTCAGTAGTAGTAGTCTTCATTGTCATCCTCATCAAAAGGGAAAATGGCCTAGATATTACGCCCATTATACTACTAGGCAACACCACAGTCTTACTCGCCGGTAATTTTAAAATATGTATTTCTATTAGAGTGTAAGTTTATTATACCCGTTCAATAGCAGTCGTCGTCAGTATCATCTTCATCAATGACGTTGAGTGTTAAGGAGACTGAAATATTATCATCATTCCACCGGGCGAAGCCGGGTACTACTGCTAGTTGGTTATAAAATTTAAAAAGGCTCCAAAATGAATTATGACATTAATAATAATAATAATAATAATAATAATAATAATAATAATAATAATAATAATAATAATAATAATAATAATAATAATAATAATAATTCTAAATTAAATTAGCGTGGCTGAATAAGTTGCCACGTTTAAACAAACATAAATTAGCTTCCATCTGACTTATGTCAGTGGCGTATATACCCTTGAAAAAACAGGTTACATTATTAGTAGTCTACGGATTACCGGTACCCAATCTCCGCTACGGTAATTAGTAGTCAAACGGATTACCGGTTCCCAAGCTCAGCTAATGTTATTAGTAGTCTAACGCATTACCGGTTCCCAAGCTCAGCTAATGTTATTAGTAGTCTAACGCATTACCGGTTCCCAATCTCAGCTAATGTTATCAGTAGTCTAACGGATCACCGATTCCCAATCTCAGCTAATGTTATTAGTAGTCTAACGCATTACCGGTTCCCAATCTCAGAAAAAGTTATTAGTAGTCTAACGGATCACCGGTTCCCAAGCTCAGCTAATGTTATTAGTAGTCTAACGCATTACCGGTTCCCAATCTCAGCAAATGTTATTAGTACTCTAACGCATTACCGGTTCCCAATCTCAGCTAATGTTATTAGTAGTCTAACGCATTACCGGTTCCCAATCTCAGTTAATGTTATTAGTAGTCTAATGGATTACCGGTTCCCAATCTCAGCTAATGTTATTAGTAGTCTAACGGATTACCGGTTCCCAATCTCAGCTAATGTTATTAGTAGTCTAACGGATTACTGGTTCCCAATCTCCGCTACAGTTATTAGTGGTCTACGGATTACTGGTTCCCATTCTCAGCTACTGTTATTAGTAGTCTAACGGATTACTGGTTCCCAATCTCAGCTACTGTTATTAGTACTCTAACGGATTACTGGTTCCCATTCTCAGCTACTGTTATCAGTAGTCTAACGGATTACCGGATCCCAATCTCAGCTAATGTTATCAGTAGTCTAACGGATTACTGGTTCCCATTCTCAGCATCTGTTATTAGTGGTCTACGGATTACTGGTTCCCAATCTCAGCTAATGTTATTAGTAGTCTAACGGATTATCGGTTCCCAATCTCAGCTACTGTAATTAGTAGTCTACGGATTACCGGTTCCCAATCTCAGCTACTGTATTTAGTAGTCTAACGGATTACCGGTCCCCAATCTCAGCTACTTTTATTAGTAGTCTAACGGATTACCGGTTCCAAATCTAAGCTTCTGTTATTAGTAGTCTAACGGATTACTGGTTCCCAATCTCAGCTACTGTTATTAGTAGTCTAACGGATTACCGGTTCCCAATCTCAGCTAATGTTATTAGTAGTCTAACGGATTACCGGTTCCCAGTCTCAGCTTCTGTTATTAGTAGTCTAACGGATTACTGGTTCCCAATCTCAGCTACTGTAATTAGTAGTCTAACGGATTACCGGTTCCCAATCTCAGCTAATGTTATTAGTAGTCTAACGGATTACCGGTTCCCAGTCTCAGCTTCTGTTATTACTAGTCTAACGGATTACTGGTTCCCAATCTCAACTACTGTTATTAGTAGTCTAACGGATTACTGGTTCCCAATCTCAGCTACTGTTATTAGTGGTCTACGGATTACCGGTTCCCAATCTCAGCTAATTTTATTAGTAGTCTAACGGATTACTGGTTCCCAATCTCAGATACTGTAAATAGTAGTCTAACGGATTACTGGTTCCCAATCTCAGCTACTGTAATTGGTAGTCTACGGATTACCGGTTCCCAATCTCAGCTACTGTAATTAGTAGTCTAATGGATTACTGGTTCCCAATCTCAGCTAGTGTTATTAGTAGTTTAACGGATTACTTGTTCCCAATCTCAGCTACTGTTATTAGTATTTTAACGGATTACTTGTTCCCAATCTCAGCTAATGTTATCAGTAGTCTTTCGGATTACTGGTTCCCAATCTCAGTTACTGTTATTAGTAGTCTAACGGATTACTGGTACCTAATTTGAGGATGTAATTCCACCACAACAATTATATTTTGGTCTGACTAACATGTGGGCAAATTTTCATCAATTTACTTCGTATCATGACGAAGGGTGGGAGAGATATGTCATTTCAAAAAGAATTAATTTTGTGGGATTCAAACCTTATTGAACATCTGAACATACCTAAATATATTTTATTGGCCATAGAGTAATTGAGATTGGAGAGGGGATACTCGGTCAAGAAATTGAATCATATGTCATTAGCAATTGGTGCAGATTTCTTTAAATGTCTTTCATGCAAATTAAAGTAGAACTTGTATCCAAATACAGTCAACCATGTGGAGTTGCTGGTCAATTTTTCGTCTACTGCACACTAAGTTGTGATACTGGACCCATGAATAGTAAATTGCCATCCCATGGTGCATAAATCCGAGACACCCGTATAATTAAACCTAATGGCACTTTGAAAATCCATTTCTAGACGAATGTTTCTGCACCCAGTGTCTCTAATATCACAGCGAATCAAATAGAGGTTAATTCCAAAACATAAAATATTATTGTAAGTCCAAACATAGCCTTAAAAGTCATTCTAATATTGAAAATCAATTTCTCGTTGATTGCTTTAATGCATTTTGTGTGTCTAATTGGCCATTTTGTTGTTCATTTTTCATTTTCTACCCCTTATCATGTGGCCTATTTTCTACGTATTTGGGACGATAAGTTCACGGCCCGGATATCAATTTCCAGTTATCGTTTAATTTTAGCTCCTACCAATTTGGATAATCGAAGTTCACTTCATTTGCATGAAGAGCAGCCATGGCTGTAAGCTGAGCTCTCATGTGATATCATACACTTGATTTAGAGTTGACCCTTTCATTGCAGTGGCGTTCCACTCGCATGCCACCGTGAAGCGCAAGGGGAATAGATACAGATCGAAACCGAGTATTTCTTAATTTATTACTGCCGTGTTATTGGTTGTAATTCTTTTAGAGGAAAAGGAAACTTTTAGTTTAACGTGACCATTAATCTCGCGATCATAAGCCACGGGATCACCGTTTTACGTGGAATCCGAACCACGGGACATGGCATTTCACTTCGAAAATCTCACATGCATTGACCGGGAATCGAACCCGATCCACCTTGGTGAGAGGCATACAGCTTGACCGCTGCACCACCACGCCCCCGTCTTTTAGTGGCCTAAGAGCGGGAGGGTGTGTTTAATGTGCTTACCTTTCACCCAAGCGGACGGGGTTCGACTCCCCTTCAATGCATGTGAGATTTTCGAAGTGAAGTATCACGCCCTGTTGTTCAGATTCCACGTGAAAATGGAGGTCCCGAGAATCATGATCACGAGATTACTGGTCACGTAGAACTAAAAGATTCCTTTTCCTTTTGCAGGCTTGGTGATCGTGTTGTCCGGTGGTTGTGATTAAAATTCTGAAGTGGTATTACACTTTCACAGCCGGAGCAGAAATTAAATAAATCCAAAAATTAAAGTTTGTATACATAAATATAGTTTGGCTGTAGGTACCCGAAAACCTACTGTATTATTACATTTTAGTGTGGTCATCCCAAAAATATGCGCGCCCTTCGAATAATACTCTACACTTTCCTTCAACATTCCTTGAAACTGCGCTTCCCGATTTCAAAATTTATATTTCCAACATTATTGAAGTTTTCTTTTTTTAGCGTATGGCTTTTAGTGCCGGGAGTGTCCAAGGGCATGTTCGGCTTGCCAGTTTGTAGCTGTTTCTAGGCGGACACCCAATGGGTGAGCTACAAGTACCGTCGCGTGAGGAGTGTTGTCTGGGTAGGAAAGTTTGAATGTAAGGACGAGGAGTTTGAAGATAGCGGCTGTGGCCTATAGTTAGGGACCAACCCCGGCATTTGTCTGGAAGGAAGATGGGAAACCACAGAAGACCATCTTCAAGGTTGCCGGTGGAGGGATTCGAACCTCCTCGCCTCCCGGATGTGAGCGACTTCCAGCAGCCATGCCTCAACGACCACGGCTAACTCATCCGGTATTATTTAAGTAAATAAAGGTAAATAAAGCGCCTACTGTATTGAGTTTGTGTGCCAAAAAGTGCCCTTTTTGTATTCCCATGAGTGTAAAAATACAGGTTTGCATAGATAAGTACCAGTAACTTATATATATATTAGTTCGTTTCTGGATTATCACGATTTTCGATCATTCGGATTACCTCCAGTCCCATGAAACCTGGATAAACGAGGTTATTTTGTAGCCCATATGCAATTTAAGCAACCATCTGTGTTACTCTAGTACAGAGGTGTCCATATAGTACGTCACCTACACGTTGGCGTGCTTCTGACGCGGAAAACTTTCCAGCGATGTTTTTTTTTTTGTCGTGTGGCCACCTGAGAGACCGAGTGCAAGTCTTTCTAGTCGACGCCCGTGGGCGACCTGCCAGCGATGGTGAGAGAAGGCTATATGTCTGTCTCTTTGGCTTGCTTTCTCGTCTCACTCCCTCCCGTGTTGCCTTCGCTGTGTTGTCGAACGTCAAGCGGTGTTCAGTACATTGTAAATGAAAATCCACAGCCTGCTTCCAGTCGACCGACATGGTCAGGGATGGAATGAATGAACCCCCCCCCCCCCCCCCATCTATCGGCGAGGATATGAATTGTGCCGGCTGCCGAAGCCTGTCGCACTCCTCTGAGGCAATGGTTAAGATAATGACAGGTGAAATGAAATGATAGTGGAGAGTTTTGTTGGAATTAAATTTTTGATGGGGAAAACCGGAGTACCCGGAAAAAAAACTGTCTCCGTTTTGTCCAGCAAAGATCTCACATGGAGTGACCGGGATTTGAACCACTGAACCTTCGGTGAGAGGCCGGCGTGCTGCCGCCTAAGCCACGGAGGCTGTTTGTATTGTAAATATGAAAACAAATTAAAACAAAATGAAACCATGGGGAAAAACAATAATAGGAATACCTTATCTGTATTTGCGACTATTTTAATGTGCGGAGAAATGTGCGAAACATGACGTAGATGTGTCGCACAACCAACACATTGGACGAACAGTTTGTTTGTTTGTTTGTTTGTTTGTTTGTTTGTTTGTTTGTGTGTTTACATTTACAGATAGCGGCGTTTAGCTGTGCACTTAATCATTAGAACTCAGTGGTAGGAGAGGGATGTAGAGCGATGCGAGGAGCGTGTTGAATACTTCCCTATCTGTGAGCATTGACGCGAGTGACAGTAGGTTCTCACAATCAGACACACAAGGGGAGGATACGATGTATGGGTCACCGATTCGAACCTTCTTTAGTACAATGTGTAGGGCTTGACCAGGCGTATATCAGGTGCAAGTAGTAAGGTGCGCTTCTTAGCCGTTTCCGAGAAATTAATTAATTGCAATTACAATGTGGCGTCTATGTGCGTTGTAACGCTAGCAGAAATCCACCGAGCGCATGGTGCAGCGGTACGAGTCCTGCTTCGTAAGCACGGTATCGCTGGATCGAATCCCACCAGTGAGCCTTTGCAGTGTGTTGTGTATTTTTTTTTTGTAACCGTTGATGATGATGATGATGATAGTTGTTGTTTTAAGGGGCCTAACATCTAGGTTATCGCCCCCTCCTCTTTTTTTAACCATTGGCAATTTCCAACCAATACCCATAGCATGAGTCACTGCTTACGGGGTACGGGGTGGTCTGATTGTTCACAGACGTGCAATGAACGGAACAGACTGGGCCTTCAATGTGTAAATGTATACATATAATAGAATACACATGACCGTCGTGTATAATACCAATGCATTTGCAATGCCGATACTGTACATTATGTAATGTCACAAACGTTGACCCCCATACAATGATTCCAGAATCAGTTTTCCCGCTCATCTAACACATTATTACAATTGACAGCAAAATAAACATTATTAACCACACCTACATTTGTACGAATTGCCAATGTTTACAAAAGAAAAGAAAAAAGAAAAAACACAACACACTGCAAAAGCTCACCGTTGGGATTCGACCCAGCGATCCGCGCTCGCGAAGCAGGGCTCTTACTACTGCACCACGTGCCCGTTGGATTCATGCTACCGTACAACGCACTTAGACGCCGCACTGTAATTGCAATTAATTAATTTCTCGGAAACGGCTGAGAAGCGCACCTAACTACTTGCACCTGGTATACGCCAGGTTATGCCCTATAGAACAGTACAGCTGGAATGGTTTTGTTCCAAAAACTGTGCTATGGTTGGCTTTTTGTAAACCGTTAGAAAACCACAAAAAAGCTTAACTCGGAATTTTAGAATAATTTGCACGATCATTTTGTCGGAAAACTCAAAATAACATTGAAAAGCGTTTTTCTCTGAATCGACGTATTTTAAAGAAAAGTTTTTTAAACAAAAAATGTAGAGGACATTGTCACCTACAATTCGTCTCATCGAGGTCATGTCATACGTTTTGAAATGCAGAAGCTAGGTGGCGCCAAAGTTTCCAAAGAAGTGTTTTTCACTTTTTGTCCTAGAAAAAATAGCTTTTTCACAAAAGAGTGAATCAGAAATGTGTTCCTCTCAAAATTGTCTGCAACATTTATTTAAACGTTTGTTTCCTCCGACTCACCGTTCCAAAGTTATAGCGCAGCAAATGCAACGCTGCGTAGTCAAGGCTACTATTGTTACTGCGGAGAGAGCGGTGGGCATAATTTAGACAGGAGCGGTGTCGGACAGCTGCCTAAGGCTCGGTCAAACAGGACGTGGGCTGTGTTTGTTAATTAGCTCAAACAATCATATCTATTTCAATCGCAACGTATCAATCATAACTGTAAACATATTAACCTTTGTGCCATCTGAATAGTACAATTTTCACACTTCGGCAGACTATAACTTTGGAACGGTAAGGCGGAGGAAAAAAATGTTTCAATAAATGTTGTAGACAATTTTGAGAGGAACAAATTTCTGATTCGCTCTTTTGTGAACAAAACATTTTTTCTAGGACAAAAAGTGAAAAAACACTTCTTTGGAAACTTTGGCGCCACCTAGCTTCTGCATTTCAAAACGTATGACATGACCTCAATGAGACGAATTGTAGGTGACAATGTCCTCTACATTTTTTGTTTAAAAAACTTTTCTTTAAAATAAGTCGATTGAGAGAAAAACGCTTTTCAATGTTTTTTTGAGTTTTCCGACAAAATGATCATGCAAATTATTCTAAAATTCAGAGTTAAGCTTTTTTTGTCCTTTTCTAACGATTTACAAAAAGCCACCCATAGCACAGTTTTTGGGATAAAAGGTTTTTATTCTGTGCAGCTGTCCTGTACTACTACACGTGTACTAAAGATGGTTCGAATCAGTGACCCATGCATCGTATCCTCCCCTTGTCAGCGTCAGACACTGCAAAGAGCTGTCATAGCGCTGGCGGTCATGACGGGCAGCCCAGCCATGAGAGGCAGGGGCCAGCCTGCCGGCGTGCGGCGCGGTGCGGCGAAGCATCGCAGCATAGTTAACACACCGAGCGTGCAAAGGCTGGACGCCCCTGCTCTAGTATCCGTACTAGTGTGTTTTTCTATTTTATGCTAGGACTGAGAAAGAGGCTCCTCTGGCCTCTAAGTGTGATCCATCCCCTTCTTTGATTCAAGTAGTCTGACTGCGTGGCTCAGCGGTTATGTTCTCGCTTGGTGTGCCCAAGATTGCAGGTTCGAATCCTGGTGCAGCCAGTTCGCATTTGAGATGCGCAAATGCGAGGGAGCCGTGTCAATAGACTTTCATGCACGTGAAAAATCCCCTTCGGGGCAAAATTCCGGCACCCCGGTGTCTCTAACATAAGCCAGGGTAGTTAAAAGGGACCTAAAACAAATGACATTATTATTATGACTCCAGTAGAATTGCGTTACCACTCAAAGCACTTCAAAAATGGCTGAGAGAAAACTTGAAACCAACACCTATCAGTTTTACCTCATGAGGCCGAGTGTGCCCCGCTCCTACCCTAGACCCTAAGAGGTGAAAGTCAAGAATATTAGCCACTAGCTTGCCACGGTGGGTGTTTGGTTATCGTGTCGGACTACCAACCGCAAGCTTCCAGGCTCGCTCCTGGCCGTGGTAAGTGATTTTTGAAAGGCGACAAAACTCACGGCACGCATGTCATACGTTGCTGGCATGTTAAAGAACCCGTTTGAATTCAGTAGGCCGTGTTTATAATGGCAAAACTTATCTCGGGATATTCCGCCATTACAAAAGTTCCTCCTTTCTGTACTAGAAAGCGCTACAGTGTCAAGGAGCTTATATGTCTAACCTCCTTGATTTTCAGAGCGCTCCATGGGACAATAAAATTCGGCATGCAAGCTGCCCTTTGGGCGTCAAATAACAACGCTTGCCCCCGGCACCTGAGGCCATACGATATTATTATTATTATCCACGACTCCACTATCGTTACCAGTTGTACGAACTAGTATAATAAAGCTGAAGAGTTTGTGTGCTTGTGTGTTTGTGTGTTTGTGTGTTTAAACGCGTCAATCTCGGGAACTACCAGTCGGATTCGAAAAATTCTTTTTGTATATGATAGCCAGATTCAAGAGGAATAGTTTAGGCTATGTTCAATTTCGGACTGACCACTCCATTCCCTGCATTTGGGCCCTTTGGCACAAATCCACACCGTTTCACCGATCTGAACCAAAATGTGTATACTTAGTCTTTGAAACCCTGCGAGTAACACTGTTTACATGCAATTTCGGACAGACCACTCCATTCCCTGCATTTATGCCCTTTGGCACAAATATACACAGTTTCACCGATCTGAACCAAAATTTGTATACTTACCCTTTGGAACCCTGCGAGTAAAACTGTCTGCATGAAATTTCGGGCAGACCACTCCATTCCTTGCATTTAGGCCATTTGGCACAAATCTACCCCGTTCACCGCTCTGAGCCAAAATTTGTAAAATACCCTTTGGAACACTGCGGGTAACACTGTCCACTCTAAATTTCGGACAGACCACTCCATTCCCTGCATTTATGCCCTTTGGCACAAATCTACAACGTTTCACCGATCTGAACCAAAATTTGTGTACTTACACTTTGGAACCTGCGAGTAACACTGTCTGCATGAAATTTCGGACAGACCACTCCATTCCGTGCATTTCGGCCCTTTGGCACAAATCTACACCGTTTCACCGATCTGAACCAAATTTCACATACTTACCCTTCGGAACCTGACGGGTAACACTGTCTGCTTGAAATTTCGGACACACCACTCCATCCCTGCATGTAGGTCCATTGGCACAAATCTACACCGTTTTACCGATCAGAACCACATTTTGTACACTTACCCATTGGAACCCTGCGGGCGACACTTCTACTTTAAATTTCGGACAGACTACTCCATTCCCTGCATTTAGGCCCTTTATCACAAATCTACACCGTTCCTCCTAATTGCACCAGATTTTACGTACACATTGAAACCCTGCTGGTAACACTGTCCACTTGATATTTTGGACAACGCTCACCATTCCCTACAGTTAGAATAACAGACAATATGAACATGAAAACCACGTATTAAGGCTAGAACCATTCATGTCCGTAGTAGTGTAACTGTAAGAGTATTTTAATAAGTCTATTGTTGACGGGCAGTTCGAGCTGCATCACGTCACCCCTACCAGTGACCAGTGTATTGGTGCAGAATTGCGAAAATAGTTGAATCTTGCGCTGTTTATAAATTGCAGTCACGGGGAGTAATTAGTACAAAAAGATTTCTTAGGCCCCTTAAAAGAGTTATCATCATGAAAATATTATGCCTCTGTATAAGTGCAATGGTGTTGGGTGCAATACATTGAGGTTATCAGCTGCGTTGGTGCTTTCACATTTACCATAATTTATTCCGAAACTTATCGCTGAGCGCTATATGGCGATAAATGATACTAGTGCTACCTCAGGAGCTCGGGTCAGCCGATGTTTTCAAAAGTGTTCTGATATTTTTCCTACGGCGCTATGCGACAAAAGACGACACTATTGGTCTCTACATTTCTAACAGACAATGAGATATAGGCCCTAGGCAGTGTCTTTTATTTCACTTACTCCTCTCTCTAATCATTTTTAGAAATTTGTTCGTAAATTACATGTGTCAGTGCTGTATTTTGTAAATAGCCGTTTCCCTATTCATTAGGCTATTACCATTACGGGAAGATGACCTAAATGTTTCGTCCATTATACTGCACTGCTTATCACCCCCACTACAACCACCACCACCACCATAAAAAGTTATATTGAAAAAATATTTCTTTTCTGGCAGTTTAAGTGTGGGGTATTATAGCGTGAAGTTAGGAAGAACAACACCGTGACATTCACTATTTTATTCCATTAGTAACTACAACATACAACACACTCTAGCGGCAAGTTACATAAACACATTGTCCTTGTTTCATTCCCCAACATCCTCCCCACCCTGGTCAACCTCAAGGGGGATGACCAGCTGGACAGGTCGGGCGATCTGGGTCCCCTCTGGCGTGGATAGAATCACCGTCCGGATAAGTCCATCTCTGCCTGGTTTCAGCTCCTGAATCCGGGCCTTCCTCCACAGATGTCGAGGCCGCACCTCGTCCTGGAGTAGAACGATGTCTCCGAGCCTCAGTCGTGGTGACGTTCCTTTAGGTTGCTTCACCTGGTGGAAACTCTGAAGCTGAAGCAGGTATTCCTTGCTCCATCGTTTCCAGAAATGGTCCGCCAGTTGTTGCTGAAGTCTGTATTCTTTAATGGGACAACCGGGCTGAGGTTCAGGTCCAGAGGGCAGTGCATTGAGTTGTCCACCGACAAGGAAGTGAGCTGGGGTGAGCACGTTGGTGTCGTCGTCTTTGGTGAGTGGTCTGGAGTTCAGCGCGGCTTCGATAGATGTCAGTATCGTCTGCAAACCATCTTCATCTACAGAAGAGCGCCCAAGTGTATTTCGCAAGCATCGCTTGGTGGAGCCAACCATTCTTTCCCACCAGCCTCCCCACCAAGCCGCGCGTGGTGCGATGAACTTCCACGTGATGTTGTTTCGTGATAGGTACTGGCAAGCCTTCGTATAGGAAACGGTAGCCCATAGTCCCACCAATTCTCGATTTGCACAGTGGAATGTCTGGGCATTGTCAGAATAGATAGTGTGTGGAATGCCACGTCTCGCCACAAACCGCTGCAGTGCTTGCAGAAACTTGTCAGTGCTCATATCTCGGCAAAGTTCTAAGTGAAGGGCTCGGGTCGTTGCGCACGTGAAGAGCGTGATGTAGCATCTTTTAGTTGTATGACCTTCCCTTACGTATAACGGTCCAGCAAAGTCAATGCCTGTTACTGCAAATGCCTTCTGTGGAATGACACGCTGTGGAGGGAGTTGCGCCTCAAGTACTTGACTGGGACGATTTCGGGCCATTTTGCAAGGAAGGCAGCGATATAGTATCTTCTTGATGGCACGACGAGCACGCAGTATCCAGAAGGTCATCCGAAGGTCTGAAAGAACAATTCGCACTCCCAAGTGATGGAGGCGGATGTGTGTGTCTCTGATCATAAGTTGTGTAAAGTGATGGTCGCCATCGAGAATTATGGGATGCCTCTGCTGGTGAGTAATGTCAGCACTCTCCAGTCGCCCTCCAAGCCGCAGAACACCGTCTTCTAGAAAGGGGTTGTAGCATCGTAGTTTGGATCTTACTGGGAGAGGGACGTTGGATTGTAGAGCTCCAAGTTCAGCAGGAAAGCAGTCTTTCTGCACGACCTTTATCCAGTAGGTACGCGCCGCAATAAGTTCTTGAGCAGTGAGTTCCCCGTTTTCGTGGTCTTTGTGGCGAAGGATTCGCGTCAGACGAAGTACCCAAGCTGTAACGCGTAGAAGGCGCGTGTAGGAACTGAACTGGGTGGAGTCTATGATCGATTCTGGCAAATCGACGTGAAGGACAGTCTGCACAGTGTTCTTTGTTTCTGGGAGTGATGGAAGCGATGGTGCGTCCTGAGGCCAGTAAGAATCTTCCTTTGTTAACCAGGAAGGTCCATGCCACCATATATCTAAGGACTGGATCTGACCAGGAAGAAGTCCCCGAGAGAGGTGATCTGCAGGGTTGTCAGATCCGGGGCAGTGTCTCCACTGTGATGGTGTTGTGTAGGACTGTATCTCCGTCACACGGTTGCAGACGAAGGTCTTCCATTTATTTGGATTTCCTCGTATCCAACCCAATGTCACAGTGGAGTCAGTCCATAAAGTAGCATGGGAAGTGTCGAAATTGGTTGCTTTTGCAAAATATCGTAGAAGCCGTGCTCCCACTAAGGCTGCAAGGAGTTCAAGGCGTGGTAGTGTGACTTTCTTAACGGGAGTCAGTCTGGACTTGCTGTAGGCTAGGTGAGTGGAGATAGTGTCCTCATTAGTTGCGCGAATGTACAAGGCTGCTCCGTAAGCTCGCTCTGAAGCGTCGCAAAACACATGAACCTGAGTGTCTTCTTTACTTGAAGTGTGGAGCCAGCGCGGTATGCGTATTGGCGAGAGCGAGGAGAGCGTAGATATCCAAGCATGCCAGTGTGCGCAGGATCGTTGGGTAACAGTTCATTCCAATCAATTCCCCGGCACCAAGTATCCTGAAACAATCGTTTCCCTACAAGAGATACCGGAGAGAACAAGCCAAGTGGGTCGTAAAAGCTGCTGACGATCTTCAAAAGCTGTCTTTTTGTGGTTGGTCCTTCTGGGATTTTATCAAGGATTTCCTTCGTGTCCACCATAAAAGAATCACTTGAAGTGCACCAGTTTATTCCTAGCACCTGAGTCTGCAGCGCAGTCTCTCGTCCTTCTGCCTTCCAAACGGCTCTCAGTACATCGGAATTTGTTGCCCATTTTGCAAGAGGAAAATTGAGCATCTTCATTAAGGCAGTGAGTTCATAATACAAGGTGACTGCCAAGTTGTCATCTGCTGCTCCCACAACAATGTCGTCCATGAAGGTGTTGCTGTTGATTAGTGGTGCAGCGTTAGGAAAGGAGAGTGTGTGTTTGTCCGCATGTTCCCTGATGGTTGCTGAGAGGAGGAAAGGACTGCAGGTCAGGCCGAAAGGGAGCCTAGTGAAACGATAAGTGACTATGTCATTTGTTGTGTGGAAGTGTCCTCCGTCGTCTTGAATCACTTTGTACCAGAGGAATCTGGTCAAGTCTCTGTCTTTCCTGTCCAGGGTTAGCTGAAGAAAGGCCTGTTGTATGTCACTGATGATCCCCTGTCGATGAAGTCTGAAACGCAGGAGAATTGCCACAGCCTCTGGTAATAAATTTGGTCCCATCTCCAACATGTCATTAAGAGAGGGTGACTTAGCCTGATGAGATGATGCGTCGAATACTATTCTCCACTTGGTTTTTCCATATCTTTCTTTCTTCACAGCTTGATGAGGAAGGTAGAACATGACTTCGGGTGAGTTTGTCGTGTTGACTTCTTCCACGTGCTGATTGTGAATGTAGCTGAACATCTGGCTACAGTACATCTGGTTGAAGTCGTCATTGCTTTGAAGTCTTTTCTGAAGGTTGCTCAGACGCGCCTCGGCATTGTGTAGATTATGGGGTAGTTCCAGAATGCCTTGCTTCTTTGGCAACGAGACTACGCGTCGCTGTTCTTCGATTCGGAAAGATGATTTGAAGTCCTCAAGGATTCTGGAATCCTTCGGCGTATGTGGGCGTTCTTGATCAGCAGTTATACCAATAGTCTCGAGGTCCCAAAATCTTCTGAAGTCTTCGTCTGACTGGAAAGAAGCCTGCTCGAGGTTAATGAAATTGACTGTGGCTGAATTCACGTGCATACCGGATCGGTCCCCACTGAGTATCCAGCCGATGGTAGAAGGAACCAACACGAGTGACGTGGAGATACGTAAGGGAGGACTGTCTCTGATAATTTTCCAGTAGTGGTCACTACCGATAAGGAGTTCAACTGGTAGATCTTCATGGGAATCCGTCCTAGGATCAGCTAACTGTAACTTACGAGCATGTGCCAATGCCGTAATGTCTTGTGGAACTGACGGTTGTGGTGAAAGAACGTGAAGACTTTCGAAACCATAGAGAGAGACGCTCGTGTTAGTCCAAAACCCTTTCATATTGAATCGTACAAGTCGTCTAGTGTTGGAGCTCGTAGGGTTTGACTCAAAGGCACAAACAGTCAGTTCTTGTCGTCTAATTACTTCTAGCTGAAGATCGTCTACTAGTGACTTGGAGATGAAGGTCGACTGACTTCCTGCGTCGAGAACACAGCGAGTAAGTTTGCTTAAACCTGTGGGTCCTGTAATCCACACCTGAGCGGTCTGTAGGTAAGTAAAGCCGGAGGTTGCTACGCTTATTTTCCCTACTGCCGTTTGAGATGACGGAGTAGAAAGAGTTCTCTGTTCTCCATCACAAATAGATCTATGGTGTAACTTCTTACATGTAGCACACTGCGTTTGACCTTTCTTGCTGCAGTCCGAAACAACGTGTCCTTGATTTAAACAAAGAAAGCAGCGCTTGTTCGATTTTAGCTTCTGAATGCGATCATACACGGTTGTTATGGTTTTACAGTCTTGACCCCAATGGCCTCGTCGGTCACAAAATACGCAGAATGGAAGTATCGTCTTCTTCGCTTTTGGTGACGATTTGCTTGATTTGGCATGAATTTGGAGTGCAGCTGTAGTGGGGATAAGGGTTGCTGAAGCTATAGGATTTCCTCTGATTTTCTGTGTGGTTAGAGCACCGTCAACCTCTTCGTTTAAGAATCGCATCAATTTAGTAATGTGGCTTTCCATGATATTCTCTCTCTTGGCATGAATAATCCAACGGCGAACAATGTCCTCCGGGAACGCGCGCAGAATTTTCGGAGCTAGCATTCGGCCATATTCGTCAACATTTTCTCCCAAGGCCCTGAGGGCCTGTATCCGCCGGTTACATTCGATGAATGTCATGTTTAAGGCGTTGGGCGTGACGTGTGATATAGGCTGCAGAGTCTCCAGGTAATCCAGATGGGCTTGGATTATTCTGTTTTTGTCACCGTACCGTGAAATGAGAATCTGTTTTGTCTCCTCATATGCGTCAGCGGTGATTGGAATTCCGTCGACCAGGTTCTTGGGCTCGTCCTCCAAGTACCCGCGAAGAAAAACGTGTTTATCGATGCTGGAAATGGAAGGGTTGCCGTCAATAGATGATTGGAATTGTTCCCAGAAACGGGACCACTTCTCTACGTCTCCTGAGAATGGTTCCAACCTGATCACAGGAAGTTTAACTGTGTGCATTAAGGGTGGAGGGGGCACAGCGGCGTCTTTGGCAGACGCGAGACTTACATTATCGACAGGTGTTTTTTCTCCAATGGCGCGAGTCGCTTTGAGGATAGCTCTCTTGGCAAGATCGGTATATTCTTCGCACGAGATGACGTCAACGTTATACTCGGTGTCAGGAAGGACGTCATGGATTTGTTGATCGAGAGTGGTTAGACGGTCTAATGCTTCTTGAAGTCTAATCTGATTGTATTCGTAGTCGATCTGTGAGCTAGGTGTTGCATCATTTATTACCGTAGTGAATTTGGTAATAAGTGTTCTTGCCGTCTTTCTGAGACGTTTCAATTTCTGTAATTGTGAAGGCTGGTCCGGGTTAGACATAGTGGGTAGGGTATTGTAATACTTGACAATGGGTTGACAGCTGCTGTAATTCCTCGGCTACCTGCTGTGGACAAGGAAGTGAGGTAGCCCCGTAGGCTATTGTCGTGGCTGTGGAGCTGCAAGATGGCCAGGCGGTAATCCCTCTGCTACCTGCCGGAGACGTGGGAAGTATGCAGTGACGGTCGCTGGTAGACACAGTTCCAAATATTGTTCCTAGAGTGCATGCACGAGTTCGTGATAAGAATTCTAGGCTACTAGCGATCTCTATAGGAAGCATGCGAAGATACTCTGAATCAAGTTGTGTTCATAGATGTCACTGTCGTCTCGTTGAGTTGAATGCTGCGTCCGTAACTCCATCCAATGAATATTATTGCTTTTCTTTGTCATGCAGATCTCATGCATATTTCATAAATCATCATGCGAATTTTTGATGTCATACATTAGTTACTTCTGCACTGATGTGAAAGTGTTTGAGGTAAGCGAGGACTAATGGTTTCTGAATCTCGCAGACAGTTGAAGTTTATTAGTACCCAGGGTTGCGTGCAGTTGCGTGCATGTAATACTGTATGCAGTGTCCCGTACTTCTAATAGATGGCGTTCAAGTCACCACTGCTTGGAATGTCCAATATCAATTATTTTAATGACAACGATATTGACAATATGTGATGTGTTTTGCCTTCATAAGCATGCAACATGTGCTAGATATCACAAAGTAATATTAGTTAGGCTAGTATAATTTTCAATAGCTCATCTGTATGATGGTGTAAGGTAATGGCGTCTCCAAATGTAGCTCGTTGGTAGCTTGCCCAATACTGTTGGTCGTTCTTCCTCGTGTGTGAAGCTAGTCCGTAGTGTAGACTGCTGGCTTAAACTATTCACCACTATAACGTAATTCTCTCTAGCACTTAAAATCGGAGTTTTCGGCCCCAAGTGTGGGGTATTATAGCGTGAAGTTAGGAAGAACAACACCGTGACATTCACTATTTTATTCCATTAGTAACTACAACATACAACACACTCTAGCGGCAAGTTACATAAACACATTGTCCTTGTTTCATTCCCCAACATTAAGTATCATGTGCCAGTTCTGTAGTAGTATTCATTATCATCAATAAAACAAATAAATCCACTGGGCGAAGCCGGACACTACTGCTAGTTTCAGATAAACGTGAAGGAAACTAAACGGCTATGCTCCCTGTGTGCTTCTAAATCAGCCAGTGGCTTCTATCCATACACTTTTGTTTAACTCGTAGTCTTCAGTCACTCAATGTTGTTGTTGTTGTTATTATTTCATTAGAGGGGCATGGACATCGTGTAGTGTGTAATCGTGTATGATAGCCTGTGTAAAAGTGATGGCTGTATTAGTGTGTGCAGTTGTAATTCAGGTCAGGATTGGGAAGGAGGCGGCCGTGGTCTTAAGTTAGGAACCATCCAGGCATTTTCCAGGAATAGAAGTGGGACACCATGGAAAACCACTTCCAGAATGGCTGAGGTGGGAATTGAATCCACCTTGTTATCAGTTTTGTCTCACATGTGTAATATGGCATCACCAAGTAAGAGACAATACAAAAGCGATCCATTTTGACGGTATGAAACGATCCCGAAGATACTGATAATATTGTTGTTGGTTATCAATATTGTTGATTCATTTATGTGCTTTGCGATATTGTGGCCATGTAGACCGTGTACTTGGGTGTGGGGTGTGTGTTATCTGTTTGATGGCTGTACAAACGTGTGACTAGGATTATTGGTGGTAACACTACAGTAGAGTCTCGCAAACTCGGCACTCGGTAACCCGGCACTCCGGATTTCTCGGCCACCCTGACAGGAGAAAAAAAATCGTGATTTTTGTTTCTTTTTGTGCTTCCGCACAGAGCGTTATTATGTTTTCTTTCGTCTTCTCCGCCATGGACATTCTGTTTCTTCGTCGTCTTTGTGACGAGGCTTCAAGAAACAGGTTTCAAAACGAAAAGCAAAAGAACATTACTTACTTTTTTGCAAAAAAGTAAATGGTAATTTTCATTAAGTGAAAAAACTATTTGCGTACAGGAATTGTTTTGTACATGTACTGTAGAGTGTACATATTATAAAAATAATTTGTAGGCCTAGTTTTTCTAAGGTTTCTCTTATAATTTAATAGTTCCCCTTGATTTTTATGCAGTACAGTAGTACAGTGTCGCCTCCATAGCGTAGCGGTCAGCATGGTTAGCTGCCTCCCCGGAGGTCCTGGGTTCGATTCCCGGCTCTGCCACGAAATTTGAAAAGTGGTATGAGGACTGGAACGGGGTCTACTCAGCCTCGGGTGTTCCAAATGAGTAGAGGGGTTTCGATTCCCACCTCAGCCATCCTCGAAGTGGTTTTCCGTGGTTTCCCACTTCGTCTTCTGGCAAATGCCGGGATGGTACCTTCTTCAAGGCCTCGGCCGCCTCCTTCCCTCTTCCTTGCCTATCCATCCTGACCGTCCATTACCTTCCCTCATGAGGCCCCTGTTCGCTTTGCAGGTGAGGTCGTTTGGGCGAGGTGCCAATCACACCTCACCAGTTGTATCCACTCCGATTAGATGTTCCCAGCTCTAGGACACTGCCCGTAGAGGCGGTAGTGGTGAGTTCCCTCGCTGAGTCCGTGGGTTCCACCAACCTGGAGGGTAAACGACTAAGTGAGAAAGAAAGAAGATTACCCAAGTGTGAGGAACAACCCATACAAGGGTTTGTGACGGGAGCAGCCAGTATTTTATAGCCACAAATATAATCTTGGCTAAATCAATTAACATAAGAATATATACTGTATTAATACAATTCTTATGTAGAGGACAAGCGTCTGATATTTTTTTTTTTTTTAAATATTGGGCGTGTGCAACTATAATGCGCGACGATATTTGAGCGTGACGACGTATTGTCGGACTGATTTGTTTAAACTGTCGCTCTTGCGAAATTTCAGCTTTCAGCCGAGTTGCACTTCCGGGGAATCTCCAAACACAACCACTCTTCTCTGAATTTTTAACTCAACATGACTCGAAAGTTTGCTGCTGGCTGTATCTGGGGTAATATGTTCGCCCGCTAGCTAGGCTGTAACTGGGGTGATAGATTCGCCCCTAGCCAGGTCGTAAACTGTCGCCTCAGTATTTGAATGAAGATTGATGGAAGAAATGAAAACGTAAAAACACTTATAGTGGGCGATGTATTGAAGATAGAGATATGCTCTCCCGGATTTTTTTTTGTAGAACTTTCATGCCGAACAATTCTTACACTGATAGTATATAGATATTCCTAACGGTTTGCCCAGCGTAAGCTTAAAAGGCGCACGGAGGCCATGTGATTTTTTTTTTCAACTTGTTCACTGAAATCGTCACTGCTCGGCTTCTTTTGATGATAAATAATTTATTTTGTACAGAAATCATCCTCTAGATATCCTTTACAGAATAGTGAAAACCGCATCAAAATTCATCCAGAGGTTCACCCGAGACATCCAAAAACAACGGTAGCGACACTCGAGCGCAGCAACAGAGGAGAGAAAGAGAGAGCGTTGCAGCAGAAGAGAGATAAAACGATATCATCACCTTTCACTGTAACACTTTTTCACGAACGTCACTGTATTCCAACAATTTATTTGACGTTCTCACGTCAATCGTCGTGCTCGTTAAATCGTGTACCACTGTCGCGAGGGCAACTGCAGTGAGTCCGGAGATCGCAGGTTTCAATTCAAGAATCCGAGGGCTGGAACAGGTTCCACTCAGCCTCGCGAGCAAAACTGCCATTTGACTCAACTAGAAGAGGGAAACCAAAAAGCCTCCGTGGTTTAGGCGGCAGCACGCTGGCCTCTCGCCGCTGGGTCCGTGGTTCATATCCAGGTCACTCCGTGTGAGATCTGTGCTGGACAGAACGGAGGCAGACAGGTTTTTCTCCGGGTACTCCGGTTTTCCCTGTCAAAATTTCATTCCAGCAACACTCTCCACTATCATTTCATTTCATCTGGCATTCATTTAATCATGGCCCCAGAGGAGTGCGACAGGCTTCGGCAGCCGGCACAGTTCATATCCTCGCTTCATTCATTCCATTCCTGACCCGGTCGGAGACTGGAAGCAGGCTGTGGATTTTCATTTTCAGAAGAGGGAAACCACTCAAACCACTTCTAAAATGGCTCCCGTTTGCTGTGGATTGTCAATTTATAGCTCTGTTTGAAATATCGTTTAATTTACGTCTTCCAATTATTTAGCTCCATTTGAAAATGTTCAACTATCCACAACACTCCTTGAAACCATTGTAACCTGTGTCCTGCGCGATTTGATGACATTAGGTATTAAGCCACTGTCATGCGCATCCACCATGTAACTTGGCTCAAGCGTACTTGAATCGCGCAAACAGCAGTCTTTTAACAGATCCGTCTTCTCCTGCGTTCAATTACCATAGTTTTTCTTCTGCGATACACGTTCATATTATTGTGCCCTTATTCAAAATATATTATAAATAATAACCCCTGGCACTACAGCCCATGAAGGGCCTAGGCCAACCAAGCGACCGCTGCCCAGCCATTTGGCCTTCAGATATTGGTGTGACGCGTCGTCAGCGTATCGGGTCCCCTCGGTTATTAATCTTGGTTTTCGTGACCGGGGCGCTGCCTCACTGTCAGACAGACACTCAATTGTCCTCACGAGGCTGAGTTCACCCCCTTCCAGCCCTCACATCAGTTTCTAAAATCCCTGACCGATCCGGGAATTGAACCCGGGGCCTCCGGGTAAGAAGCAGGCGCCCCACCCCAACACCTCGGAGCCGGCGCTTATTCAAAATATGTTAGTAATATTGTTTTTTAACCACTATAGTCATGCGTAAAAGTAATTATATCTTGTAACTGCTCACTGGACAACCATTGTTCATTACTACGCTTCACTGGAGATGGGGGTTTATGCCTCCAATGTGGACGATGAACTATGGGACTGGACTGCTATTTCCATAGTGCCTTTACTTATTTCATTGTTTATTAGTAGGGGGATGGTGGTGCTTCTACCCCCCCCCACCACTACTCCCAATGCGAGCCGATAACTCCCGAACCCTTGGTCGGAGATTCACGAATGAGGTGTCGTTGGACTCGGGATGACGGGGGCTTTGCTATGGACCACTCGTTATATTTTAGAAAAAAAATTGAAAATTTTTGTTTTCGAAACTAGGTAATAGTTTGAAAACTAAACATGATAGAACGTTGTGCCATGGCTCAAACGAATGGTCTTTATGACCTTTATTTTCTATAATAAAACTTTTTTACTTTTTATGTTTTTTTGAAAACACTCGAATTTTGAAAATCCTATATTTTGGAAACTAGAAATTATACAAAAAGTTTGTTTGACGTAAATCAATGGTCCATACCCCCTCTACCCCTAAAATAAATTTCAAGTCTCTAGGATGAAAACCTGCAGTAGTGGGGTAACACGGGTGCTGCTTACAAAAGCAAGTGGTGAGCCCCTGCGACCTTGGAATGGAAGGAGTGATGCTAGGAGGGCGTGCTTGGATTCGTTTTTTTCGTCTCGTCGTGCTCTTTACGGGAATGTAGGTGTCGAAAAGGTGAAATGCTGGAAACACAGTCTTTTTGGGGTAAAAACGTGATTTTAGACTTTTTGCTATATCTCGCGAACCAATCATGCTAGAGGCGTGTACGACGGGTCCAAGGACTCGGGCTGACGTCCTCTTTGCTATGGACCGCTCGTTATAATTTTTTTAAAAAATTTGGAAACTCGATTTTTGGGTAAACATGTGTTTTTTGTGATTTTTGCCGATATCTCACGAACCAATAACGCTAAAGACGTGTACGAGGTGTCCTAGGACTCGGGCTAACGCCCCCTTTCATATGTGGTAGATATATTTTTTTTCCAAAAAAATAATTCACAAAGGGCCTAACGCCGTACATGTTGAAAAAACGTTTTCTTTTTCTTTACTTGTTTATAATGTTTATAAAGCGTGGTGGTTGAGAGAGACGATACGGCTGGGTGTGTGTGTACAGAAAATTTGAACTTAAGTCAAACACCATAACCACTCGGTCAACCTGACTGTTACTAATTTAATTATTTTTGTGGACTTGAGTGTTTATAAAACTTTTTCCAGTATACATTGACTAAACCACTTGTTTGTTTTGAAATATAGATTTTGTTTTGTTTGACCATAACATTGCAGTTATGAGTCTTGTGAACTGGGTGTTTAATATAGGGTTAAAGGCATTTTAAAATAATTTTAGAAAAGCTCTTAGGTATCGTGTCATGGGTTTTAGTAATGCATTACTGTTCGTTGACTAACATTTACCGTTACACAACATTATTTTGGTGAGCTCTACATGTTGTTTGAGTCGTCAGTCTTTTGACTGGGTTGATGCTGATCTCCATGCCTCCCTGCCCCGAGCGAAACGTCTCATCTCTATATAGCTACCACACCCTACATTCAAGGCTATCTGTTTAACATATTATAACCTTGGATCTCCCCTACAAGCTCTTGGGTTCAATTCCTAGATTTAACACAAACTTTTAAAAGTGGTATGACAACTAAAACTAGTCTACTCAGTCTCGGGTGGTCCAAATAAGTAGAGAGGGTTTGATTCACACCTCAACCATAGAGCACCATGTTCTTTTTTTGTTAAATAATGATAGCCATTTGTTCAATTTCACATTTCACACATTGCAATTTGTCAATTTTCCATTTGCATTTTTTTAAATGACAGTTTGATGTTTTTCAATTTCATGATATGGAAACATGGATTTTTCCATTTTCATATTTACACATTTGTCAATTTCCCATTTGCATATATTTTCTTAAATGTCCGTTTAAGGTTTTTAAATTTTGTCTATATGGAAACTTGGATTTTCCATTTTGCTGTTTACAAATTTTTTATATATTTATTTTGTGTATGTTGAAAAAATCTATATTTCCAAAACAAGATTTTTTATTTTTCATTTTATGATTTTGTAAATGATCTTAATGTGAGTGCTTGACCATGGATTTTCCATTTTGCTGTTTACAAATTTTTTATATATTTATTTTGTGTATGTTGAAAAACGATATTTTCAAAACAAGATTTTTTATTTTTCATTTTATGATTTTGTAAATGATCTTAATGTGAGTGCTTGACCATGGCAATAATACAGTCTATCTATGTGTTAGCGAAACCATAGAGTCTTATTACTACTGCAAGTAAGAATGTTTTACAAAATAACGACTATCTACCACTGCATTTGAAAACCAAACAATTAAAGTTCAATCGCAATCGAATGAATGGTATATGAACGCAAACGGAACTTTGTTGAATCGACTCGTGCGCCGTAACTCATTTGTAGAAACTACTCGTGCGCTACCTATTGTAAAATAGATGTCTATTCCAAAATGGCCTTTGTTGAACCTGTGCGTAGCAAGTCTGGCCCACTAGTTACCAAGGCCTTTCAACATATTATTCAACACTCCAAACGTCAACCTCAGCTGCTACAAACTGACCAGGGGAAAGAATTTTTCAACAAGGACTTCTCCAGTTTTCTCAAATCTAAGGATATTCACCATTACACCACGTACAGCAACCTCAAAGCCAGTGTGGTCGAACGGTTCAACCGATCATTGAAAACCCATATGTGGAAAGCGTTTACCGCTCAGGGCACCTATCGCTGGTTGGACATGTTATCTGAGCTAGTATCACGTTACAATGACACCAAACATAGAACGATTGGGACCAAGCCACGTCTCGTGACTAAAAATATTCAGCGATTGGATAAACTGTTTAACCCCATAAAAACAGCCGATCCTAAACGTCACCGACTGAACATTGGGGATTTTGTTCGTGTGAGAAAATTTAAGTCTGCCTTCAATAAGGGCTACACGCCACAGAGGACTGAACTATTTCGAATTCGTCGAGTCAACTTGGACACTCCAGTCACCTATTTACTCGAGGACCTCAACCGTCAACCCATAAAAGGTAGATTTTATCTCCATGAACTTCAGAAAACAGCATTTCCTCAGCATTATCTTGTGGAAAAAGTGTTGAAACAAAAAGGAAATAAACTCTACGTCAAATGGTTAGGGTTTAACTCTACGTTTAATTCCTGGATCAATAAATTACATGTTGTGTGAACCTGTGTACTTTTTATTTATTCACACATGTTGTACACCACCTATAGCTCTATGTGTACAGCGCTCCGCGCTTCGTGCATATTCATACATGTTTGTCTTTCCCTTTCCTCCTGTGTTCTCTCATACATTACCCCTCCCCTCTCCCTCCCTTCACCTCCCACCACTGCTGTTTGCAGCTCTTGCCTATCTATTTGTTGTGACATCATTCCCACAAGTTGCATCATACTTTTTACGGATTCAGCGATTCCCACGCTTTGAACATTCTCTTATCAGGCACGTGGACAGATAACGTCCCAGGCGAACACCTGTGGCAGATCAAATTTCACGTCAACTTGCATTTTGTCACGTACGAAGCAAAACAGGATGTCACTTGTTAACAGTTATCGCGCACGTGAACAGATAACGTCCAAGCGAACACCTGTGAAAGATCAAATTTCACATGGACTTGCATTTTGTCACGTACGAAGCAAGACAGGATGTCACTGGTTTAGCGTGCATGTGGTTTCACACATGTTCACATGCCTTTCGCTCTTCCCTGCCACCACAATGGTCAGATTATTTCACTTTGAAGCGTCTTGGTCATTTTTTTTTCCATTGCACCTGTTGTCAAGTCAGATCAGCCCCTTCCAATAAGCTCAAATGACATTCACCTCTTGCTCGTCTGCAAGGTTGCTTTCTCTACTCGCTTCGACCAACATAGAACCAAGTTCTCATTACCGTTTACACGTTAAAGGTAAAATGTGTGAAAAAACGCACGCTCGCTCTGTCATAAACCGACCCGTCGAAATATCGATTGATCTATTGAACACAGCCACCGTGGTCAGCGACAGGTTCGTTGAAACACACACCCAGCCGTATCGTCTCTCTCAACCACCACGCTTTATAAACATTATAAACAAGTAAAGAAAAAGAAAACGTTTTTTCAACATGTACGGCGTTAGGCCCTTTGTGAATTATTTTTTGGAAAAAAATATCTACCACATTTGAAAGGGGGGCGTTAGCCCGAGTCCTAGGACACCTCGTACACGTCTCTAGCGTTATTGGTTCGTGAGATATCGGCAAAAATCACAAAAAACACGTGTTTACCCCAAAATCGAGTTTCCAAAATTTTTTTAAAAATTATAACGAGCGGTCCATAGCAAAGAGGACGTCAGCCCGAGTCCTTGGACCCGTCGTACACGCCTCTAGCATGTTTGGTTCGCGAGATATAGCAAAAAGTCTAAAATCACGTTTTTACCCCAAAAAGACTGTGTTTCCAGCATTTCACCTTTTCGACACCTACATTCCCGTAAAGAGCACGACGAGACGAAAAAAACGAATCCAAGGACGCCCTTCTAGCATCACTCCTTCCATTCCAAGGTCGCAGGGGCTCACCACTTGCTTTTGTAAGCAGCTCCCGTGTTACCCCACTACTGCAGGTTTTCATCCTAGAGACTTGAAATTTATTTTGGGGGTAGTGGGGTATGGACCATTGATTTACGTGAAACAAACTTTTTTGTATAATTTCTAGTTTCCAAAATATAGGATTTTCAAAATTCGAGTGTTTTCAAAAAAACATAAAAAGTAAAAAAGTTTTATTATAGAAAATAAAGGTCATAAAGACCATTCGTTTGAGCCATGGCACAACGTTCTATCATGTTTAGTTTTCAAACTATTACCTAGTTTCGAAAACAAAAATTTTCAATTTTTTTTTCTAAAATATAACGATTGATCCATAGCAAAGCCCCCGTCATCCCGAGTCCAACGACACCTCATTCGTGAATCTCCGACCAAGGGTTCGGGAGTTATCGGCTCGCATTGGGAGTAGTGGTGGGGGGGGGGGTTAGAAACACCACCATCCCCCTACTTTTATTCCTTCTTCGGCTTTTCCTAATTAATTAGGGTCGCCGGAGCCAACCAGGCTCGTTTGGTTTCGGCCGGGGATTTAAGGCTGGATGCTCTTTCTGTCACCACGTGATTTTTCAGGTGAAAATTTCACCCCGCTGTCACCAGAATTCAAACCCCGACCGTCCGGGTGAAAGACGACCAGCTAAACCTCTGCGCCATCACGCTCCCCTTTACTTATTTTATTGTTGAAAAATGAAAATCCACAGCCTGCTTCCAGTCGTCCGACCAGGTCAGGGAATGGAATGAATGAAACCCCCCATCTAGCGGCGAGGATATGAACTGTCCTGGCTGCCGAAGCCTGTCGCACTCCCCTGGGACAATGATTAAATGAAAGACAGATGAAATTAAATGATAGTGGTGAGTGTTGCTGGAAATGAATTGTAACAGGGAAAACCAAAGTACCCGGAGAAAAACCTGCCTGCCTCCACTTTTTCCAGCACAAATCTCTCATGGAGTGACCGGGATTTGAACCGCGGACCCTGTGGAGGCTCTCTTATTTTATTGTAATTATTATTATTATTCATTAAATCGTTGCAAATATACACATTTTACCAAACACAGAAAGACTTTACACATTTTATGAATTTTCTCACATTTCCTACTCGTTTGTTTAACCCGAAAATTTACAACTATTAAATTACATTGTTACAATATGATAAAGACAGGTCGAAACGCGTAGTTCTAAATTGCACCATTTAATAGTGATAATTAGCTAATACATGTACTTTTTTTTCAGGAGTGTAGCCTATTTACTTATTTTATCTCGTACGCCGCCAATTCATTGGGCATATTCGTGTTGACCGACTGAAAACATCAAACATCAATAACATAGCTATTGGACTAATTCTACAGAATCCCAAGTACATAGGGTTGATGACCATGATGTTCAAGCCCTACATGAAAGGAAAAAAAAGATACGGGCCTTACAGTAGTCGCATATGATGTGTAACATCTGACATGTTATCCTACTGGTATACTACACAGCTTGGACATTCTTAAAATGTTAATTTACACTCCATTTTCATACTGGTACTATGATGAATGTATAGATTGAATTGGAGATATGCTACTGTCACATTTGTTGAGCAGCGGTCAAGCTGTTAGTCTCTCACCAAGGTAGCCCGGGTTTGATTCCCGGTCAATACATGTGAGATTTTCGAATTGAAATGCCATGTCCTGTGGTTTGCATTCCACGTAAAAGGGAGGTACCGTGGATCATGATCGTGAGGTTAACGGACACGCAAAATTACAAGCTTCCTTCCTTCCTTCCTTTTACATTAATAATTCATAATAACAAAGTGACACACAACGTCGACAGTACTCTCAAATACTGTGAGCACATTCCTCAGTAACTATAACATTCATTATTCTCAAGGCTCTCATACAGTTCGTCGTAAACAATCAAAACATGGCTTCCTACAATCATGAAATGACCTAGTCTCACATATGATGAAAATACAGCTTTTATTCCACTCATATAACAACATTCTGTTATGCATTTAATATTTGACTACTCTTCCACAGCTTGACAATAATGCCGCTTACTTAAATGTCATTTGTCGTGTTTGTCCTACCTCATGTGATATTCAACCTTGAACGTGAAGCTTCATAAACTGCTCAATGACAAATGAAAGTCGGTGAAACATTTGCCACTGTGCTCGTCAAACCAGTGCCTGCTAAATGCGCTGCCTACTGTATTGCCATAACATTCTCGCGCTACAGAGCACACACTGCCTTGTTTGCAATACACACATTTTCAATTGTACATCAAGCTGGCAGTACGTCTTCACTTCCGTCCGATCCACTTCCGTTCGATCCACTTCCGCCCGATTCACTTCCGTCCCATTTTTCTGGCAGTGCGTCTTCACTTCCGTCCGATCCACTTCCGTTCGATCCACTTCCGCCCGATTCACTTCCGTCCCCAATTTTCAAAATCACTACCACAAAACTATCCAGCAACCGAGCGGAAAGATGTTACACATCAAAAAGAAACCGACTAAACTCACTGAGGTCCTCACAGTATTGGATTCTGAATTTCGTCATGGCGTGGCTCTGGAGGTATGTGACTTTCTATTAAATCGTTGGGATTTGTTCGTAATTAATCTCTGTCAAATATCAGAGAATATTGGCACAGTTTCCAATGTTGAAATCCATAAAGCACGCCAACATATATCTTGTTTGTGTAATTATTAGTATCGTCATGAGGATAATTGAACTGTAAAATCCCTACACCTTTAAATTATTAAACTGCTTCGTGTGTATTAATGGGTAACATATTGTACAGTAGTCTGTGTGAAATGAAATGTGGGTTAACATGTTACGGAGAAGTCTAATTCCCCACCTGACATTGATTTAATAATTCCGTTTTAATGGATGTGCTGGAAAGATATGCTCTGGCAGTAAGTAATAACGTGAATTCATGGAGAATTGCTAGAGGAAAATAGAGTATATCCCCACTGCTTCACAGCGGCTTTAAGACATACCTTTAGAGCCGTGCGTATCAATACATGTATTTTAGAGCAGAGGCATTCAATCTATTGAATGTAGTTCATTCTTAAGAGGCTTTGTGACATCATGGTCATTTGGGTCTGTGTAGATGTCTGATAAGCTGTGTACTTGACCTTGATAGCTCAGCGCGTAGGAGCGGGGTGTAGAGCGGTGCGGGGAGCGTGATAAATACTTCCCTGCTTAGAACATTGATGCGCGTGGCAATAGGTGCTCACAGACAGCTCAGCGTAGGAAATGTTTTACGATGCAGTAGTATACCCGGGGAGTGGGATGGGGAAGTGCAGAGCTAACTGCCGGTAAGCGTACCATTCCGGCATTTACCTCGAGTAGAAACCATGGAAAAACACTTCCAGGTTGTATGGAGAAGGAACTGACCCCGCCTCATGAGGCTGAGTGTACGCCGTTCCAGCCCACAGACCAGAAATAACTTTCTTGGTAAAGCCGGGAATTGTACCCGGGCCTCCATAGTGACAGTCAAGAGTGTTATACAGAATATGAAAGCCTGGAAATTCGTGGAGATATAGGGCCTACGTCAGCCCTGGTCATGTCAGTGAGGCGTAACGCTTGTGAATAGTGACGTCAGGCAAGAGTGCAAGGTGAGTTGATTCCGGACACTCTGTAATCCAGGTTGTGATTTCGGAACGAAAATTATTGTGATGAACTTCTTCACCCCATATTTTCCCTATAATGCACACACTGCTTGCCTACCAAGAAAGAACAAATATAGAGCAGCTGTTTGGCATTGGGCAAGTGTCTTATAATACCAGAGAACGCACTCACTGCGTGGTTAGTGTGGACATTCATAATAATTCATTCCAACCTCATTATGTTGGTTCAGGTACAACGACAATTCATTCAAAACTTCAGTTAACAATTCCAACAACAGATAGCGTGCAGGACGACAAGCGAGCTAGGCTAGTTGCAAACATCACCGTGCCAATAGCGGTGCGGGGGTCTGTATGTGAGCAGAACAAGACCAAGTTAAGTGTACATTATAATTAGTTTTAAGTGAAGGGCTTCTACAACATACATGCTCTGGCAACAAAAGAGGAAAGAGGGAGGCCGTCCGGGGGAGTTACATGCTTAATTAACCCGAAGTTAACTCTTTCGACATACTCATGAGCGAAGAGGAACAGCTAGTGGTACGAACTAAATTAGGAGTAATCATCTGTGTTTATTATTGACCTGTCTACGGTGCAATTTATATAATAGACAATATTCAAAGAGCAATTCATGTTACACAAGGTACTGATAGCATTATACTTGGGGGTGATTTGAATTGTCCAGTGGACAAACTCAATAGGAAATCGGAACTGGTCCTCAATTACCTGGAGGAGGAATGACTAAGACTCGTGAATGACAAGAAGGCACATACGTATATTTGTTATAATGGAGATAGCACCATAGACCTCATGTTTGTACGAGGTCTCGCTATTCATGATCCTGGACTTATGACAAAGTGTGATGCAGCTATAATTAGGAAGTATATCCCAGAATTTACGATATTGACTGTTACACACCCCTTGAGACTTCCAGCAAAGAGGCAAAGAACGAGAAGAACACTAGACCAGGGCCTGTTAGAGGCGAATACAGACAAAATACCAAATATCATGCTATCAATTGGTGAGGGTAATTTAGATGTGGCTATGGCGGGAATAATGGAATTTATAGTAGAAGGAACTACAACTATAGAGTTTACTCGTCAAGCGAAGAAATGGTTTGACAGAGAGTGCTTCAAGGAGAGACAAAATACATTACAGAAGCTACATATCGCAAAGAGAACTAGGGATAAAGATGATCTGGAACTCTACCAGACAGCAAGGAGGAAATATATAGAGCTCATAAAGTCAAAGAAGAGAGAGTTTAGAGAGAAAGAAGAAAGGAAGGAAGATTTTAGTTTTACGTGACCGTGAATCTTGTGATTATGAGTCACGGGACCTCCTTTTTACGTGGAATCCGAACCACAGGACATGGCAGGAGAAAGAAGACAAAATGCTCATGCATGACATTGAGAAAGATCCGTATAAAGCACTCAAGCCAAGACAACCACGCTTCCCAGCGGACATCAGGATGGAAACATGGGAGGAACACATGAGGGGGTTTCTAGTATCCCAGGAGACCAGACCGGAGTTGGACAAGTCCACAGGGGTAGAGCATACCACGTACTTCACTATAGAAGATAGGCAGATCATCACGAAAAGCAAGGATAATAGAGCTTCAGGTGTAGATGGACTCTGTAATGAAAATTTGAAGATTTCGCTACACTTCCTGGAAAACGTGAGGGCAGAGTTAGTGAATAAGTGCTTAGAGACTGGAACCATCCCCAGTAGTCTACTTGGCGAAAGTCCATCATCAAAGTGCTATACAAGGGCAAAGGGGATGTCAGTAAACCTGAATCATATAGGGGTGTGGCGTTGGAATCGGTTGCACGCAAATTGCTTACCAAGCTCCTGACTCGGAGAATAGATGCATGTGTAGACCACCTGCTTCCAAAAGAACAATTTGGATTTCGGAAGGGCAGATCTACTTTATTGGCTGCAGAATGTCTCTTGAAGGACATACAGGACACGCTTGAAGCTCACGGGAAGAAATATGTAATTTTCATCGACTACACCAAAGCCTTTGACACAGTCAATAGAAGGAAACTTGTCATAAAATTAGAAAACTTAATACGACGATCTGACATGACAAGACTGATATCGAACATTCTGACGGACAATCAAGTTCAGATCCATGATGGTATCGCACACTCGGACAGGATTGACCAGACAATCGGAGTACTGTGCCCAACTCTAGGAATGGGTACTCCAAGATTCAGACACCTAGATATCAAGGGAAAGGCTACAGCCGCTTTTGAAAGTTGAGATATTTCAATATCGCGCTACATTACTTCCAGAAGGAAAAGGAAAGAATATGCAGCCAAGAGCATGTCAAGTGACGTAGCGAGTAATAGCAGAGGTCGAGACTATTTGTTGATTAAATAGTTAGCCATGGAGTAGAGACTTGAGACTTGGATCAGATTACTGGCACGGCCAAATGAAAGAGAATGCACTTAGTATCAAGTAAATCGGACCAGGGATACCAGAGATATGAGGATTTCTAGATTTCAGCGTGATGCAGCGTGACCCTGACCGTTTTGAATAAAAGCCGGCCGGCCCAAGCAACTTCAGCTCACTTCGAACCAAGCGCTTGCATAGCAAGGTGCTACTACGCTGAGCCAAGGCACATGGCTGCCGGATCCACGCAGAAGTTATTTTCAAATTGTGATAGTCACAAAAGTGCTGCGCTACAAGTGGAACTTAGTAAGTTTCCGGCGGGGAGAATCACTAAGGTGATTGTCAATTTTCTACGGACACTGGTGAAATATTTTATTTCTACATGGACATATGCTAGACTTTGTCTAGAAAGTACTTTGTCACAGTCCAGTAATAATCATTCAATACTTGGATATTTTAGTCCAATTTAGTCAGTTTCATAATTGTAACTTGATAACCACTCCGATCTTTCAGTATATTGAAGGCCAGTCTATCACGGTGTTGTTCATTAGCCAACGCAGGGAAACTATATGTTGCTTCGCGCATGATAGATGGTGATAAGCCATGCCCAGGGAACGATCTTCAGAACAGCCGTTGATTAGTTTAGACTGTCAGCGTTCTCTTGTACTGAAAAGATTACCGTGAGTTACGTTACAACTTACATATTTGTAATAGATCACTTAGATCTGCCCCCATTTAAGCGAAATGCTATGGATTTAACAGAAGTCAACATTAAAATGGATCAGCAGTTACTTCAAACTTCAAGCAATATCTCCACTATGTCGTGTTGGACAGATCGTGGGTATATAATGGCGGCCGATACAAGGATTATACGTGCGTGTCCGATAGGGCATGTATCTGGATAAATCTGGTACAGACCAGGTTCACTACGCTTCAAGACCATCAAGAAATGTAAGCCACATTTTGACTTTATATTATGCCTAGCTAATTGGAACAAACTATTTTTCTGCAGAAGACCAACACATTTATTTTTCTTCGTATTTAAATCTTGCAATGATTTACGCAAGACATATTAGAGTTATTCTGAGTATTTTCAGCACTCAGAACAGTTTAGGATCGATGACCGAGCAGAACGAGCATTTATTTGAATGTTTCATATTTTTGGGTAATCACGGAAAACACCGATGTAACTGTAAAAGTTAATAATTATTTTTGTTGAGAGATGGATATTTTATCCATATTCGAAGAATCGAACATGTGGATTCTCACATAATGAAATAAAAATTAAACACATTTATAATAATATAACTAATAATAATAATAATCCACTAATAATAATAATAATGATTTTCATAATTTTTCTAAATAATTCTTGGATCTTATATTTTCTAATAATCACATTTATTGAGAGAGAGCCTATGAAGTAGTTTAATCATTTCTAGTTTGGAACAGGTGATTTTCCGAAGGAGAGTGGTTAGCGCAAGCCCGCATTCAACCAACATTACAGTTCCGGTTGAACAGTTAATATTTGCAATGAGCAAAGTATACTTTTCAGATAACACGGAGAGGCATGAAACGGGAAGCAAATGCTATTTGTATCAATTAGGATATTTTTGTATTTATATAAAATCATGACGTAAATACACACTCGAAAGTGAAATAAAGATTATCATAAGTATGGTAACTTCACGGGTTGAACTGAATGGTAAAATAAAATAAACTTGTAAGTTTATCAATCTTCCAGTGATGATAACAAGCAGAGGCTTGATTTATTGTATAAATTTTGGGAAGAAAATTTATGTGTGTGGAGTAGTTGAAATGCCATTCCCAGGTGCGCATGTTTAAGTCGCAGGAATGAGGAGGTTATTATTTGAGCATCAATCAAATAGCAGGTTCGATGACTCCGTGTTAAAGAAGGAGTATTGGAACTACACATTGCGTCGTATGAATGACCCAAAGGTTATTTCTTAAAAACCATCAGTTCTTATTTCAACCTTGTTTACGGATTCCATTTAGACTTTGATTTTGCTAGAACCCGGATTTGTCATGATAGTATTTTATTCTTCTTCAGAGGAAGACCTTTGCCGTTGTTGTTGGAATGTTGTGTTCTTACACAAATAGTAGAATGGGCCACTGCCAATTAAAAATAATTCTATAACCACGAATATTTGAAGGATGTTTTCAATCCTAGTGCCATGAACTAAATGAATTTATTATGAAGCTACAATTCTTATTTCCGCATTCTGTCGAAGAATTGCAAGTTGTGAAAGTTACTAAAAGGGCCACAAATATAAATATTTTTCTTAATGATGATTCCAAGTGGAGAATCGAATAGTTGAATGGTCTAACAATTTATTGATCAAGTTGATGATTCAGAAATCATATATTTTGTTAGGAACTTGGAAGTTCATAATCGAGTCACTTCTCGAAATGTTTAATGTCAGAAGAACAATTAATTTTGTTGTGCTTCGCACAAGTTCTTCGATGCTATGCTCAATGGTCAAATACTTTTCAGATGTTATTAATATGTGTACATAATTTGTGTTGAGTCAAAATTAATAATATTCTTTGACAATATTTTTTTGAAACTGGAAAAATAAGTGAAAGTTAAAAATTCTACGAACAATTATTCTACGAGTGTTAATATTATGTAAAAATTCAACCAGTGAACTACAATATTTCCAGTAAAGACAATTAAATTTGAACTGGATTTATTCATAAATAATGGATATAGTTTTGGAACACGGTCTACAGGACTAATAATCAGACTTGTGTTTCCAAAGATAATAGTCCAATGTGTTGGAAAATTTCGGTACATTGTGTAAATATTAATGTGGGTCGCCACACGTGAATGATGCCGCTTTGAGCATTCTTATTTTGCAGTCAATTTTAACTTCAGAATAAAATGAGATAATTTTACATGATGTGTTAAGCCCAGTTGAATCTCCTTCTATCCTTATTGTTGCATTGAGCCAAAAATCAGTAAAGCATTTTTTTATTTGATGTCGTTTTTGCGATTAGCTTTAACCCATCTGGCGCTCCGGGATATTTTGACTCTCGTGCTGACTGATTCTTGGTAAAATGCATGTGTGGTCGTGCGGACTCCGGTCTAAACGGGCACATAAAATAAGATAGAGAGAGAAATGGCTTCGAACGTGGGTCTCGAGTTAGACACGGTCAATCACATGCCGATTTAAATTGTGATATTTTTTTTTAATAAATATTTTGGGAGTTGAGAGATGTCTGGTTTGGATGAATAAATTAGTTGGAAACCCAATTAGTGGGGAAAATTAAAAATTTAACTGGATTAATATTTAGAATGGGTTTGATTATTTTTGATAATGGCTTAACCATTAGGGCGTCAAGTAAATTCAGTAGTAAACGTTCGATGACTGGACATACGCATTATTAGAATCCAGGTGGAGGATATTTGAGAACTTGTATATTTTTCTTGTGATATTGTGGTAAATGTAATTCGTAAAAGTAGAGAATTTTGTTTTTCCATCACGTCGACATTAGGACAAATCTCATTTTATTAGAGTGTTCCAATTAGCTATTCATATTTCTTGTTCTAGTTATAAGCTTGTGTCTGGCAATATTGTATACCCCTAAGTTTTGAATAATAATTGAAAATTATGGAAGAGATGATGAGGATGATGAGGAGTTTGGAAGAGAGTTCCAAAGAAGCTGGACTGCGTGTAGCAGCCATTATGAAAGAAAATACAGAGGCTTTGGAAAAGAAACTTAAAGAAAATTCTGATTCTTTAGAAAATAAACTTAAAGAAAATTCTGATTCTTTAGAAAATAAACTTAAAGAAAATTCTGATTCTTTAGAAAATAAACTTAAAGAAAGTTTATATGATAAACTTAAAGAGAGTTCTGATTCTTTAAAAGATAACTTGAAAGAAAATTTAAATAGTAAATTTAATTCAATGGAAAATAAATTTAAAGAGAATTCCGAAATTTTGAAAATGGCACTTGAGAGTAAAATTACTAAATTATGCGAAAAAACACATGAGCTCCAAACTTCATTAGCCACTAACGCAAGTTTAATGGACGATAAATTTCGCGATGCCGATCTAAGATCCCAAAGCTTAGCTGATAGGATAGAACATGGTCTTAGGAAAGTTGGTGAAGACATGATCATCCTAGAAGTCAGAGTGAAGAAAGAGAGCAATGAGATGGCAATTCTAGTTGTTCAACGTTTGACAGAACCATTCAAAGAACTCGTAATGGGAGAAATAAGAGAAGGTGTGATTAATGAATTACAAACTGAAATTAAAACCACAGTTATCAATGAAATTAAGGACACACTCAAGCTAGAGAACCAAGAGGGAGTCAAGGAAATTAGGGAATCTTTGTCATCCCATATTCAAGTAATTTCCAAAGATATCCAAGCAACTCAGAAGGACATATCAGATATGACAGGGTCGTTGAAAAGTCACGAGGCTGTTATGAACCAGATATCCACTGATGTCAAGGAGAATTGTAAGGAAACCGAAGCAATTAAAAAATGGCAGAAGAAAACCATAAGGAAATTGAGGCTATGAAAACCCAAATCAAGGACGAGAAACAGTCTGACCATCTGTTGAAAATGCGAAGTGTAAGGGGAAAAGAACAGATACAGATAAACCTAGGAGCAGCTAGAGAAACTGATAGCCAAAGACAGGATGAGGTCAGGACAGTATTTCAATCCAACCCCATAACTGTATTCAAGAATGTAGAGGATAAGCCTTCTAAATTTTCAGGGCGAGTTTCTGTGACACCCGTAGAATTTTTGAGAGAAGCAGGTGATTACCTGAAAGATTCCAAGATCCCTAAGGAAAGACAGATCCGAGTGATAGGGAAATTTTTGGAAAGTCCTGCACTTCTTTGGTTTATAGCTTTTAGGCCCACTCTTACCAATTTTGAGGAGTTTTCCCGTGGGTTATTAAAAAAGTTTTGGTCCCCGGAAACCCAACAGCAAGTCAGAGCAGAATTATATTCAAAGAGATTCTCGACGTCACAGCCTACTCGATACTCTACGTATTTTTCTGGACAGCTTTCTAAACTACAACATTTAGATCCGCCGATGCCAGATAAGGAATTAATTACAGCATTAATACGTCAGTTTCCAGCAGACGTCCAAAGGACTTTGATCGCTGCTGACATTTATAATATGGAGCAATTTGACGAGGTATTGCAGAAACTTGATCATACGAACGCTCAATTCTTCAATCAGAGGGGAGGAAAGAATAACAACGCTGTGTACGCTGTTATGGCCGACAGTTATTCCCAAACACCTCGAGAGATTCGAGAGGGGCGAGAAGAGAAAACGCCGAGGGAAGAGCCCAATAAAGGAGGATGGAATCGGTACAATAACCGATACAGTTACAAACCTTATGCAAGACCGGATGGTGGAAATCGATATAATACTCGATGGAGAAGGCCAAGGGATAATCAAGGAAGGTACCAGGAAAGAAGATACTATGGTAGAAACAACAACTACAATAATAGAGGGAATGTGAATACTCGTCAGTCCAATGAAGAGTTCAATAAGGAGACGAGAAAGAACTTGGAAGAAAGACACCAAGAAAACTTGCAGTTCTTGGAACAGAGGCCCAATGAACCAGGTCCATCGGGAACACAACAATCCCGGGGGAATGGAAACTAAAAAAAAAATCGAATTCACAGTAGAAGATAGAATTTTAAACACTTTCACTTCCAGAATTATTAAATGGCAAGCAGAGGATGATGACTTAATTCAACATAATGACGAACTGAAAGAAATGGGTACAAGAATTAGAATGCCAATCATATCATGCGAAGTATTCGGTATGCCTGTCGATACTTTAATTGATACTGGGGCTATGCTTTGTCTTGTGAGCGAGAAGCTTTATATTCTGTGGAAGCTCAAAGAGAATTTAGAGGAGATTCCAGTATCAGGAATTAAAATCCAAGGAATAATACCCAACAAAATATCTCTGTGTAAAACACAATTATACTTATGTATTACTATTGGAGGACATGATTTCCGACATGTGTTTGTAGTAATGAAGGACATGGCTTTTGACATGATATTGGGAGCGGATTTCATTCAGAAATATCAAGCAGTGATAGACATGAAGACAGAGACGATCAGATTTAAGAATACCGAAGAGATTAACTTCGAGGGAAAAGAAGAGGAAGACATCGAGGGAGATGCTCAATGGTCTCTGATTTTTCATGAAGCTGAAGGAAGAGAAGTCTACACTGAGAAGGAGTCCCCAGAGCTAGGGAAAATTTTGGAAGAGTATCACGATATTTATGATATTAAACCTGGTGAAATTAAAGATTTTGAATATCGCATTCGTGTAAATGATGATGCACCTTTCCATGCTAAATTGTATCCGGTAGCGGAAAAGCATCGAGAAAGGGTAAAAGTGCTTATCAAAGAGATGGAAAGCAACAATGTCATTGAAAAGTACACTACATCTTATGTCAATCCATTAGCAGTAGTGTCTAAGCAAGATGGAAGTCTGAGACTATGTTTAGACGCGCGAAATTTGAATTCAAGATTGCTGCCAGAGTATGACAGACCACCAATCATTAGGGAACTGTTAAGGAAATTGCAAGGCAAGGTCTGGTTCTCTAACATTGATCTCACTTCGTCCTACCATCACATTAGGCTTAGTGAAGATTCTAAAAAGTTTACAGGATTTATGTTTGACCAGCAGACATATGTATTCCGCCGTCTACCATTTGGAGTCAAAACATCTGGATCTGTTTTGATCAGAGCACTGGAACAAAACTTGAGTCCTGAAGTAAAAGAGATAGCAATTCGTTACATAGATGATATCCTAATTGCATCTGAGACTAAGGAGGAACATTTATTACATCTTCAGATGTTATTCGCAGATTTGAGAAAAGCGAACTTTAAAGTAAACCTTCGAAAATGTCAGTTCTTTCGGAAGGAAATAAAATTTTTGGGCCACATTTTGGATGGTGAAGGATACCGCCCCAATGAGACGAAGATACAGGTGATTGCAAATTTCCCTAGACCTACTAGAGTGAAGAATGTCCGCAGTTTTCTCGGAACATGCCATTTCTTTGCAGGGCATTGTCCAAGCTTCACCAAGACGGTTGCTCCATTGCAGGAATTATTAAAGAAAGGAAACAAATGGAAATGGAATGAAGATTGTGAACAATCATTTCAAGATGCCAAGAGGTTATTGGTAAACAGCGTGAAATTAGAGTATCCTGACTTTACCAAGAATTTCATCATAGAATCTGATGCATCCACCGTAGGGATTGGAGCTATTCTTCTTCAAGAAGATGAAGATCACAAGAGACATTACCTGGCGTTCATAAGCAGTAAACTTCGTCCATCAGAAAGGAATTATTACACCACAGAGTTAAAAGCACTTGCTGTAATCTTCGCGTTGGAGTCGTGGAAGAAAATGTTAATTGGACATTCAGTAATAGTGAGGACTGATCACCACGCATTGGAGTTTATCTTGAGAACAAACTTTGCCAGTGATAGGATAACTAGATGGTCACTTTTTATTCAACAATTCAACCTAGTTATTGAACACACTCCTGGAAAGTTGAACGTTGGAGCCGATTTATTGTGTAGAGCAGGGGAGTCTACATCTAAGGTTTTTCAAGTTAACCTGACGCAGGAGGATGAGGATACCTTGAGAAGGTTAAGATTGTTGCATTTATCCCAGAGGAGAGACCGACGTTTTAGAAACATTTTTCGTTTTCTACAGGGAGACATGGATCCAAAAGATGATGATTTTGTGGAAACTGAAAGAATTTCAAGAGATTTTATGATGTTAGATGGTTTAATCTACAAGTTTGCAGATCCCGACCATACGAAGCTGAGAGTAGTGATACCTCCACGAATGCAAAAACCCAATATCTGGATGGCACATCGAATTGCAGGTCATGCTGGAGTAGATAAGACGGTCAACATGATACAAGAAAAATTTTCGTGGGAGCGAATGCGACAAACTGTCAGAAACACTATTCGAGAATGCGACTTATGCCAAAGGAGTAAACATAACTCTAGATTATTGAGAGAATTACCAAGGCCTATTATTCCTTCTAAGCCTTGTGAAATCTTCGCGACTGATCTTTATGGTCCTCTCCCAAAGTCTAAAAGAGGTAACCGATATATTCTGGTGACCATGGATGTTTTCAGCAAATACACTATGTTACACCCAATTCAGAAGGCAAACGCAAAATATTGTGCGAAGAGAATTAGAGACAACGTAATTCCGGAAGCAGGCAAACCGGAATTCCTTTTATCAGATCGTGGACCCCAATTTACATCTTTAGAATTTAGAACCGTCATGAATAATCTTGGGATTAGACAATTGTTTTGTTCTATCAGACATCCTGAAAGTAATCCAGCAGAACGCGTGATGGCTGAAATAGCAAAATTTTGCCGCCCCTATTGTCCAAATGAGCATTGGAAATGGATGGATGTTCTCTCATTAGCATCCGAATCCATCAACTGTACAATTCATGAGAGTACTGGACAGATTCCCATGTTGCTTCATCATGGAATTAAACCAACAAGATTATGGGATCGAATCATCTCTATTCCACCTGAGATTGAACCAAGTCGTCAGATGAGGGAAACTCTAGCTTTAGACAAGTTGAGGAGCCAAGCTGAGAAAAGAGAGCGCAGAGTGAGAGGAAAGCGTTTTCGCAGACCCTTGCGCATAGGAACTCTTGTTTTAGTGAAAAGACCTACACCCTCTGACGTGCAAAATCGAGTGTACTCGAAGTTTGCAAGCCTCTACGCTGGACCATATCGTATTGTGGAAGTAAACAACAATGGAAGCTATGAGATCGCCAATACACGAACTGGTAACATCGTGGGAACTTATAATGCAGCGAATTTGAAGATTTACTATTCAAGAACCAGATGATTTAATGTATAGATAGGAAAAATAATTTTTTTTCAATTTTTATTTTTTTGCTAGGTGTGGGGTGGATGTGGCCAACTCTAGGAATGGGTATTCCAAGATTCAGACACCTAGATATCAAGGGAAAGGCTACAGCCGCTTTTGAAAGTTGAGATATTTGAATATCGCGCTACATTACTTCCAGAAGGAAATGGAAAGAATATGCAGCCAAGAGCATGTCAAGTGACGTAGCGAGTAATAGCAGAGGTCGAGACTATTTGTTGATTAAATAGTTAGCCATGGAGTAGAGACTTGAGACTTGGATCAGATTACTGGCACGGCCAAATGAAAGAGAATGCACTTAGTATCAAGTAAATCGGACCAGGGATACCAGAGATATGAGGATTTCTAGATTTCAGCGTGATGCAGCGTGACCCTGACCGTTTTGAATAAAAGCCGGCCGGCCCAAGCAACTTCAGCTCACTTCGAACCAAGCGCTTGCATAGCAAGGTGCTACTACGCTGAGCCAAGGCACATGGTTGCCGGATCTATACAGAAGTTATTTTCAAATTGTGATAGTCACAAAAGTGCTGCGTTACAAGTGGAACTTAGTAAGTTTCCGGCGGGGAGAATCACTAAGGTGATTGTCAATTTTCTACGGACACTGGTGAAATATTTTATTTCTACATGGACATATGCTAGACTTTGTCTAGAAAGTACTTTGTCACAGTCCAGTAATAATCATTCAATACTTGGATATTTTAGTCCAATTTAGTCAGTTTCATAATTGTAACTTGATAACCACTCCGATCTTTCAGTATATTGAAGGCCAGTCTATCACGGTGTTGTTCATTAGCCAACGCAGGGAAACTATATGTTGCTTCGCGCATGATAGATGGTGATAAGCCATGCCCAGGGAAACGATCTTCAGAACAGCCGTTGATTAGTTTAGACTGTCAGTGTTTTCTTGTACTGAAAAGATTACCGTGAGTTACGTTACAACTGACATATTTGTGAATAGATCACTTAGATCTGACCCCATTTAAGCGAAATGCTATGGCTTTAACAGAATTCAACATTAAAATGGATCAGCAGTTACTTCAAACTTCAAGCAATATCTCCACTATGTCGTGTTAGACAGATCGTGGGTATATAATGGCGGCCGATACAAGGATTATACGTGCGTGTCCGATAGGGCATGTATCTGGATAAATCTGGTACAGACCAGGTTCACTACGCTTCAAGACCATCAAGAAATGTAAGCCACATTTTGACTTTATATTATGCCTAGCTAATTGGAACAAACTATTTTTCTGCAGATGACCAACACATTTATTTTTCTTCGTATTTAAATCTTGCAATGATTTACGCAAGACATATTAGAGTTATTCTGAGTATTTTCAGCACTCAGAACAGTTTAGGATCGATGACCGAGCAGAACGAGCATTTATTTGAATGTTTCATATTTTTGGGTAATCACGGAAAACACCGATGTAACTGTAAAAGTTAATAATTATTTTTGTTGAGAGATGGATATTTTATCCATATTCGAAGAATCGAACATGTGGATTCTCACATAATGAAATAAAAATTAAACACATTTATAATAATATAACTAATAATAATAATAATCCACTAATAATAATAATAATGATTTTCATAATTTTTCTAAATAATTCTTGGATCTTATATTTTCTAATAATCACATTTATTGAGAGAGAGCCTATGAAGTAGTTTAATCATTTCTAGTTTGGAACAGGTGATTTTCCGAAGGAGAGTGGTTAGCGCAAGCCCGCATTCAACCAACATTACAGTTCCGGTTGAACAGTTAATATTTGCAATGAGCAAAGTATACTTTTCAGATAACACGGAGAGGCATGAAACGGGAAGCAAATGCTATTTGTATCAATTAGGATATTTTTGTATTTATATAAAATCATGACGTAAATACACACTCGAAAGTGAAATAAAGATTATCATAAGTATGGTAACTTCACGGGTTGAACTGAATGGTAAAATAAAATAAACTTGTAAGTTTATCAATCTTCCAGTGATGATAACAAGCAGAGGCTTGATTTATTGTATAAATTTTGGGAAGAAAATTTATGTGTGTGGAGTAGTTGAAATGCCATTCCCAGGTGCGCATGTTTAAGTCGCAGGAATGAGGAGGTTATTATTTGAGCATCAATCAAATAGCAGGTTCGATGACTCTGTGTTAAAGAAGGAGTATTGGAACTACACATTGCGTCGTATGAATGACCCAAAGGTTATTTCTTA
This sequence comes from Meconema thalassinum, assembly GCA_946902985.2. NCBI lineage: Eukaryota > Metazoa > Arthropoda > Insecta > Orthoptera > Tettigoniidae > Meconema > Meconema thalassinum. The sequence continues at coordinate 1,388,269,112 of OX336389.2, forward strand.
AAAACCATCAGTTCTTATTTCAACCTTGTTTACGGATTCCATTTAGACTTTGATTTTGCTAGAACCCGGATTTGTCATGATAGTATTTTATTCTTCTTCAGAGGAAGACCTTTGCCGTTGTTGTTGGAATGTTGTGTTCTTACACAAATAGTAGAATGGGCCACTGCCAATTAAAAATAATTCTATAACCACGAATATTTGAAGGATGTTTTCAATCCTAGTGCCATGAACTAAATGAATTTATTATGAAGCTACAATTCTTATTTCCGCATTCTGTCGAAGAATTGCAAGTTGTGAAAGTTACTAAAAGGGCCACAAATATAAATATTTTTCTTAATGATGATTCCAAGTGGAGAATCGAATAGTTGAATGGTCCAACAATTTATTGATCAAGTTGATGATTCAGAAATCATATATTTTGTTAGGAACTTGGAAGTTCATAATCGAGTCACTTCTCGAAATGTTTAATGTCAGAAGAACAATTAATTTTGTTGTGCTTCGCACAAGTTCTTCGATGCTATGCTCAATGGTCAAATACTTTTCAGATGTTATTAATATGTGTTCATAATTTGTGTTGAGTCAAAGATAATAATATTTTTTGACAATATTTTTTTGAAACTGGAAAAATAAGTGAAAGTTAAAAATTCTACGAACAATTATTCTACGAGTGTTAATATTATGTAAAAATTCAACCAGTGAACTACAATATTTCCAGTAAAGACAATTAAATTTGAACTGGATTTATTCATAAATAATGGATATAGTTTTGGAACACAGTCTACAGGACTAATAATCAGACTTGTGTTTCCAAAGATAATAGTCCAATGTGTTGGAAAATTTCGGTACATTGTGTAAATATTAATGTGGGTCGCCACACGTGAATGATGCCGCTTTGAGCATTCTTATTTTGCAGTCAATTTTAACTTCAGAATAAAATGAGATAATTTTACATGATGTGTTAAGCCCAGTTGAATCTCCTTCTATCCTTATTGTTGCATTGAGCCAAAAATCAGTAAAGCATTTTTTTATTTGATGTCGTTTTTGCGATTAGCTTTAACCCATCTGGCGCTCCGGGATATTTTGACTCTCGTGCTGACTGATTCTTGGTAAAATGCATACGTGGTCGTGCGGACTCCGGTCTAAACGGGCACAGTACAGCAAGGAGACCCGCTAATTCCGTTACTCTTCAATATCATGACCCACGATGTTCTCTTCAAATTAAAGGTGGGAACACAGAAAGTAAATATATTGTCCCCGTTAACCGGCATCGAATTGGTTGACCCGGCGAAAACATCGCAATTCATGCCGATAACACCAGACATATATCAGATAAAGAACAAAAAAATTGATTGAGGTCTGGGTTCGAATATTAAAAAAAATACGCCGGTGGGTACGAGAACTCAAGTAGTCTCAGGGGTGGTTAACGGGATGTAGGTGTAACAGGTTAAATCAACCCACTCCCAAACCTAAATCAAAGCAATAGCACAACAGAAATCAGAAGATAAGCACAATTAAAAAGATAAAAATAGGCATCCATTTATTGGCAACTCATTGACCAATACAAATATAGGAAACCCCCAAAAAGCCTATCTTGCCTCGGAGATTCGATCTAAATGAAAGCTTGAAGTGGACCGAAGAAAAAGAAAAATATTTAGAGTCCAAATAAACATAATTAAGTTTTAAAGGGTCAACGAATCTCCTTGGTCCTATCCTTAGACACAAATAAAATTAGGAGATACTCGAAGAAAATTAAATAAAATATAAAAAAATACATTTAGTCACATTTGACTATCAATATCAACTAATCACGCTAAATGGCCATCAGGTAGTGTCCTAGATTAGTAATATTTTCACTCACTTGAGTTTATAATGAAAGAAAGTTAAATAAATAGATTGCCAAAAAATAATAGTATTGATCTCCGTTCTAACTAATGAGAGGAAAACAAATCTTATATCCACCAATTATTAATTAAAAATAATTGCTGTAAAAATATAGGTCCTACTTGACCACTCAATTAAAGTTGCAATCAGTATTTATATTTATCGTACGTTATTTCAGAGTCACATTACTCAAAATATTTCAAGCAAACGTGCACCCATTATCCTACATTCATGCAAAGTTCAAAGTCATGGCTGATCATTATATCACAACTAAAAGTTCCCATCTTTCCCAATTCGATGGTATGCTTGCAATATATATCACTCCGTCTATTACATAGTGATCAGATTATCGCCTGCCCACTCCAGTGAATACTTAATTCACCACCATCTGACTGCATTTTGCATGGTCTTGCTTATTTAGAAAGATATTACACTACTAATTATTATTATTTTATTCACAAAGGGTTTCTTCATGATTAATTCTCAGAAAATTTGCCATAAGACGTTCACAGGATATGTGAACTATCATCCTAAATTTATTTTATTACCTTCCATTCAATTTTCCCCTCTCTTTTTTATAAACAACTACACCAATCAATCTTTTTTTGTAGATAAACTCATTATTATCTTTTAATTTTCAAGACCTTTCATTTCATCACATAACTAGTGTGCATAAATTATCTAATGCAGGCATGACCTGTAGCAATGTCAAATGGGTAGGTGTCGAAGCAGAATGACGAGCATGCTTTTAATAATTAAATTCTCTATATCAATGAATGTGGACGAAGAAAAAAATGGGAATATTTAAAGTTATAATCCTTGAGAGTTCACATAATTAGATCCAGCAACGCTGAAGTCAAAATCGAAAAAGAAAAGAAAATTCAAAACATGAACTCCACCCTAGCTCTCGACAGCTAGTCTACCACCTTCATTTTTTCTATCATAAATTCAGTTGAGTATCCGCGTCGTATTTCCAATCTTATCATCGTAGAAAAAAAATCTTATCATTCGAAGTAGTGACGGATTTACAAAAATTCCCAAAAGAAAATATTAACTGGTTCATGGTGCCAAGTATGGTGGATTGATCCTAGCCACGTGTGACAACCCTACAATGTGAATCACTTCCTCATATAATTACCTAATAGACGAAGAAAAAATGTGGCTATTAATAATAATAATAATAATAGTAAAATGATTAATCAACAAATAAATAATAATTAGTTCAACTCCATGGCATCTAGTACTACTGAGTAGAACAAACTACTCACAACTACAAATTGAAGTAATGTTTTAGCTCACCAACTGGCCGAAATAAGAAAATATGATACAAGCCTAGCACGCTCATAGAATGCAGAACCTCTGGAACCAATCTTCATTCAGGACCATCTCCTTCCCATTCGAGAACCGGCAGGATTCCATCTTCCACCATCTTCTTCCTCGCCTCCTCCAGGAATCGAAACTGAGACCTTCACGTTTCATGGTGGCTGCGTCCTCCGACTCCCACGGTGTGGTTATGTCATGGCAACATCATGGCCTCATCTTGATGTAAATGTCACTCCGTCCAGTCCCCTCACGTATAAGCTTAGTGGCACATATTTTCACTGACTAGTTCCATTTCAAAATTCTTCATTGACACTTCAACAGCACAGGTTATAAAATGTCCTCGTTCCATTCTGGAAATCATAAGTTCCTGCGCCTCGAACAATGTAGACACAATTCTTCATCTCAGCAAATTGCCACCGGCTTTACATAAGCAAAAATTTAATAGCATTCACAGCTGTTCAATTGCATCTACAAGTCCTCCATCGATGATAAGGGCCTCGTCTATTCTCGAATGTTTACTGCACAAACTAATCCGTATTGTATCTCACGTCTAAAGCTAGTTGCAATGGGCTAGTTCTTTCGTTATCAAGCCAACATGCGTTTGTACTACCGGGATTATACACGCTAGACTCGGCCGTCTGATATAGTAATCGCGCCCGGTATAACAGCGGTGATTCGTAATTATATGGTCTCTCAGGACTCCGATAAAATCACACCCGATATACAGCGACACTTAGACCTGTGGTGTCATAGCACACACGGACCTCCACGATCACAATCGAATGTAAAATCCCTCTTGCCGCACGACGGAGTACTGTCCAGTCCGCGCACAAAACGCATGTGTCTGCGCCTATCGATGTGACCAGTTGCGGATGCCAGAGCTGAGCACGTGGTCAGAGACAGCGCGCTCTTCCGGAGATAGTATACAGATATGCGTGACGTCAGACGCGTGACGTCACTCAACCTTGTGGTCGGGCCTACGACGATAACATGTGGTGCTTTGGGCTGTGATTTACGCAGGGTTGCCAATCTGTGCTAAAACTGGGGTACTATGTTGGACACAATATATATATATGCAGATGACATGGCCCTGGCCTCCGATAATTTAAAGGAACTACAGAAGGGAATAGATCTTGTTGAGAAATGGGCGGAGGAGAATGATCTAAGAATGAATGCTCGGATGTGTATGCTTTAGCCAGAGAAACATTTCTGGTTGAAGACCTTCGACTGCTAATGCACCTACCAACCACACAGGCATGCGTAGACCTGTTAAGCGAACTTCGAAGGAGACATCTCAGAAAGATTCTTCGTAACAGACGCAATGTTATATAAAGAATGGATGCGACCAGAGTATGAGCTGAGGCAACTAGTGACCAGATTTGCGATCCATGGCTTCCACCATCGCATCTGCACTAGGAATTCCTTCCATCAGCCCAGCCAGGAGTGTGTTTGCCGATTATGCAACAATCAATGCGATAAATATCACGCCATGGAATGCAGTAGAAGACTAGTATCACTCAGTTTTATTTAGACGAGGACTGATTAAGTTGTCTTGATCAAAGTATAGTGTAGTGGAACGGGTGAACGGACTCGATGAACACAAGTCTCTGGTGTTACCTAGGTACACGATTGATTCAATTTTTCTCATTGTTATAATGTTGTTCCTATCTATGGCCATTGGCCGCAATAAATATTTTATTTTATAATTCGTTTTTTTAGTGCATGCTTAAATTTGTTATTTGGTTTATTATGATTACAGTGTGACATTCTAAATTGTATATACGCGCATATACACCATTACTCAAGTAATTCACAAAACCTTGCAACACAAAACAAACCTAACGTATAACGAGATTCAAACCACGAATCAAAATATTATACTATAATCATCTAACGACGTGCTATTGAACCACAGATTGCACTCTCGACATTGCAACATACTACTGGCACAGTAGTGAGTTTACAATAGTGAAAATTAACCTTAACAATGATCAGGATCTGATGATGGTGAGGGTCGAAACGCGTAATCCTAAATTGCCCATTCAAGTGAGATAACTAACTAATACATGTAATTTCTTTCAGGAATGTGTTTATATATTTATAACTAGCAACCCGACCCGGCTTCGCTCGGGAACAGTTATGAATGCATTACGTGATAAGCGCTTTTTTCCAGTGTCAATGAACAACAACGTCTCGGCATGATGGTTTAAAATCACTGACTGGACTATTAATTATATTATCATGGAGATGCATGTGCAACTAATTCTTGTCAGACGTAATTTAAGAATGGCGAGGTGCATGAAACACAAATCCCCATTCCGTCCAATCTTAACTTGACTGTGAATTTTTCGGATCAAAAAGTTCACAGGCGAAATGGAGAAAAGCCGTGTTGCACTTCCAGGAAAACTCCAAACACAACCACTCTTCTCTAAAGTTTTTAACTCAACACGACTCGACAGTCTGCTGCTGGCTGTATCTGGGGCAATAAGCTCGTTCGCTAGCTAAGCTGTAACTGGGGTGATAGACTCGCCCCTAGCTAGCTCGTAAACTGTCGCCTCAGTAACTGAATGGAGATTGTTGGAAGAAATGGAAACGTAAAAACATTTATAGTACGCAATGTATTGAAGATAGAGATATGCTCTCCCGGGTTTCTCTTGTACAACTTTGCATGCTGAACAATCCTTACACTAATAGCATATAGATATTTTTAACGGTTTGCCCAGCGTATGCTTAAAAAGCGCACTGACGCCAGTTTTTTTTCGACCTTTTCACTGAAATCGTTAGTGCTTGATTTCCTTCAGTCATAAATAAATTATTTTCTACAGAAATCATCCTCGAGATATCCTTAACAGAATGGTGAAAACCGCATCAAAATCCATCCAGTGGTTTTCGTGTTTACCCGAAACATCCAAGAATCGGGGACTTTGTTTTATACTAAGTAGAGACTTGTACCCCGCCCAATTCATTGGACACAATCGTGTTTACCGACTGAAAAGCAGTAAAAGATAACTTCGTAGTTAGCTCCTTAGATGAGACCGTGATGACGCAGTGCTTGCGTACGAATGCCGCGCGCAAGGAAATTTCCAACGCCACCTAGATGCAAGAACTGATCATACATCGAAGCAAAGAACATAAGTGGCCGAAGGATCTAGGAGAGCTTTTCCGGCTACATTTGCCTAGTTATGCAATGAAAGTAAACTCATAGACTTGAGTTATCACGAATATATCATTATCGATTGTACTAACTGATTTTTTAGTTGTATTTAAGAACGAGAAATTTCTGAATCTGTAATGTTAAGAGAGAATGCACCTGCGTAATTGACGATCTGCTAGGTTTTGTTCCACAATATTTGTAAGTTAAACTTGCTAAGTTTTCTAATTTAGGTGGATAAGTCGCAGTTTTATTTGCACATTTTTAAGCCACAGAGATTGTGGGAATCCGTCCTTCGTATTGTCCCAAATTTGTTTATAAAATGTGAACCTTTTCGTAACATTGCGGTACCTTAACCTCCAGTAAGCGGTTTTATTGTAATTCCACCGTTGCATCCATATTAAATTAGAACTATTTGAAACCCGTCAAAACGTGACGGACATGAACAAGTTATTGACTGAAGAAATTTCCTGTATAAGTTACATTATTTCCACGATTACTTTTTGGCACAATTTCAACTTTAAGGACGTCAAAAGATTGCACTCTCGACATTGCAACATACGACTGGCACAAATCTCACATGGACTGACCGGGATTAGAACCACGGACCCAGTGGTGAGAGAGTGGCGTTCTGCCGCCTAAGGCACGGAGGCTTCCCCAAGAGATAAAATAAGGTACGAAAATGATATATTGTCGTAATAAAAGAAATATTTCCGGTGCAGCAGTGACAATTCAAATTGAAATCAATTTCTAATGACTCCCAGAAAGGTATGTGAATCATAAATAATATATTTTCATTAATCTGCCTTGTGAAAGTTATGAAAAGGGAGGAGTACCTACTTTCAACAATTAATGAATCTTCCCCTCCTTTATAATTCTTATAAACAACTAATACATTAAAACGCCGTGGGCATCCGCCATGTCAGTCATGAACTAAGCTGAATCTGCGCATGCGCTAGGGCCAATAATTTGGCATTTTTTACTGTTAAAATATATGGTAACATATTTGTTTATTTTGAAGACATTCTGCAAATCTGCAGGCCAATAGCTTTCGTCAGAATGCTTTACGAAGTCAATTCATTAAGCCGTTCCCTCAATCTCGCGGTAACAAAAATCACCTTAGCATTTTAAATATATAGATATGGGTAGTCTCGTAAATACACGTGTCTACTGTATATCTGATCAATGCCATCAACATCCCATATTCTCATGCTATGGATTAAATTGATGCTCTGATGACCCCTTCACAGTTCATTGAACCTCAAAGCGTCTTATGGAACAAGCCCTACTGATGAGCATGTGTTATTGGCAAATGAGACAAGGAAAACCATGCAATAGAAGAACAATTAAATAATCCACAAACTGCTGTGACAATAATGTCGAGTTAGAATTCAAGACGTATTTTGTCAAAGACAAAATAATGAACAACGAACGTAGAAGCAATAAATATTTCCAGAACTGTAGATACGTTCAATTACCTAAAATAGGCAAAAAACTACAACTAAACTTCATTGTTTTCTTTTACAAAAATTGGTTACAAAATTTGATAATGAAATAAATTTTACAGTAACTGAGGCTTACTTGAAGATATCCCCCGGGTATTAGCCCGGATTTGGAACTACGGAACCGCGGAAAATTATCTCAAGGACCGGGGCTGTGTAGGGATTTGTGTGAATCCACGCGCCTCCTGAGTCGGAAAGAGCCTGGCCCCAATCAAATCAATGTGTTAACTCAATGAGAAACCCATTTGGTTCAAGTCTGAGTTTATAACGCATGAAATTGCGTGAAATAAATGTTTTAAAAACGATTGAATATATGAGGGAATGACATTTAGCAATTCTATGACTATTCCCGTTACATTTTACTCAAGAATTTTATAATTTAAAGAGAAATATCAGAGAACATCTGGATTTTGTGTCAGCAATGCACATGATTCTTTCGTCAGCCCCACCTCCTTTCCTTGCTTCGCTTGAATGTTTAATTCTGGCAATATGGATGCTCATCATTAATGCAAAATGCCAGACCGTTTTATCATTTTAAATGATCTTGTCTTCGTCGTTAGGCTGGGGTCTGGCGTTACGTTACGGTGACGGGACGAAATGTGCCTAGATGCACTGAGGTGTGTGACGTCATAGTACCACTTGGTGCATGTGTTCCCCGACAATCTCTAATTCGTTAGTATAATACAAAAATCCCCGATTCTTGGATGTCACGGGTAATCTCGAGAACCACTGGATGGATTTTGATGATGTTTTGACCATTCTGTAAAGGATATCTCGAGGAAAGATTCTGTAGAAAATAATTTATGTATGATCAAAGGAAGCCAAGCAGTAACGATTTCAGTGAAAAAGTCGAAAACACACCTGGCGTCCGTGCACATCTTAAGCTTACGCTGGGCAAACCGTTAAACATATCAATATACTATGAGCGTAAGAATTGGTCAGCATGAAAAGTTCTACAAAAAAGTCCGCGAGAGCCTATCTCTATCTTCAATACATCGCCCACTATAAGTGTTTTAAGACTGGATGGAAGGGGCACGTCCCCGCGCGCTATAGTGAGCGTGACGGCATCCCGCGCGCTTGACCTTGCTTTGCCCTTGGTTTGCACTTGCAGTTCGCGAGTAATTTGAAACATGTTAAAGTATTATAAAGCAAGATAAGTATTATGCAGATAATTTTATAACATGTCCAGCCTTTCTAGCATTTTTCAGCATTTGTAGCATTTAAAATGATACCAAGTCTAGTCTTTCAGACTGGCTGTCACTTTTTTAAATACTGAAGTGTTTTGATAATCACTAGAGCATATGTAACGCCTTAAAATACAGTCAATTAGTTTTCCCGTTGTACTACAGTAATTCAAAAGTATGTTGAACCTTTGTAGTCAACCAACTACCTTATTTAAGAAGATAGTTGTGTTTCGATTCATTCAACGATTTTATAATACAATTCTTTACAGCTTTCACCAAACGACGGACCGACGGAAGAAATACCATTATTACACAAAATGTCTTGGCAATCGTTCAGAAATTAAGTCTATCAATACAGCCATCCCGATAACACAGTTTATCAGACAATATTCCACATATATTCAAGTACACGGAGCCAAATGAATAATAATAATAATGTTATTGGCTTTACGTCCCTTTTAACTACTGTGGCTTTTAGAGACGCCAGGGTGCCAGAATTTTATCCCGAAGGGGACCTATAAAGTGCCAGTAAATCTACTGACACGGCTCCCTCGCATATGTGCACCCTCAAATGCCAGCTGACTGTGCCACGACTCGATTCTGCAACCTTGGGACCAGCAAGCGAGAACATTACCGCTGAGCAGCGCAGCGTGATGCAAATGACCACGATGTCCAAGCCCCTTATGAAACAACAACAACAACAACAACCACAAAAAGAAAATAATAAGAACATACTGACAATCAAATTATCGAATGTAAGATATTTTATTCCGACTTTCTGAAAATTTGTGCGATGATGTAGGCTAAAAATTAATGTCCTACAAAAATCAGCTATTTGCAAATAAACAAGAAGTTCCGTGACTAACTAAAGAGCCTACTTTTTTTAAATTTAAGATTCATGCCAATGATTAATCTATATGGATCTATCTAGAATAATGACGAAATTAAGTTGCTAATATCGAAATTTCTAATTAGTTCTAAATACTGAATTCCTGGCATAATGTAGACTAATAGAGCACTATATTTGGCAGCCCTGGTGACTGAATATATTCTTAGTTCCACCTCTTAAGGTACAGAATACAAAATTTGGTTGAAGTCCAATGAATAGAACTGACGTTACATGCAGTTAAACATTGGATCTAACAGCGCGCGTAAAAACATGTTGGCAACAATGTCATGCATGTATTGGTCAGAAATAATCTGAAATAATATGATCTATTGTTGTGCCAATTTTGAATGAAATCCTTTTGTTAGTATAGAAGTTACATGCATATTAAAATTGGACCTATCGGCAGGCTTAGAATCATGTTGGCAGCACTGACGTATATTAGTTACTCCAAATTCATCTAGAATGCCAGGTACTATACGTGTGCAAAGTTTAGAGCTATTTACTTGCATACTTTCTGATATATTGATATTAGGGTAACAAAAATAGAGACATCACGTATTAACAGTTAGCAGCCCTGGTTGCTCTTGTCATATCTGTTATGGTACACATAGCACATACGAAATTTGGTTGAAATCCAAATGATAGTATAGAAGTTACATGTATTTAAAGTTGGACTTCTCAGCAGGCTTAGAATCATGTTGGTAGCACTGACGTATATAAGTTACTCCAAATTAATATAGAATGTCAGGTACTATACGTGTGCATAGTTTAAAGCTGTCGGCTTGCATACTTTCTGATATACGGAATTGGTATTTGGATAAAAGAAATTAAGAGCATTTATTAACAGTTGGCAGCCCTGGTGGGTCTTAAGAATACGCTCAGTCATATCTGGTTATGTACACATACAACATACGAAATTTGGTTGAATTCCAATTGATAGTGTAGAAGTTATATGCATTTAAAAATTGGACCTACCAGCAGGCTTATAATCATTTGGCACCACTGCCATGTATGGCCTCCTGGAAATTAAACTGCAATATTATTATCTATACGGGTACCAATTTTGAAATAGCTTCCATTCATACCTTCCAAGATATCCAACATGGAGCTCAAATTTCAATTGCGATTTTTTAGCAGTTGGTAGCACTGACATCATTTTCAAATATGGCCGTGAGATATTCAGGTATAGATATTTACTCCTACCAAATTTTGTTTCAATTGCTCCAACCGTTTAGGAGTTGATAGGGGGGGGGGACACACACAGCCAGACAGCCAGACAGAAGGACAGACAGACAGACACACATTTGCCCGATCTCATAAGTCTACTTTTTCCTCATTTTTGCAAAATGTGAAAAGTAGGCTAAACATTGGAGGAGGGTGACGTTGAATCATTCATTGTTCTTCGGCAATACAAAACAACCATTAAGGGGAGCGTCATATGGTATCTACGGTACTAAATTCTTTTCAATATGCCTTGCCACATACAACATTCTTAGTCCACCTCGTTACGTAGTGGCTAGCATTCTTTGCTACCACCGTGGAGGCCCAGGTTCGATTTCCGGCTCTGCCAAGGGCTTTAATTCTGGTCTGAGGGCTGAAATGGCATACACTCAGCCTCATGAGGCACAACTGACATGAGGCGGGTTCAATTCCTAACTCAGTCATCCTGGAAAAGGTTTTCCATGGTATCCCACTTCCACTCCAGATAAATGTCGGAGGGTACCTAACGTAAGGCCCCGGCCGCTTCCAACCCAAATCCTACCTCAATTACAAAATATATACATACAAATACAGATCTCACAGTGACACAGGTTATCAGATAAATTTTACACACACCCTAGTACAGGAGATAGGTTTGTCGCTTAACAGTCTTCTTTAGTGATGTACTAAGAAGTCGTTGCTACTGCTAAGTCAGTAGGTCTCGTGGTTCTTACTTCTGATGAGTAGTATCTGCTTTCTATGAATGAGAACTCGTTGGTTAGTTTGTAGATGTATTTATTAATCTTTGACGATCCAATATATACAAGTTAACACCAGACAGTCAACCTGTTTAGTTGCTGCTGTAACTGGAAGAGGACTTTGCTTCTGAGCCCATGTCCTTTTATACAAAATCCCTTCATAACAAAGTGCGTTACAGTAGAGGGGCGTACTGGATAACATGTATGTGGAAATATATATCTTACAGGATATGGACTCATGTCTTTGATAACAGTTCCGTGAATTTGATCACTCACAGCTGTTGCTGTTAATATATCTGGAAATAACAGATTAAGTAATCATATGAGGAAATGTACAGGGCCATTTCCTTAGTCCTTCTAGGAAGTATTTGATAAATAATAATCTACAGATAGTAAACCAAATGTGTTGATGATAACATGTTTGTGAAGGAAGCATTTCCTTGTTTCCTAGAATGAGCATTGTTCCAGTTAACACGTTGATAATAGCATATTGAGCAATGGTGCAATGCATAACCTTTAGTTTAGAATGGAGTCTGGGGTTCGACCCTGGACGGGATACATAATTCCTCCACCCTTTGTTGCTCGTTATCGTCCTCGATAACAATTTTCTTAAATCTATTCTTTGCAGATTTAATACCTTGATATATTCTTGTTCTAAATATTAACATAATAACACAGAAAATAAGTATTATAATACTTGTGTTCACAGACACAAAAGTTTTCATTTTAGTATTGTATTCTGGAATGGGTTGTAAATCTAACTTCATTCCTTTCACATCGAGGTGGGAAGAATGGAAATTTATTTCGGTTTCAACGTATGGATCATTTGGAGTTGACAGGAGTGGAAACAGGTGCACATAATTTGTAGGTTGCTGTTGCAAAGTTATGCCCATACTTGTAATAGGGCAAGATTCATTTGAGTAGATAACATATGATCCTGCTAATTTTATAGTTCTCTGAGATTCTGGGCAGGTTTGCAAGATTATTTGAGGATTTTTACTAGAGAGAAGGCTATGTTTCTTATTTAGTGGGTGAAATAATTGTACCTCGTTTTTGACAGTGGCAAATTTACATTTGGTAGTGTCCGTTAAATTATATGAAGTTATTCTCGTATTAAAGAGTATACATGCGTAATATTGAGTAATTTTTATACAAGGTGCGTTAGACCATCTTAAGGTAGGTCCTTGTAAGTAATATTTTTCCGGAGGGATTAATATTAGATTATTGCTAGGTACAGGAGAAATTTTATACAATATATAAGTTTTAGCATCAGTGATTGGCATATATAATATTACATCCATTTCTTCGTTCATCATGAGAACTTGCGTTTTTGACAGTTTAAGGTTCTCAAACTGATGATACTGGTCAGTATGAATTATAGTTTTTGTTGGGTAGATTAGTTGTAAATGTTTTACAACATTTGTTAAATCTTTTTTGGGAGAACATCTTGATATTTGTCATTTCATTAAATGACAAGCTAATAGTATCTTGCATCACTTGTATGATTTTATCTAATTTGTTCGTACACAAGAGTACATATTGTTGATGTTCCAGAAGGTTAATCTTGAAGTCTTCTTCTTGTAAAATATCTTTAATTACCTTCATATTATAGTTTACATGGTTCATTTCATTATAGAACTTTTGAGCAATGGAGTTACTGAATGATATTAATTTATTAATATGTTTAATTTCTTTGGCGTTACTTTGTTTTAATGCTTCTAATTGATCTTGTAGGTTGTCTAGATCATCTTGGTCTAGATTACCTGATATGAATTTAATTATACTACCTAAACCATTTATGAGACCTCCCTTACTTCTAGGTGTAGCAGGTAGCAACTTATTTAATTCCTTTTTTGTTTCTTTAATTGATTCTCTTAATTCTGATATTAGATAAGGAAAAGTATTATTGCTTCGTGATATGAGACTTGAGATAGTGTCTTGAATATTATTATAAGATTCTTTTAAACTCGTTAAATTGAAATGAAACATGAACCGGTGATAATTTCCTTGTCTTTCAATGTATTCATTGATTTTGGGACATGGCGAGAAGACGTGGTCTAAAGCCTTATAGTAGGGTCCGTATAGAACGTTGAAAGGAGGTTGTTTAGTAGTGGAATGGATTGAAGAATTGTAATTCTTGATTATGGTGGTCACGAGCTCTGAGAGCGGAGTGAACTTATCGTGATCTCTGGAGATTCGAAGTTTCTCTAGAAGGGTCGAATTCAGTCTTTCTACTGGAGAATTAGATGAAGAATTCAAAGGGGATAGTAGCGTGATATTCGATGTTCGTGGCTTTACAATATTCTTTTATGACATTGTTTTCGAACTCTCCTCCTTGGTCATGTGTGATTTTCCTTGGGAATCCATGGTGGGAAAAGTAAACTTGTAATTGGCTTAGTGTGGCCAGACCTGTACCATTTGGTAAAATGTAGGCTTGTCCATACTTTGAGAAAATGTCAATTATAGTTAATATGCGACTTTGCTCGAAGTGAAACGTGTCGATGTGAATTTGAGAGAAAGGGTGATCGGCGGTGATGGGACCTTGGTTCGATACCTCGTTAGGGTGTCTCTCGTATTTGTTTCTTTGACAGAGGTTACATTGATTGATGATTGTCCTAATTTGTCCTCTTAAATGAGGCCAGTAATATTTGGTCTTAAGATGTTCGTAGGTTTCTACTATACCATTGTGGTTTTCAGAATGATAGTGTGAAATCAGCTGTCTCGGAGTTTCGGGGCTTTCAATGTCTTCCAAGAATTTGGATGACCTGATAATGATTAGTTCAGAAGTAAATAGCTTCTGGCATGCCCTGATGAATGGGATCTCGAGAGTGATATCGTCAAAATAAGTAGTGTACTTGTTTGAGGTTACTATTATTTTGAGGAGGTGATTTGCTAAATCTTCCTGAAGGTTCTTCTTTGTGACAATCATTATGTGTCTGGTACTTTTTTTAAACAGGTTTTGTTTAAGTACTTGGGATAATTACCATATTTTACAATAATCTGATTGCGGTTTTGGTTTAAGTTCCGTTCAGATATTTTCAATGTGAATATGGGGTCTGCTTGGTTTTGAATGGACAGTTTCATTATCCATATCATTTTGGTAGGTGTCATCTCCGAGGATGGCAACAATTGAAGCTGTTTCATCAGCCATGTTAATTTCTATTCTAGAGAGTGCGTCTGCGACATAGTTGGTTTTGCCTTTGACGTATTTGATGTCAAAGTCAAACTCTCCAAACTTTATCTTCCAACGGTAAAGTCTCGAACTAGGATCCTTTAGCGTGAAGAGCCACGGTAACGGACGGTGATCACATTCTACTTGAAAGTGTCGTCCCCATAAGTAAGGCTTGAAATGTTTGCAGCTTTCTACAATTCCTAATAACTCTCTCTCTATTGTGGAGTAGTTTTTCTCTAGTGGGATTAGAGTCCTGGAGTAGTATGCGATGGGGTGCCCCTTCTGTGATAGGACGCTTCCCAGAGCAAAATCTGAACTGTCCGTGGTTAACGTGAATGCTTCTTCGAAGTTTGGATAAACTAGCACAGGAGCATTTATTAAAAGGGTCTTAAGGTTCGTAAAAGCGGACTTGTATTCAGTATTCTCTACATCGACTTTGGATCCTTTCTTTAAGCAGCGAACCATGGGTTGTGCTACTTTTGCGAAATCTTTGATGAATTTTCTGTAAAATCCAGCAAGGCCAAGAAATTGTTTGATTTCTTTGGTAGACTTCGGAATAGGATAGTCCTTGACTACTCTGATCTTTCCGGGATTTGGTTTGACTCCGTCTTGTGATACAATGTGACCAAGAAAAGCAACTTCTTTGTGAAGAAACTCTGTCTTGTCTAGTTGTATTTTGAGATTTACTTCTCTCAATTTCTGTAGCACAAGGGTTAAATGTTGTACATGTTCGCTTAGTGACTTGCTGAAGATTATTATGTCGTCAATGTATACAAAGCAGAACTTGTACAGATAAGGACGCAAGACATTGTCCATTACACGTTGAAACGTGGCTGGTGCATTTTTTAGGCCGAAGGGCATTCTTTTAAACATTAGGTGTCTATTGTCTATTGTAAAGGCTGTTTTCTCGATAGACCTGGGGTCCATCTCAATTTGGTGAAATCCCTGAGCCAGATCTAAAGTACTGAAGTACTGACATCGACCGAGATTATCTAGGATCTCTGTTATTCTAGGCAGGGGATATTTATCCTCAATAGTTTTCTTGTTCAACTGTCTGAAATCTATGACTAGTCTCCATTTATTTTGTCCCGAAGCGTCAAGCTTCTTGGGGACAATCCAGACTGGATTGCAGTATGGAGATTCGCTATGCGTGACTATTCCCTGGTCCAAAAGTTTCTCTACTTCGTTGTTTAATATTTGCTTTAGAGGTGGTGGGTACCAATAATATCTTTGGTGTACTGGGTCTTCACCTGTAGTGCGAATAAAATGCTTTACTGCACTTGAAAATGTCAGGTCACATCCTGGGTAATAGAAAACATCTGAGAATTCCGAGCATATGTCTTGAATAGCACTGTTTTCTAGATCGTTCAAATGTTGTGTTCGGAGGTGTTCATGAATGTTTCTTTCAGAAATGGAATTTATTTCCAGTGGTTGGATTGTTACATTCTCTAAAGGTTCAACTAGTATTGGCTCGGTGAATTCTTGTTTCAACTGAGTGTTTGTGGGATATAGAACCTGGTAGTTCTCTGCATGAAGAATAGCATCTGGAAAACATATTCCTTCGTATTCAAATTTGGAAATATACACGTCTCCGTGTTGTATGTTGACAGGTATAGCTAGATGATATGCATTTAATGCAGGTTGGAAGCTTTCTTGCTTATGTGGGGAATGAAAGTGAAACGGTATGTCCGTGTTGTTGAGAGAGACTAGGTTCGAGGCGTAGTCAATCTTTGCACCTAACTGAGCAAAAGCTGCGCTACCAATTAATGCGTCGAAGTAATTATGCCATTGCATAACTCTGAATGTTATAGGTGAATCTATGTTGTATTCCGAAAAGATAGGGAATTGAATATTATCTTCTCCTATCGTTTGTGAGTGGATTGATTGAATACAAAATGGTTCATTAAACATATACTCTGCGAACAATGAGTGTGCGAATTCAGGGTTCATAATGGAATTGCAAGCACCGCTATCGATTAAGATCTTTAGTCCAAACAGTGTGATGAATGGTAGTTTGGGAGCATTACCCAAGTTATTTAAGTCTTCGATTTTGATGGTTGGGCCAAGCGAAATTCCTGAGACTGTTCCTCTGTATCGCACTCGTATTCATAGTACTGAGTGTCGTACTCTTGTGGGTAGTTCTGTATGTTGTACTCATCTACATACTCTTGTGTTTGCTGTATGGGACCTAAAGCTTCCTGTTCGATGTCTTCTGAAGGTTCTAATTGAGCATTCAGATTACCTCTAATGGTTGAAACACCTGACATCGGCTGTGGAAATCTTTGCTGGTTAGTGGGTGTGAAACGTCGGCCAATGTTATTGGGAGTTGGGTAAGGACGATTCATTGGGTTTGGTGGCTTGAAAGGCTGAGTGTTCGGAGCTTGAGCGTGTCCGAAAATTGGTTGTGGTTTATCTTTATAGAAGGGTCTGTGGGTCTGATTTTGCGTGAAAGGTTGGTTAAATGGGTTCCTTGGTGGAGCTGGGTTAAAATTCGAGAATGGATTGTGTGCTGAGTGGCCTAGTGGTCGAGTTGTTGGTGGAAACTTGCTAGGAGGTAGTTTTCCTCTTAGTTGGTCCATGTAATCTTCATGGGCACGATCGTTATCATAAGACCTGCATAACCTGAGGCAATGATTCAGGTCTGTAATCTGTGCATATCTTAAGTATGAACGGTAGGGTTCCAAAACTCCTGCTTTAAACGTGTTTAGGCTTAACTCTTCAAGTTCTCTTAATTTCAATTCCAAAATTTGGTTTTGGTAATTGAGTTTGCATAAGCTTTTGCATTGCAAAGTCAATCCTTCTAATTTATCATGGTAGTCATTGTATGATTCGTTTCTTTTCTGGAAGCAATTAGAGATCTCCTGGATGAGAAGTCTCTCGTCTTTGACGTTACCGTATTTTCTTATGATTTTATCTTTAAATTTTTCATAAGTACTGTTGGCTTCTAAGTCAAGAATGCTACATGCTTCACCTTTTAGTTTTGACTTTATGACGTTAAATAGAAAGTCATTTATTAATACTGAGTTTGTAGCTGACGCTATTCTCTTATGAGTGTTTAGAAACGATTCTGTTCTTGCTAAGAAATTGTCAAGACTGCAAGAATTAGTGCCGTTAAATTCAGGCAAAAGTTGTATCTGAGCATATTCGAATTTTGAAAGTAACTCGGTTTCAGGCATTTTGTTTGAATTTATGAAGACAGTTTTCAAAATTGTTTATGAAATAAAATTAATTAAAAGTTAATGAAAATTAAATGAATTTACATGGATTACTTTTAAAAGTTAATTACTTACTTATAAGTGTTAATATTAATCAAAATATATATGAAAGAGCCCCGGTTAGGTTTTCACAATAAAGGAAATTACTTATTATTATTGATGATCAAAATATATGTGAAAGAGCCCCGGTTAGGTTTTCACAATAAAGGAAATAACTTATTAGTATTATTATTATTAATCAAAATTAATGATATGTGGATATCTCGTTTAGATTCTCCACAATATAAGCTAGTTAAATGATAAAATTAATGATATGTTTTCTGAAATGAAAATGATAGTTGATGATATATTTTTGTTTTGTTTATAATCACTATTTAAATTGTCAGATTAATTCCACTAATAGTGACAAGAGAAAGGCGAGTATGGGCTGCACTAACTCACGTTTGTTAGGAAATTATATTACTTTATTATTAATTTTTGTTTTAATTGTTTAGTTACAATATTAATTCAAAAGTAAATAAAGAGTGTAAGGTCTGCTAATTAGAGCCCACTAAATTATTTCTTCTTGAAAGTTCAAATATTTATTATTATGTATTTATTATTTGTTTTAAGTTTATTAATTTTAATTCAAATCGAAATGACAAGGCAAACTCTACTAGTTAAAGTTTACTGTAAGTTGCTTCCGTTTGAAAGGGAAAGAATGTATTATTTAGGTTTTATTATTATTATTATTGTTGCTCTCCCAATTTGTTAATTGAAATATTGAACCATGCTTTACTAATAATACTCTAGTTCACAAATAAGGTATTATTTGGAGTTTGACTTACAAACAAGAAAAGATGATCAGAGCTGGCTGCATCCTCTTGGAACTGCGGAGTCGGTTGGTTCTCTTGTGTCGTCGTGTGGTCGGAAAGCGCTTCTGGAGCTTTGTCGGCACGTACGGCGATGGCGGTCGGTTGTTACGAAAGGCGTTGCTTGGAACGTTGTCGGCTAACTTCCTTCCTTCCGTTAAGTTAGCAAAGTTGGTTGTGGACCAAAGGCGTCTCTTGGAGCGTTTGCTTCTTGGTACGTTGTCAGTTCCACTTCTAACTTGCTTCCTTCAAGCTAGCGAAGTCGTTTGTGGACGAAAGGCCTCCCTGAGGTTGTCAGTTCCACTCCTGGCTTGCTGGCTGATTCATAGAAACGATGACTGCATCTGGTGTTGAAGATAGGTACCTTGGTGTCGCTAGTATAGTGACGAAAGGCCTCCTTGTGAGGTTTGTCAGAACACTGTACTAACTTACTCGTAGATTATCTTGCAAGGATAATCGTTACCTATCCCGGACGGGCCCCCAGTTAAGTTTGTCGCTTAACAGTCTTCTTTAGTGATGTACTAAGAAGTCGTTGCTACTGCTAAGTCAGTAGGTCTCGTGGTTCTTACTTCTGATGAGTAGTATCTGCTTTCTATGAATGAGAACTCGTTGGTTAGTTTGTAGATGTATTTATTAATCTTTGACGATCCAATATATACAAGTTAACACCAGACAGTCAACCTGTTTAGTTGCTGCTGTAACTGGAAGAGGACTTTGCTTCTGAGCCCAGGTCCTTTTATACAAAATCCCTTCATAACAAAGTGCGTTAAAGTAGAGGGGCGTACTAGATAACATGTATGTGGAAATATATATCTTACAGGATAAGGACTCATGTCTTTGATAACAGTTCCGTGAATTTGATCACTCACAGCTGTTGCTGTTAATACATCTGGAAATAACAGATTAAGTAATCATATGAGGAAATGTACAGGGCCATTTCCTTAGTCCTTCTAGGAAGTATTTGATAAATAATAATCTACAGATAGTAAACCAAATATGTTGAAGATAACATGTTTGTGAAGGAAGCATTTCCTTGTTTCCTAGAATGAGCATTGTTCCAGTTAACACGTTGATAATAGCATATTGAGCAATGGTGCAATGGTGTTCCTTCTATAGGAAGAATGACCATAACCTTTAGTTTAGAATGGAGTCTGGGGTTCGACCCTGGACGGGATACATACCTCAGGAAGCTACATGACCTCGATGTTGCAAAGCCCCCAAAGAATCAACAACAACAACAACAACAACATTCTAAGTTCAACGTTATTAAAGTAAGTTTGTGTGACAATTTTCCTCTGACGGAGTGCTCTATACTGAAACCACCATCATCTCCCGCACGTCCCATTTCCAATCCTGTTGAACGATCAGGGCTTAAACTAGTCAGAAAAGATCTGTGGATTTCACCGGCAATGAGTGATAGTTTATAACTCGATTAAATCATCCCCTTTTATCCAGCAATTACAGTATCTTAAACAGTGATCTCTACCACTTTCGTGTCATTGTTGAGAAGGAATTAATTTTTGACAGAAGGTGATGTCGATATTGAATTATATAAGCTTTGAACTCAAACTAGCTACTCATCGAGGGATTAGGGACTTAAACAAATGAAAGACGGCTATCACACGAATAGATAGTAGATATGAAATGGCATGAGGAAACTGAAATATAAAAGTTGAATCTTAATCACCTGACAGAATAATTGAGAGCTGACGCCTGCACCATGTCAGCTTTGCTCATGTTATAGCAGATAATATAAAGTTAAAATTAGGCAGTATGGTAATAATGGCGTATGGCCTCCTAAGAGGCCTCGAGCAGGCCATTCCATTTGCCGACCTCCAAGTCGCATCGTTATGGGGATGAAATATAAGATGAAAACGTACCACGGCCCGGTCTCGAAACAAACCCGAAATACGTCTGACATTGAATTGTATTGGAAGTCATACCTGTTGAATTACCAAGAATCCTTGTTAGCAATTATAATATTTTGAACGAGAGTTGTTCATTAAATTCCCTTGCAGTGCATCGTATAGAGAAATGATGATGTTGTTGATGATTCTTCAAGGGCTTAGCGACGTCGTCGTCATGTAGCCCCATGTACTTAGGTGTGTGTAGAGTTTGTCTGCTAACCTGTGGCACTGCCATGTCTGTACTGGTACACTGGCGGAACAAAATATCCCAACACCAAGAAGGGATTGTGCTAGATCAGGGCCATCCAATCATTGCGCTCCGGGAGCGTGGCTGCGTTCGGGGAGCACTGGGCAGTCAGACTAGCGCTCCTTCCCCTACCACCACTAAACTGTGGCAGCGAGGAGACGGACGATGTTCGGACCACGCTGACTAGATACGTACAGTCGTGCGGCCGACGGCTCTCGTGGGATTGTTGACATATTAATAGGGCTGTTTTGCCATAACAAATATACCGCATATACAAATCGAATGGTACTCCGATGTATAGAAAGTGCAGGAAACGAACACAAGTGTTAAGTAATTTGGCATGCCCATTATAATCTGTACAGAAAAATGAAATTTCCCATTCTGCTTTAAAGACTGCTGCTTCACCACTCCTTGTTTTGTATGCTGTTCAGTCACGATTCTGCGAAACTGATTTACTTACACGCTGTCAACAAAGCGCATTGGACTAGACTAGCGACTGATGGATCGGCTGCACACTTCAGCGTGCTCAGCCAGCCAAGCTTCTCCCACCACTTCTGAAACTACCTTCCACCAAAGCGCTCGGAGCACAGGCTTAGAGCGCAGTCGGAGCGCTGTCTGGATGGCCCTGTGCTAGATTAACGAACATTGGTAGACGTGTTTATACATCTGAAGGATAACCTTGATTCAAATTTCCCGCAAATCGCATTAGTGTGGCGCTAGTAGTGGCCCCATGACGTTGCACATCAGGTTTGCTTTAAATACGGGCTGTACTGTGCGAGAGCGTTAGTTACCTGTGAGATTGGACAGAGTGACTGTGTGTGGGTCAAGAATGCCTTTTCGACGACGACGAGGCCAGCATCAACAGCTCACTGCGTTTCAACGAGACCATGTAATAGGGCTACGTGAAGGTGGATTTTCCTTCCGCGCTATTGCAGAACGATTTGTCAGCGATGTCTTCACTGTACATGCGTGCTGGGAGCAGGGGCACGGGAAGGTACGGTCACGTGGCACCACTGAGAGGGAGGACCGCCATATGGCTTTGGCGCATCGGACGGCGTCTGTAGCAGCAAATCGAGCGGCAGTTGGCACAACAGTGACGCAACAAACGGTTGGAAATCAGTTACTTGAAGGACAGTTCCGACCCAGACGCCCTGCGGCGCGCATTCCACATACCCCAAACCACCGCCGTCTGCGACTTTAGTGGTGTCAAGCGAGAGCTCATTGGAGGATGCAGTGGAGGTCGGTTGGGTTTTCCGAAGAAAGTTGATTCTGCCTTGGTGCCAGTGATGGTCGTGTGTTGGTTAGGCAGAGGCCAGGTGAGCTCTTGCATTCCACCTGTCTGCGGCGTCGACACACTGGACCTGGACGGGGCGTTCTGGTCTGGGGAACAATTTCCTATGACAGCAGGAGCACTTTCGTGGTTATCCCACGTACCCTGACTGTAGATGTGTACGTCCATCTTGTGATTTGACCTGTTGTGCTGCCATTCATGAACAGCATTCCCGGAGGTGTCTTCCAACAGGACAACGAACGCCCCCTTGCCGCTGTTGTAACCCAACGTGCTCTACAGAGTGTCGACATGCTGCCTTGGCCTGCTCGATCCCCCGGTCTGTCCCCAATCGAGCACTTATGGGACATCATTGGACGACAACTCCAGCGGCAACCACAACCGGCATTAACCATCCCTATATTGACCGACCAAGTGCAACAGGCATGGAATTCCTTCCCACAAGCTGACATCCGGTACCTGTATGACACAATGCATGCAAGTTTGCATGCCTGCATTTAACAGTCTGGCGATTATACCGGTTATTAATGGACCACCATGGCACATTTGCGATGGCTTTTCTCGGGCGGACATTATCCTGTTGTCTTGTACCCCTTATCAATTGAACATGACACCTCGCCAAATATATTGCTGATATTTCCATACTCTACATTCCTTATTTCAAGGTGTTGGGATATTTTTTTTCCGCCAGTGTATGTGTAATTGAGGTAGGATTTGGGTAGGAATTGGTTGTGGCCTTAAGATGGAGGGCTGCGCCTTTAGATAACCAATATTTTCGACCCATGGCCCATTTCTTGCGTGGAAGAAACTTCGAAAACATTAAAGCTGTGAAAATGGGTCTCACCGAATTCTTCTCATCAAAACTAAAAGACTGGTACCGTCGCTGGATAAGATAACTCGCTTCCTCTTACTTGTGCCCGGCTCCTCTCCGTCTTCTTTCTTGTCGACCTCACTTTGTCAACTCTTGTTCTCTTCCGACCCAGACGGTATTAGGGTATCCGAGGCCTAGGGAGTCTCTTCCTTTCCCGCCTTAATTGGCCCTTGTCTCATCTTTTCTAAAAGAAGGCTGACCCCTCGCAGAAGGAGGGTATCATTGTGTCCATTTGCACTGAAGGCTTGGGTAACAAATTTGTTTGAGCATGCTTGTGGATATCCTGGGCTATAGATTGTTGCCAAAATGGCAAAAAATAAAATTCAAAAATTCGAGATAATATAAATGAAAATACTGAAATTTTCATAATAAGTTGCGATTCTCTAAGGAGATTATTTAACCTAGTATTATTTTTGTTTAATTCCAATCCAAATTTGCACTAGTGTAAGTATTCAGGTTTACATAAAAATAATTTAACAGTTCTAGTTCCATTAGTTTTATTTCTGTTGCAGTTTTACCGAATATGTACGATAATATTGAATTTTCTTCTTAGGTTTGTATTTTCTGTCTCCTACATAAAATCCTCAGATTAAGCTTAGAATACGTCTTTTTCTTCTTCTATTTATCATATTATTAAAACTGAAAACCAAAAATAACGTGTGCAAATCCATGAGATCGAATAACTGTTTGGGCTACATTTGTAGCCCGCGCGAGTAACGCTATATCTATTAGCCTACTAGCGCGAGTGTCCAAGGGTAAAACTTGCAGATCCTCGAAACGGTACAGTGGGCTATGCAGCAGTTTAACTGGAGGAAACACTGCCTTAATTTATTTACGTCTCGTGGCGTAACCGTGCTTTATTTAAATCGTGCACCATGGCCGCGTGTGCAGCTGCAGCAAGTCCGGAGATTGTAGGTTTGAATCCCGTCGCTGACAGTGGCTATCCTTAGTGTAGTTTTACCCCAGGGTTTTCCACACATACACACACACGCACACACACACACACACACCGTCCAAGAAAATGCTTGGATAGTACCTTATTTCAAGTTCCGGGGCACCTGTCCCTGATACACACACTACTACAGTCATCACATAAATACAGGTTATCAGACGAATTCAACATACATCCAAGTACACGGGGCTGATGACCAAGACGTCCAAAGCTCATAATTGAATTGACAACAACAACAACAACAAACAATTAATTTACTTACAAAGACTGACAACAAATTAGAGTTTCTGGAATCAAACGTAAATATGAATATTCGCCGGATATCAATGTTTTAACTAACATTCTCGCAGTTTGAAACGTGGATATTGTATTTTGATTCAATTACTTTGTTGAATTTATTTCCTATCATTCTTTGTTTGAAATCACGGCAGCCAATCATTACATCTGTTATCTATATTAATAACAGTGAAGTCCTTCCTGACTATTTGTTTGCTTGCCTTATCGGAAGCTGAATCCCAAATATTGAACCAATTTGGCATTTATTTTTGGTGGGAGCTTTTAAATTGCCGGAAGTTAGATTTTATAATCGTGGTTTTGCATCCAATGAAAAAATATCCTATCACCCCGATATTCTAGAGCAGCTATACCTATGACGTGACATTCCTTTCACTTTTAATGGTGGATTTCTAGCCTCTTTAGCCCAGAGTCATTGCATCAAGCAACAGCGCTACCTCCTACGAACTCGGGGTACTTATTGAAAAGGTCCCTAGTTCGATTCTTGGTCCTGCAAAGAAAATTTATTCTGGTATCAGTGCTGCAGACAGAATACAGTCAGCTTCGAGAGGCAAAACAAGCCAGAAGGTGGTTGGTTTGATTCCCGCTTCAGCCTTTCAAGCATTGTTTTTTTTGTGGTTTCCCAGCTTTACTCCTGGAAAATAACGGGATGCTTTCTAACTTAAAGCCATGGCCACGGTTTCCCCAATCACAGCCTGAATTACAATATGCACTCTACTACACTCACCACAATAGCGCAGGTTATCAGTCAATTTCCATGCTCTAGCCCCCTGATGAAACAACAACCCTGCAAGGTGCCCATAGCCCTTCCTCAAATTAGAGCACTGTGTTCGTTTATCGCATGGTGATCTTCAATTAGACTGCTAATAAATTATAGCTAAGCGATTTTGATGCGTAATGGATGGCAATCGGGGTAAAGTTGTGTTCATGATCGAATAACGTTTTCAGACCACCAGTTTCTTCTTCTAATATTATTCCACTAAATAAATTCTAGCCGACTCTGTGGTGTTTGGGAAGTGCGCCTGCTTCTCACCCGGAGGCCTTGGCGCGATTCCCGGTTCCACCAGGGATTTTAAAAATTGGCGTGAGGGCTGGAACGGGGTGCACTCAGCCTCGGGAGGACAATTATTGAGTAGCTGTTTGACAGTAAGACAGCACCCTGGTCGAGAGAAACAAGATTTATGGCCGAGGGTACCGGACGCGCTGACCACACGTCATCTCGCTATCTGTAGGCCAAATGGCTGGGCAGAGGCCACTTGGTAGATCAATCCCCTTCATGGACTGTTGTACCACGGTTTTCTTAATGTCTTGTGATTTTATATTCTGTTCTTTAGAGATTCTAGGTGTGGCACCTTTATACAGTAAATGAGCTTTTATTAAACTCAACTTCGGGCCATGATAGCCGACTATGGAAACTATCTGTTCTGTCCTATGGAGGTGATATAAAATATAATACTGGGGACAGATAAACTTGATATTCATCTCCTTAAAACAACACTCACCACCATCAATATTCTTGAGTTATAGGGGCTTAGCATCAAAGTCATCAGCCTAAATACACCTAATTGCCTTGCGAAAATTGCCAGTTTATTTTCTTACTGATAAAGCAACTTAACATTAATATTGGTGTCTTCGGCCTTAGGCTGGCTGCGTGGCTCAGCGGTAACGTCCTCGCTTGCTGGGCCCAAGGTTGCTGGTTCGTATCCTGGCGCAGTCAGCTGGCATTTGTGGGTGCGCAAATGTGAGGGAGCCGTGTCAGTAGATTTACTAGCACGTTAAAGATCCCCTTCTGGGCAAAATTCTGGCACCCCGGCGTCTCTAAAAGCCAGAGTACTTAAAAGGGACGTAAAATCAATAACATTATTATTATTATTATTAACTTTGGCCTAAGGGGTATTTTCACCAACTCTTTTTCGACGATTAGTTACGGTAGTTAATTCCTATTTAACTTAAATACGAGAGTTAATGCATGGTTATCGACGATGCAATTCACGAGGCCTTTCAGGTTCGTTATTAAATATTAAATGCGATTAAAAAGGGACGTAAAATCAATAACATTATTATTATTATTAACTTTGGCCTAAGGGGCATTTTCATCAACTCTTTTTTGACGATTAGTTACGGTAGTTAATTCCTATTTAACTTAAATACGAGAGTTAATGCATGGTTATCGACGATGCATTTCACGAGGCCATTCAGGTTCGTTATTAGTCTAAATATTAAATAAGGTTTATGGCTCTCGCGCATGCGCAGACTCGGTTTCACTCTGGAGGAACATGGCGGACAGTTCAAGAAGCGTGTAGCACTGATCGTTGTTTGCGATGCTTCCTTGAAATTTTCTGGAACATAATTATAAAGGATGAGAAATACATAACACGTTATTCACGGCAAAAGCTTAAAATGTTTTGTTAACTTAGCTGAATAGGACACACTCCCCCCGTTGTCTTCGGAGCGTAAGTGGTTGCGTTGGAGATGTGGAGTTAATTATGCAGAGCTGGAAGAAGTTAGAATCCAACTCCGGATATGAAATGTAAAGCCACAGCCTGCTTTCAGTCTCCGACCGGGTCAGGAATGGAATGAATGAAGCCCCCATCTAGCGGCGAGGATATGAACTTTCGGCTGCCGAAGCCGGACGCACCCCTCTGGGGCAATGATTAAATGAATGACAGATGAAATGAAATGATAGTGGAGAGTGTTGCTGGAATGAAATTTTGACAGGGAAAACCGGAGTACCCGGAAGAAAAAAAATACGATCCTTACAGTAGTCGCATATGATGTGTAACATCTGACATAGAAGAAACCTCACGTGAAATTGTTGATACACCTGTATTTTATAGTATTATTGGCACAAATATTAATCTATTGTAAAAGGGATTGTTTTACAGATATTGTAGTTTATAATACGGAACTCATTTTATTATATGATTTGTAGCTTCCACCAGCACTAGCCTAAATAAAGAATACGATATGGATCAACTAGATTAATAGACGCGACACCGCTCATAACCTTAAATTCCTTATAAACAAGTCCTCTTGATTCACATACCAACACGTAATTTCATATGGATTCTGTTAAAATGAGTCATATTGATATGATAAATATCGTTTAAAATGATAATCTGGTAGCAAAAATATCTAGCCCGCCCTGGATACGAACCCTAGATCCCTGCATTCACAGTCATACGTAATAACCCCACGGCTATTTCGACTATGCAAATATTGTGCACAAGATGGTGACTTATTTCCACGTTACAATAATACTGCATTACGGAATTAAGTTTCATTTATATTTTGCTTGTTTCGATAATGTTCCTGAGTGACTTTTTTTTCGATTTTTTCCTTAGTCGTTTACCCTCCAGGTTGGTGGAACCCACGGACTCAGCGAGGGAACTCATCACTACCACCTCTACGGGCAGTGTCCTAGAGCGGGGAAAATCGAATCGGAAGGGATACAACTGGTGAGGTGGGATTGGCACCTCGCCCAGGCGGCCTCACCTGCAAAGCGGACAGGAGCCTCTTGAGGGAAGGTAAGGGATGGTTAGGATGGAGAGGCAAGGTAGAGGGAAGGAGGCGGCCGTGGCCTTGAAGAAGGTACTGCCCCCGTAAATTGAATTATATTGAGACCACGATGGCTGTATTGGCAAATATGAATAAAGTTATGGCTGTCATAGTTGTGACGTGTATATTCATGACGTAGGCACGGATGACGTAGAATTCATGCAAGTAGGCTGGGTGAGCTGAGATTATTGGTGACGTCATGATTTTGTTCGAGAAAGATCTGAGATTTACGACGCAGTCGCAGGAAACAAGGTATCGTGCTAAGGAAGAAGTTACGCTATTGGAGGAGAGACTCGAACCAATGAACGATAGTTTGGAAGGAAGACGGAGATTGCTGAAACTACGATATTTGATTGCTTTTGGCATGCAGATTTGTGGAAATCTATTTTCAGTTATGGCATTGATTTGGAATTTTGAAGAAATTAATTTTGAGTTTTTGAAATTCGAAAATCCGTCAAGTATAGCCAAAGTTGGAACTTCTAGCAATGACGGAGCAACAGGCTATGGAAGGGATGGATACGCCCCTTAAGAAGTTGATAAAAGGTCGTGCACAGGAGAGAGGAGCTCTCATATTCTCTCATATCTCTCATAACCGCATATCTGATATTCTGATAACGTATATATATTTCAGATGTCATAGAGTCATTTTCGAGTGAATAAGTGAAGCAAGTTGTCTTTAGCGTGTGGTTAAAGCCCGGCGCATCGAACGAACACGGAGCAGTTCCATTTTACGCTGTTCAAAACTAGGTGAAGTTGTAACGCTCACATTAACGTTTCTATCAGATAAGATATAAAGAGTTAACTTCTGCCTTCATTATAATTCAATTGGGCAGTACAACATTGAGGTGTGTAGAACATTTGAACAATTTCACAGTTATACTTTGAAAGATATTGACACTTTAAGGCTGCAGACAAAAGTGATTTTCTCGCCACCTGAGAGGCACTTTTAAATTTCCACAGTATACACTACGGCTGACACGTGTTACAACCGTGATATTGGAGAATACGTTTGGTGTTACAACGATACATGCTATTATGGAACATTATAGTCTGGCAGTGCTTTCAATGATTATAACAGAAGTTGAGATGGAAGGCTAAGGCTTTAATGCAATTGGGACATATATCGATGGAGTGAAGTAACAGCATGGAACTTCGTTAATGGTCATTCTACAAAAGCGAGCATGTAGTGAACATCCAACTACACTCATGCATCGTGAATCCATCGCTGAATTATATCAGATGGCAGTGGAAATATTATCATACTCCACGATTATGAATATTTCTGCGGAAATAACTGCAATAAACTTCATGGCGATTTACGACTGGAACTTCAGGGAACTTTCAAGAGAGGCCAGGGAGGACCCGGCTCACAAAGAAGAATTTTGCCAGAAGGATGTCTTTCGTATACAAGGAGCAGTGCAATTTCCGGAGAAGGAAGCAGTTCGATTCTCCGAGGACGCTGATTCCAGGTTCGAGGACGGAGCACATCTTTACGCTGGTGAATTGGAACCAACAGCAGTTTTCTTTGGGAAACTTTCCTCTAGAACTTCAATCAACAGATAAGGTAGTCGTGAACGTTTCTTGTATTATTTGAGTCATGTAGCGATATCTGAGCAACTATTTTTCCCATATTTTTTGTCCTATCTTTTGCCCCATTTTCTTGATTAACATTTCTGTACTCAGTACACTTCGATGATTTATGCCTTTTTCTTCGATTTGTTGAGACATTGTTATGTCATTGGCATACTTAAATAATTTTGGATCAGTTGAGACTGATAATTTAGATTCTCTCAGTAATTTGCATATTTTTGTAGTCACGATTTGACTGTAAAGTTAACGATTTGCTATGGCAGATTTGAAGTCAGACAGCGTGTCACTTTATTAAAGTAATTCTATTCTGTAAATTACTTTGACCAATTTTCTGTCATCCTCAAGAAAGAAGAATGATTAAAAGATTTTAGAGCGTTAAAATCTAATACGTTATCGACGATCTTTGAAATACTAGTCGTCTTATGAACATGATTGCAACATAGACATTTATCATTGCATTATAGACAATTTTATGAAAAATGAACTTTGAATACGATTTATTGAATACACTATAGTAATGAACATTTGATAGGAGTTTTTCTCAATTATAGATTGGAACAATAATGTTTGCATTCCACAATCTAATTGTATTCTATTCGACTATTTATGCAGTTTAGATGAACTTTGATTGAAGATAGTATTTTTATACTGCGTTACTTTGAAGATATTAATCTCAATTTTGATAGACCAGGGAGGAGTGTCTAATCGTATTTGCTATTAAATGTATTTGTGATTGGCAAATTTTTACTTCATATCGATTCATGAATGAAACCCACGAAGGTTAAATAATAACAGTCATTAATACAATTGATGAATATAAGAATTTTTAAAGAGGAACAATGGATGTATAATCGTTAGTTCAGTGGACCTGTAAAAGTCGCTGATGAGTAATGCCCTTGAATAATGAAGGAGGTTCCCACAGTAATAAATGAAGTTGTTGAATTTATGAGTGGAGGTTTTTGTATGTAATTTGGAAGATTTTGATGCCATATATATGAAGATATATGATGAATTCTGGGCCTATTGTTGTGCAATTTTGTGCGTTTTGAGCGAAGTATTTTTCCGCTGAATGTATTGTCCTGGTTCTTTGAAAGTTATTCATGTGAAGATACTGTTAAAGTTAACAAGAGTGTTAAATAATTTGAGATGAAGATTTTGAATGGAGGTTACCGTCACAAATATTAATAATAATTATTAAACCTTATTAAACCTGAATTTGACATTTAAATATAACTAACCTTCATTGGTCGATTATATCACCATGATTTAAGTAATTATCAACCGGATAAACGTGTGGTTTAATGTATTTCTTGTATAAATAATATAAACAATATTAATATTGTAAATAATTATGTAAATATCTTTGTTAAATAATTTGTAATGAAAGGGATTAATAGAGGCGTGTATAAAATTTTTAATTGTCGTTTGACATTGTTATTAACAATTTATAATTGTTATAAATAATTAATGAACTTTTGTTATTAACATTTAGAGTTTTGTTATTATACTCTAAACAACGCTAATTAAGCAAGTGGATTGAACAATTAAACATGATTTAGGATTATTGGAGTATTCCACTGGTGTTTGAATGGAGCATTTAAAAGATTTGCGTGATAATATTTCAGTTGAGATGTGGACATTTAACGTGTTTTGAAAGGGAGAGCTTAGCTCTGATTGAACTCGCTTATGCTAGGGTTGAACGGAGGGGTGAGTCCACTTTGACGATGCAGGTGCATTGCAGCTGGCCCGGACAACTGTATGATAGAGGCCAAGGACGTTTACATAATAGCCTTGTGGCTATAAATAAAATGTGATGTGTATAAACACGCAAAACAATTGATATATGTGTCTCGTCCCAAATCCCGTTTCCATTCCAAGTGCATTATTATAATTACGTTATTTTGAGCTTGAGAAAGCTGAAACATTGTATGTAGAGTATACCAGTCCTACAGGAGGACATGGTTATGTGGTCGATGGCTTCTGATTGCCACGTGGATTTTGTTGTTTTATTTTTGTTAATTCATTCTTTTTGTGAAATAAATTATTGTGCAGTTTAAAGTTTCTCGTCTTCGTTATGGTTCATTTTAAATATCATGGTGGAGGTTATTGTGTGGGCATACTTTAAGTGATCCAGTTGACAACCCAGTCCCCGAGATAAATTTAAGAGGTAAGTAAAGGTAAGTATGAACCCCCGTATATTTTGGTGTGTTCCACAATAATTTTCTTGTTAACTATTGTGCTCTAATCTCGATAGTATCTGTCAGTGCCATTTTCATTGATATAGCTGTGCCGGTGCGTTTGATTATTGGCAATCCGATTGAGGGGGGCGGATATCTGACAGCCTACTATCCTGAAAACGGGGACAGTACCATCCCGGCATTTGCCCGAAGACGAAGTGGGAAACCACGGAAAACCACGTCGAGGATGGCTGAGGGGGAATCGAACCCCCTCTACTCATTTGGGCCACCCGAGGCTGAGTAGACCCCGTTCCAGTCCTCGTACCACTTTTCTAATTTCGTGGCCGAGCCGGGAATCGAACCCAGGACCTCCGGGGCGGCAGCTAACCATGCTGACCGCTACGCTACGGAGGCGACGCGGAAAGATGTTACACATCAAAAATCTCTCTGCCTCCGTTTTGTCCAGCACAGATCTCATGAGTGACCGGGGGCCACGGAGGCTTCCCAACTCCGGATATGCTTTTTTAAATTTCCGTATTCTTCTTTCCTGGCATTAGTAACATGTATTATCTCTTATAGCTTCATTGTCATAAACATAATCACATTCAAATGCATGAACGGTAGTGTAAATATCGGAAACAAACCAATCCTTCCGCAATAGCAATATACCCTAGGTAGAATCCAGCTGTTTCCCTTCACATTAAGGTTCCTTTAGAGAACAAAAGTTCGATGCTTTTCAACTGGTCAACAAAATTGTACACAAAGGAGATGGGTTATTCCCTAATCCTGAAAAAAATACATGAGATTAATAAATACACTTGGATGACCAGTTTTGATCGTCAAGCGATCATGATCAGATCCATTACACTTAGGCTATAAAATTTATGACTGAAAGTATGGGTGGAAATATTTACAATATACAGTATACACTTATTTAGTTGAAAAGCCTCCGTGGCTTAGGCGGCAGCACACCGGCCTCACACCGCTGGGTCCGTGGTTCAAAACCCGGTCACTCCATGTGAGATCTGTGCTGGACAAAACGGAGGCAGACAGGTTTTTCTCCGGGTACTCCGGTTTTCCCTGTCAAAATTTCATTCCAGCAACACTCTCCACTTTCATTTCATTTCATCTGTCATTCATTTAATCATTGCCCCAGAGGAGTGCGTCAGGCCTCGGCAGCCGGCACAGTTCATATCCTCGCCGCTAAATGGGGGCTTCATTCATTCCATTCCTGACCCGTTCGGAGACTGGAAGCAGGCTGTGGATTTTCAATTTCACTAATTTAGTTGCAGTATTAGTTATGATAATGTAACTTGTCAGTATTTGTTAGTTGTTGTCTAAGTGATGTTTTGTTAAGATACTGGAAGTGGTGATTGACCTCCGGAATTTGCTTGTTTAGAGTATATATGTGGTTGTTGTAAATGGTCAATTCAGATTGTATTGCCCCAGAGGAGTGGTGTATTCTTGGAATACACGGTAAGATAGAGTATAATTTTACTGCTCTTTGCTTGTTCATTCCTTCCCTTTTCTCTAACACCAACAGTGATCTTCTAATTTCTCCTTGCTGTTTAGGGTTCTCATGTTACTTGTGAGTCTGTTCTAGATATATATCTTCCATGACCCACCTAGCGTCATCTATCAGCGAATCTCTGAAGTTCCTCAATTCTTCCCTGTGCATGAGGACCTCCTTTTCACTTTGGCCACCAGATCTCGTCGCCATCGCCAGCTATCATCTCCGTGATCAAGAGAACTTCGTCTACTTTTTCACCCACCAGGCTGCGATAGTGTCGCCTACTATCAACTCTTTGAAGACCATCTCATCAAGAGAAATTAACTTTTCAATGTTGGTTATGCTTATATGTTTTCCTTTTGTCTCCTACCCCCACTCTTTTCCCTTCCCTGGTCCCTCTAAGCT
Organism: Meconema thalassinum; assembly: GCA_946902985.2. Classification (NCBI taxonomy): domain Eukaryota; kingdom Metazoa; phylum Arthropoda; class Insecta; order Orthoptera; family Tettigoniidae; genus Meconema; species Meconema thalassinum. Next base: position 1,388,303,037 of record OX336389.2, read on the forward strand.
TCTCTGAGTGTGTCTCACTTGTACGTCGGCAGTCGATTCAGTCAGAGCTCAACTAGAGCTAGCCTCCTCAACTAAAGAGGCATTCTTTTAATTCCATGCCATGTTGGAACTTTAATGTAAACCGTCAAAGGGAACTTCACCTTCGCCATGAAGCAAAGATAAGTACTGACTTCAGGTTTTAACCTCATTCTCATCGTCTTTTAATAACTACATGCTTTTTACGATCATTTTATAGGCAGTGTGAGATTACTATATTTGGGGCAATAATCATCCTTCGCGGGATTTTCTATGTTGGACTTTTGTCTGTCTAATCCATTGTTAATAGAAAGCAGCATTTCTTATGCTCATTAAATGAGAGATCTTCTCACAATGTGGGATACTATAGACCCACTGTCTATAAAATACTTTGTTCGTTTCATCGCTGGAATAACTTTTGCCCTATTCTTCAGTCAGGATTGCTCTGGAACCTTCCAGAATCTACCAGTCATACCGTCATGTATTTTCCACTCACATGTGTGAATACTTTTTCAAACTAAGGAATCTTCCTTATGAATTACTGCTCAATAGCTAATTTTTCTTCCACCGTTGGAATTTTCTTGGCGTATTTAATGATAATCTACAACCTCCTCAAGCAATAGACTCTTGCCTATCTAGTGCAACTAGTTATTTTTCATAATTGCAATAACTTTCTTTGCCATAAACTTTTGTGCTACTAAAGTGAACTTTTCATCCATTTCAACAGACTATTGTGAAAAATAGTGTTTATTCAATATTTCTTCCGCGTCGCGCTCGTCCGATGATTATAAATACAGCCATGAACATTTATCCTCAATCCCATTTGATCTTTCCCAAACCTCTTACTAACAAATCATAATAATAAAATTGTTACTTTAGGTCTTTTTCAATGAGGTGTCACTCTAAAGACGTGCCCTCCCTCGTTTGCTTGTTTATCATAAATTAATGTCTGCATAACTACGTGTCTGGTACACGTCTCAAATTTTCTTGTTTCTCCCTTCTAATTAGGGAATACAATTCTTTCAACTCATAAGTGAGTTATTTCTAGGTTTCACGAAAGGGAAACTTGCCCCATTTGTCTCGTGATTCCTACTTAAACATAAGAAGTCTAGAAACTTCCTTTTGACTTTCTCTTCAGGTTTCACAGTAAGTGACCTGCCCTATTTGTCGAACTACAAAAAAAAGTAATTCCGCTTTAATATAAGAAGTTATAGGAACTTCTCTTCTATTCTTACTGTTTTTGTTATTGTTACTTTCGAAGTTGTTACTCTTTCTTAGATATTTACTTAGAAATTCCTTAAAGTACCCACCTTGTACTTGATTTATTGTTTAACTTTAATCACCTTAATTGTCTTTAAATTTTCCATTTTATCTTCGCCATTTTTAAAATCTTGCGAGGATTTTAAAACATATAAAGGTTTGAAACCAAAAGAATTGTTAATTGCCTGGCGCAAACTTTAGATGGTTTTTGGAGGTCTGTGACCCCATTTGTTACAAACTCTGAATTATTTATTTGTCAAAAAACTACTACCTAACATTGTTAAATTCATTACACTCTTTTGCATTATAAAATAAATTCAAAGTTTCTTTTTTGACTCATCATTTCTCTAACATAACGGTTAGGCAAGATCCTGTCTTCCTTGACTCTTCCCACTTAATGCAAATAAATCTCTTGATAGGGTTTTCACCACTTGCTGCATTTGAGCAAGAACTCTTAGTTGACAACTTGGTAAAGTCTCTCTTAGCTTTAATAGCTAATTCTAACTGGCCAGTAAGGCAAGCATAGCTCGCTACGCCAGCTTCCTGCTTGTGGAGATTCTCTCCGAAACTTATGGTTGGTTTTTCAAATTATAAGTGTTTCTCCTTGCCTAAACTTTTAGTCGGCTCCTTGCTGGGTAAAAGCTTAGCCATTTCCAAATGCAACTATTGGTTTACTTACCAAAATTATTCCTAAAGGTATAATTGTTTTATCTCCATCCTTCTTGGAAGCATTTGGTCACTTTTTAGGAACTCTACAATTCCGAAAACTAGAAATATCGAAACCGATTCAAATTATTGGCATTCTTCGAATTACTTGTTCAAAAACAAATTCCTTTGAACAGATATACAATAAATCTGTTACTCTTTGTCTTGCCAGACCATCACCCTTCCCCATAGTAGGCAGATGTATGCTTGAGAGGGAATACTCTAAAGCCACTCTCTTGCAAACCGCCCAAGTTCTAGCCGCGTCCCCGTTAGCATTGCCCAGGTCCCTACCCACTTTAGGTATCGGAGAGAGGATTTGCAATGGCAACCGCCTTTGAGTACATTTAAAGTTAAACTTATAACTTTTGTGGGACTCTCCTCCTATTTCTCCATCCTTCTTCTCCAGTCCGAAACCCACTTCCTTTTCTTTATCATCTTCCCTTGGTGGTTAGGTTATTTCTCAGCCAATAATCTACCCAAGGAGTGCGTCAGGCCTCGGCAGCCGGCACAGTTCATATCCTCGCCGCTAAATCTGGTTGAGTCTTTGGGTACAATCGTGTCGACCGACTGAAAAGCATCAAATTCTTGTTTACTAAGGCAACACTGAAAATGTCTTCAAACACCATAATAATTGCTTTAGAGAGTTGAGTGGTCAGATTTTGCCATTTAACGTAATTGCTTGTTATTGGTAAGTTAATGAGCGTTTCTGTTTGATTATAATAATGTTATTGGTTTTACGTCCCTTTTAAGTACTGTGGCTTTTAGAGACGCCGGGGTGCCGGAACTTGGCCCCGAAGGGTATCTTTAACGTGCCAGTAAATCTACTGACATGGCTCCCTCGAATTTGCGCACCCTCAAATGCCAGCCGACTGCGCCAGGATACGAACCTGCAACCTTGGGCCCAGCAAGCGAGAACGTTACCGCTGCACAGTGGGTCAAAATCGAAAATTATTTATTTTCATAATTAAAAAATCAAAATGTATTACTTCTACAGCATTCTCATATAATTGCCGCTCACTATTCTGGGATATAAACGCATCTTAGTGTTAATCTATCACCACTGTTCGAGCAGTCTGAATTGGAGGGTGAATGTAAGTGGATGTGGCTTGATTGTCTTTGTGGTTAGTGTGATGCTTTAAGAAGGAACATGCAACTGAAGGCATGATCTTTGTAATGTGTTTCAGTTATTAATGGGCGTAATTGTTACGTAATTTTTAGTTATATTTGCATTATATAATATTGAACTATTATTTTTAAAATTATATTTTCACTTAGATTTTTAGTATGTCGCGTTACTCTGCGTCACTTTCTACTTAATGTTAAAATGGAGATAAAGTCTTGTAGTTAACGTCTGTTATAAGATTTTTTGCATTTTTTTACAACTTATTTAGTTATTTTACGTTTTAGAAGATGCCGCGCAACCATTTCTCACACGTTTACAACTGTTTGAAGCACTGGATTCGACGATTATGCCAAAAGTGGAACTTTGTGACTTTGTTAAAAGTAAATTAGGGGTAGAAAATTGTTCTGAAGAGATAGGCTAACTGAATGCTCTATCCCACTCTTAGTCATAGACAATTTCTGGCATGCGTATACGTAGCTTAAAAGGGTCTCAACTGATGTTTATTATGAAGTAAACAAATTATATACGTTGCTTTCACTCTAAATTCATGATTAAAACGCAAAAATAATTTTGTCCTCCTAGATTTCGATTTTGACCTACTGTGCGCTGAGCCACGCAGATTAAGTGCTCGTGCAGATGTAAATAACCTTAAATGATGGATTAAGAGATACTTGACGTTCATGAAAAAAGCCCTTAGACTCCCTAGTTATAGATAGGTACATAGCTTCACCCTCCTAAACAGACATGAAGTGATTAGAGTGAAACCGCAACTTCAACTGTTTTAAATCTGTATACTAATACATACTTACAATATATAAATGCAATTATTGAACTCTCTGGTGAACCAGTACAATGAGATTTATGGCATGGAGAGGCGTTTGGAAGTGAAACCTCGCAATAGCAATATACGTATGGATAATTACAGGCCCGCAGTAATGACCCGACGGAAATATGCAATATACCATCAGCTGTTCGGAAACACACATACGCACGAGGCTAGTTAATGCTTCATGCAGAGCAGTTTTATCAGTCAAAAGCCCAACAGGGAAAACTAAACATTCACCATCGCAGTGCAAACGAACGCTATCGTACTACCAGTTTATGACAATTTGAATCAAATCCTGCAATAAAGGCAGTGCAGTTCGCATTAAATTATGCGCAAGCCTAGGTCCAATCTGTGAACTGTGTGTTGTCATGCGAATATCGAACTTACAAATTTATAACTTATTTGGAAAGGCCATATACAGTACATTCATCTGAACTAGAAAATATAGGATAGCAATGTTGTTCCTATTTATATTAACAGTAGCGAGATAGCCATGATGAATGAAAGTTCATACCCCAGGGTGGCATTTCGTTCTACGTGGCGCACTGTGCGAATCATTGGAACTATGACTTCTCTGCCCGTTGACTCGTGACAGTGAATGTTCCGAACACCCTTGTGGGAGTCCATTTGAAGTTACTCTCTGTTAACAGAAGTGTTACCGGGTGAGTTAGCCGTGGTCGTTACGGCATGACTGCTGGCAGTCGCTCACATCCGGGAGGCGAGGAGGTTTGAATCCCCCCGCCGGCAACCTTGAAGATGGTCTTCTGTGGTTTCCCATCTTACTTCCAGGCAAATGCCGGGATTTGTCCCTAACTATAGGCCACAGCCGCTACCTTCCAACTCCTCGTCTTTACATTCCAACTTTCATCCCCAACGGTACCTGTAGCTCACCCATTGGGTGTTCGTCTCGAAGTAGTTACAAAAAAAACTAGCGAGCCGAACCTGTCCTCGGACACTCCCGGCACTAAAAGCCACACACTAAATAAATAAATAAATAAATACAGAAGTGTTTTTCAGTTCGTCTACTCGAAGATTGGGTGGGGAATAAAAATTGAAGACCACAAGGAAAGAACGGTTTAAGTCCATTTTATTACATTTGCAGGAGAGCAATCTTTAACTTTGAAACCTAATAGCCTACACCCCTGCAGCTCAAATAGCAGTACCCCGCCAGATTATTATAGTCGCTTATACGGATGTGATGATGTCCCCCTGCTTGTACCGGTACTGTGTTCTTTTTTTGTGTGTGTAATTGTCCTTGTTTTCGTTTGTTTCAATTTGTTTTCATACTTACAAAACAGTGGAACGTCGGTTATCCGGACTAATTGGGACTGAAAGTATTCTGGATAACGATTTTTCTGGATAATCGAACATTTGTTTATTTCATAGTAACTTACAACCATACCACAATAGCGCAGTTTCTAACGCAGTAAAAGCTCCTCCATGACTTGGTCCTTTTTCATCTTTCTCATCTAGGCTTTCATCCTTTTCGTCTTCCCCACTTACTTCTTGCACCAGAGAGGCAATTTCATCATCATGTAAGATTTGAAAACCTGAGTCACTGTCACTTTCCAACCAAGCTTGTGCGCCATCTCTATCACAGTCGGAAAATCTAGCAACTTGGGGCAATAACTCATTTGTCCGTGAGGGTGTAACTGTATAGGGAGTTTTGAGGCCAACGCTAGCTTGCCTTGTAGTAGTACCTGCTGACAACGTTAAAAACGCTAGCAGTCATCGCGTACGACGATGTAGTTGAGTTGTACTTCAATAGATGGCAGTAAATTCAGAAAATTGGTGAGTATTCTTGTTAATGTTGTATATTTAATTAATATTAGAATATATATCAATAGTAAATATATATCGCAGTGCTTAGAAAAGAATACAATCGGTTTCGCACAATATTATACGAAGAAATTGATTTATATTGAATCACACATCGATTTTAGTCGATACACTGCGCTCGAAAACGATATCAGATAGTATCGATATAGTTCGAAAGAAGAGCTGGTTCTTCCAACGCTTCCCGTAATTCAAACGTGATATTTCTTAATTCGATTGATAGGAAGTACCGCACTGACAATTAAATAATACTGGTGTGTGATAAGTGCGCCTGTAGTTTTGTCTTACATTACAATTTTAATATTGAAGTGTAGTAGCCTACTTTTTCTATTTGTACATATTTGTGATGTAGACCTATGTCATGCTATGTGCTTTGTGGAAACATGGGCTGATAACCTTGAAATATCCACAACTATTCTGATAGAGCCTATGTTTTCTTCTCTAGCTGACATCACAGGGGGAAGAAATCGCCTATTATTAGACCAATTACTAAAATATGACCATTATAAGGCAGGGGAAAGAAAGAAAGAAAGAAAGAAAGAAAGAAAGAATATAAAGTAGAGGTGGGGGGGGGGATAGAATAGGGGAAATGGTCGAGTAGGCACGGGCAGGCCGGGAGGGGAGAGGGGCCAGTAGGCCAGGTCGGGGACGGATCGCGCTTGAAAGTGAATCGTCACGCCATCTCATATTGTCAGTAGGTACTACTTGCGCCGAGCAATAGGTTGGCGTCAAAATTTTGCATAAAGATGCATCTCTATCCTTATATCCTCCTTTCATTTGTCACTGCATCCAAATCTTCATCAACAGTGTCTGTGGTCTTAACGGTCTCTTGTTCTCCTACCAATTTATATCCATCCATCAGCTATCAAGTAACAGTAGTCCTTAAGACAAAGATTTTTTGAAAAATATATGACTCTGTCCCCATCTTCTGCCAACAGTAAACGACGTAAAACCTCGTCCTTGTTCATCCGCTTAAGCTCTTTTTCTTCTGTTTGCTCGTCCAGATAATTGACGTTCCGGTTGTTTGACGTCCAGATAAACTACGTTCTACTCTATATTGAATAATGTTTGACGTTTGACCGATCAACCGCAACAGAGCAAAGGTAGCACTGGAGGGAGTGCGACGGAAAAACGAGCGAGAGAGACAGAAATATAGTCTTCCCCCACCATCGCTGCAAGTTGTCCGCGCCAGAAGCACGCCGGCGTGGAGCCTGCGTGCCAGCGCGCCCGGCGTGCTGTATGCACACCTCTGGTCTATGCAGACTTCTAACGATAATGGATCTAGAAGTTATTAGTAGGAATCACATTTCTAGTCACTTGTGGGCAAGATATCTCATGGCTTGATTCTGTGATGACATTTCATTGGTTAGAGACGTACATTATGCCACACAGCCTTTGGTGTTGCGTATCGAACTAGGGCATGACTATTGGAGCCTGCACCATGGGCCATAAAAGTAGCAAGGATGATGTTGATTCCAGCGCATACTAATGTGTGGAGACAATGTCAGGAATGGATTCAGATGGAAAAATAAATGAAAAACGTACTTGATGCAACAACAGAACATTTTATGACGGACTCAGCATTTTATATCTTTGACGTCAACGCTGTAGAGAATTTAATGTACAATGCAGTGTCTTGTTAATACTCGCAGAGCCCTCGTAAAACTTTGGATAGTGCTCTCCTTATCAATCTACGTCCAATATACAATTTGTACGCTGCAGGTATTGATTCTGGTTACTAGTAGATAAATCTCCATATCATAGTTGTATCAATTGACTATTATCTCCATTTCAAATTACAACATATGAATACATTGGTTTGCAGTGGTGACCAGATATAATATTAAGAATAATAATTATAAAAATAAAATTTAAGAAAAAATACATATGCATAATACGCCCCTTCATACTGTAGAAGTTGTTGTATCAATGGGGTGAATATAACACGGAATTTTCATATCTTCTACCATGGTTTTTGTTTCGTGAAATTTGTAAAATTGTACATTATTTTAAAGACACTTATTTTAGGAATGTACCGATACCAATTGTATGATATAATGCCAGTTGATTTTCTACAATAGTAAATACGTTCTAGGCCAAAATATTGATCAAGTGCCTGCCAAATGGAAAAATTTGCTCTAATTCATATTCAGATTAACTATCTCGATCTTGTTTGTAATTTAAAACCCAATCACAATGGCCGCCTTCCCCTCTATCCCACGCCAATCATCCTGCATCGAAATGATTACCAGTAGTGAAAATGAATTTTGCTATAATATGAGATAAGCCTACATTTACTATAATATTTTATTTTGTTGATTTTAATATCACTCAAAATACTGAATAATGAGATTTTGGACCAGTGTATGCAGATATAAGGTGCGTTCAAAAAGTAACGAGCCGGAAACTGTAATGCGCAAACCGGTGACGACATCGGCTAATCGTGGCGTGTGTAACGTGGTGTGGTTCCGGCCAGAGCGTGGAAGATCACAGCCCGTCGCTAGAGGGCACGCGTGCACGTCACGTGACGATACAAAGCGAACAGCAGCATGCATCAATCGTCCAACGCTGCCAGTCCCATTGCAAACAGTGACATGGAGGCGTCATCCGAAGAGCAAAGAGGTGTTGTTCGGTTTCTGACAGCGAAAGGAGTAGGGGGAACGATCATTCATCGCCGAATGCCACAAGTGTACGGCGAACACTGCATGTCCCTTGCAAGCGTCAAGGGCTTCAGGGAAGGACGGGTGTCGTTAGACGATGATGCCCGGTCTGGAGCACCCCCATGCATTACCGATAACAACGTCCAGCTGGTTGATGCACTCATTACCCAGGACCACCGAGTGACAGTGAACGCCATAAGCGCCATAACGCCGTGGTCGGATTGAGCGTCAGAAGTGTGCACATCATCATGAAGGAACGACTGCACTTGCGGAAAGAGTGTGCCCAATGGGTGCCCCACAGTCTTCAACCACACCAGGAATCATGTCAAATGGCCTACTGTCTTGGTCTTGGTTGGGCGATTGATGCATGCTGCTGCTCACTTTGTATCGTCACGTGACCTGCACGCGTGCCCTCTAGCGACGAGTTGTGACCTTCCATGCTCTGGTCGGAACCACACCTTGTTACACATGCCACGATTGGCCGATGTCGTCACCGGTTTGCGCATTACAGCATCCAGCTCGTTACTTTTTGAACGCACCTTATACATAGAATTTGGGGGGGGGGGGGAATAGTTTGCATGTTCGGTATACGTTATATGTGAAAATGCAGACGCTATAGACGAGGGTTCACTCATATGTCAGGGGACAACATATAAAATATACACTGGCGGAAAAAAATATCCCAACACCTAGATTAACGAACGTTTGTACTGTGTCTATACAGTACAGTTCCGTACATCTAAAAGATGACGTTGATTCAAATTTCACGCAAATCACATTAGCTAGTAGTGGCCCCATGACGTTGCACATCGGTTGCAAGATCGTTAGTTATCAGTGAGATTGGACGGAGTGGCTGTGAGTGGGTCAAGAATGCCATTACGATGATAAGAGGACAGTATCAACAGCTCACTGCATTTCAACAAGGCCATGTAATAGAGTACGTGAAGGTGGATTTTCCTTCCGCTCTATTGCAGAACGACTTGCAAGGAATGTCTCCACTGTGCATGCGCACTGGAAGCAGTGGTCACGTGAAGATACGGTCGCAAGGAGACCTGGCTCCAGACGTTCCCGTGGCACCACCTAGAGGAAGGACCGCCGTATTCAGCGTATGGCTTTACCACATCAGACGGCGTCTGCAGCAGTAATTCAAGCGGCAGTTGGCACAACAGTGACGCAACAAACTGTTCGAAAGCAGTTACTTGAAGGACAGCTCCGACCCAGACGCCCTGCGGCGTGCATTCCACTTACCCCAAACCACCGCCAACTGCGACTTCAGTGGTGTCAAGCGAGAGCTCATTGGAGGATGGAGTGGAGGTCCGTTGTGTTTTCCGATGAAAGCCGGTTCTTCCTTGGTGCCAGTGATGGTCGTGTGTTGGTTAGGCGGAGGCCAGGTGAGCTCTTGCATTCCACCTGTCTGCGGCGTCGACACACTGGACCTGGACGGGGCGTTCTGGTCTGGGGAGCAATTTCCTATGACAGCAGGAGAACACTCGTGATTATCTTACTTACCCTGACTGCAGATGTGTACGTCCATCTGGTGATTTCACCTGTTGTGCTGCCATTCATGAACAGCATTCCCGGGGGTCTTTTCCAACAGGATATCGCACGCCCCTATGCCGCTGTTGTAACCCAACGTGCTCTACAGAGTGTCGACATGCTGCCTTGACTTGCTCGATCCCCCGATCTATCGCCAATAGAGCACGTGTGGGACATCATTGGACGACAACTCGAGCATCGTCCTCAACCAGCATTATCCGTCCCTGTATTGGTCGACCAAGTGCAACAGGCATGGAACTCCATCCCACAATCTGACATCCGGCACCTGTACGACATAATGCATGCACGTTTGCATGCCTGCATCTTACAGTCTGGCGATTATTCCGGTTATTAATGGATGAGCATGGCTCTTTTGGGACGGCTCTTCTGGCGCGGACATTAACCTGTTGTCTTGTACCTTTTAACAATTGAATATGTTAACAGGCCAAATATATTTCCGAAATGTCCGTACTCGACATGAATTATTTCATGGTGTTGGGATATTTTGTTTTCGCCAGTGTATTAAGTACATTTGAAGATGTACTGAATGTACTTTTAAATGATGCCACTGGATGAAGTCTGAATGAAGGAGACATTTAGGGAAGAGTACAACACATGAAACTGGACAACAGTGCTCTAATGTGGCATGGATACGAAGTACACAAGACTACGTACACACTACAGAGGCTTGGCTCTCACCACGGAGGCCCGGGTCCGATTCCTGGCTCTGCCAATAAATTTAATTCTGGTTTGAGGGCTGGAACGGGATACACTCAGCATCGTGAGGCAACACACAAAAGAGGTGGTTTCGAGTCCTACCTCAACCGCCAACTAAGTGTTTTTCCATGATTTCCCACTTCTAATCCAGGCAAATGCCGGGATGGCACCTAACTACAAGCCAAGCCCGCTTCCAACCTAAATCCTACTTTCATTGCAAACACTAATATCACAGTGACACAGGTTATTAGTTAACTTCTACACACACCGAAATTCACGGGGCTACATGATCACGATGCCGCAAAGCCCCTAAAGAATCAATAGCAACTATTTAATGACCCTCAATATATTCACCCAGGCAATTCACTGTTCATTACTAGCTGGCGCTGAAAACAATCTACTCTATGTGAAGTGGCAAGGGTGGTCACAGCTTGTCTAATCGATTTAAAGTTGTGTTATTTGATAATAATCCGCTTCCAATGCAATGGCTTCTTAATTTTTTGGATGAGATCATAGAACCATGGACTCAAATCAGGAGAATAGGACGGTTTGAAAGAACCTCCCATCCCCACTGCTGTAAGCAAAACTGAACATTGTCTGCTGTGAGAGCTGACGCATCAACATCTAGGAAAATGCATTGTCCAATGGTTCTGGGCGTTAAGCCCGTAATGCATGGCACAATTGTGGCACCAAACATTTGTTTTTATACGTTGCATCCACAGAGTGTCCCATAAGTACCGGATAGTACAAAAGAACACATTGATAGTCGTATGCCAGATTGACCATAGCTTTTGAGTGACGGATTTCGTCCAACCTATTGTTTTCGGGGTAATATTATTATTATGATTATTATTATTATTATTATTATTAATACTGTAACATGGACCTAACAACCTACTGAAGACCCTCAGGGCAGTTTTCACCATATGTTTACTAAAGATTAGTTAGTTAAATCCTATTTAACTTAAATACCAGAATTAATGCGTGATTATCGTTGAGTCATTTCACGAGGCCATTCGGATTCGTCATAACTTAAATATGCCTTACGGCTCTGGCGCATGCGTAGACTCGGTTTCATCTCGGAGAACATGGCGGAAAGAACAAGAAACGTCTAGCACTGACCATTGTTTGCGATGCATCCTTGAGATTTTCTGGAACATAATTATAATGGAAGGGAAATACAGAATACCTTATTCGTGGCAAAAGCTTAAAATGATATGAACAAATTATTTAGGAGAACTGGCAGTTGTGTGAATACAAAGCTTTATAGGACGCACTCTCTCAGTCGTCTTGGTAGCGTAAACTATTGCGGCGCAGACTTGGAATTTATTACGCAGCGCTGGAAGGAGTTCGAATCCCACTTCGATTATTTAAAAAAAAATCTGTATTCGTCTTTCTTAGTATTAAAAGTTAGTAATGTGTGTGATCTTTTATAATTTCATTATCATAAGCATATTTTATATTCATACGGATGAAAGTTCGTGTGAAACTCGCAAACAAACCGCCATTGTGAGATGCACGAGGCACAGTTCAACTGTTTCCCGCCACATAAACAATACTTTAGAGAGTTGAGTGGCCATATTTGGCCATTTAACGTAATTCCTTGTTAGTGGTAAGTTAACAAGCGTTTCTGTTTGGTGAAATGCTCGTGCGAAGTTAAATAACTTCTAATGATGAATTAACAGATAATTGACGTTGATGGAAATGGCCCCATTAGAGCTGGAACCATTTAGATTGGCTGCTCCCTAATTTTGACCTTCCAATTTTGAGCGCCAGGAACGGGAACTCTATTGACTAATAAATGATATTTAATATATTTAATATTATAATTATCCACGAGAGTAGGCTTTATTCAATGAACTAACATTGGACAAATCGGAATACCGTGGATTTTCCTGCCAATTTCCTCGGACAGAAATTGAAACCGCGATCTTCGGATCTTGAGGTGGACACTTTCACTCACCCATTGAGATTTTTATTTTTGTGGTGACCCAGAATGGCATTCACTTGATTTCGGTTCATTAATATAAGCGTATGTTTCGTCGACTGCAGTGATACGCTTCATCATGACATAACTTCTTTATATTGATGCGACATGTTCCGAAGCGATTCCACTTTCATACCTACTAAGTACAGGAGAAACCTCTTCACCTCAAGCAGCATAGATAAGCCCCTCAGAAATAATCTGTTAACACATTTGTGTGGAAATTGCTGCTGTATGACAGTGAAACAAAGACAATCGGGGCATCTGAGTACGGCCTTTGAAATGCGATGCTATCGGAGAAGTGGAAAACGTGACGAATAAAGGCACTACTGAGAGTTGAATTGGCGAAATTGTACCTGCAGTAGGCTACTTAATTTGTGATTTTTGTGTGGGTTGGACATTTTCTCAGACACGAAGGAATGTTGAAGACAGTACTTGAAGGAGCTGTGGAGGGAAGGAATGAAAGAGGCATATTTAGCTGCAGTACATCGACCAGATCACACAGAATACTGGCTGTTCCAAGATATTACCCAAGAAGGAGACAAGTGGATAGATACTGGCGCCACAGCAAATCAATCTTAGGACTGATGCCCCTTGATGATGAACTTCCTATTCTAACCCTTAAAACAAAGGACACTGCACTGGCAAACCGTAAGGTTGGTTTGTCACCTTAATTAGGAGCATGGATATGGGAAGAATCATACATGTAAGCATTGCATGCTCTACCAGTAACCAACAGGTCACGTTAAAATGCACTAAGAGCAAACATATAAAAAACTGCGGAACAGAACGTCTACATGTGAAGTCCAACGTGCTAGTATAAATCCTAGACCTACAACACACTGATCTTTATCGATTCATTACCAATTACGGCCCGACTCACTGCCGGCGATGCGCATGGAAAACATAATTTGCTTTGTCTAATAATTAATGTTTACATTTCATTACATACGATGAGCTCAAAGCGCGCGTTAACTGGAACTTACGAGGATATTACCTTCCATCGGATTTACCTGGTCAAAGAGAGCTCTGAAGCAGAGGATTTCCGGCATTAATGTAGCCTAACACATAATAACCGATTAGAATCTTTTTGTGAATACCAAAAATTACCTTGTAGTGGCCGGATTTGTCTGTAAGGACGCATTCAGTTTTATCGTTTACACTGGGTTTCAAGCCGTTGCTGTTATATTAACACGAATTTTGTAGCCTACATAATTATGACATACTGCATTACGTAAGAGTGGCCTTGTGCTTCTAATTTCATAGCGTTGTATGGGAGTGTGTATCACGAAGAGGGGAGATACAAGGATTGGAGCATTGGAGGAAGTAGAATGAGAGTGACTGACACGGGCAGTGTTGCAAATCGAATCCAACTGGGTGTACAAAGCCGAATATAACGGAAGTGGACTTTCCTATATTTCACACTCCAAGACAAGCGCCAATTTTGTATTGTTCTTCTGTATGCCCCATGATATATGAAATATTCACTCCTAATTCTTTCTAGGGGTATTATTCTCATAGATAATCGCTGACTTTTAATCAGGTCGAAAAGTTAAGAAAGGTGATAATACTGTATATGATAAAAGGCCTAAACATTGTAACTATGCCTGAGGGAAGGAACAACCACGAATTTACCCGACTCTACCCAATGCCAGTCGTAATCTTCCGTCCCAGTACCAGTACTGGGACGGAACTGGTAAGCCAGCTGTTAACGTCATGTTCCAGTACCGAACTATAGTATTCAATTTCTCCTGATCGAAGTCCATGGGACTGAACTCGTAAAGCCAGTCCCACGCCCCGAATCCATACGCTATATGGTGGCATGCTGATGTGACATCGCTCGTTTCGACCATCTATTTTCATAAGATACATATTACCTGACTATTTCAGCTCACACATGTAGTTCCACTTGAACATATCCTCAACAAAAAAACAAAATATGCATTCCCTATTTTGTGACTGATAAATATTGCCATTCATGTGGAGATGAGCGATGAGTGCTTGTTTTGTCGTCAGTAATTCATAATTTAACTTTAAAATGGAGACCATGGAAATGATGAAACAGGTGCGTGGAACAATGCATTAGAATTGAGAATCATGGATATCCATTTATCTTTGTTCTTTTCATTTGCACGTTAGCGCTTTAGCTCACTCAGAATGCTGCCCACTTTCCACAGTGAAATAAAAATATTGCCCTCCAAAACCAAACAGCCATTCATCAAGTGTTATATAAGCTTCCTGACACTTTACACTTTGTCCAAATTTGAACCGAATGCGCAAATCGCCTCTGTTGTTATGTGTGAGCATGATAACAATATTGGGCACCGCCATGAAACAGCAAGCGGTAATGAATAATTGTGGCCACGTACTCACACAATTCACAACCTAGTCACTGCGTCACTCTGATGTACGACCTCTTGCAGCCTATTTATCTGGGTGGCGGGCGAGATGCTCAAAAACATAAATGTTCATGAATCAAGTCTAAATGTTTGAGTAGTCTATTGTTTGGCACATAAAAACAAAAGGGGCAGACATACCAAGGCTTGTTCTCCACTAACAACAGCTAACAAAAGTAGGAAGATTCACACTGCAGCTTTGTTTGTGACTGGGTATCTTACACAGGGTGTTCATGAACTACCTAGTCACGCATTGGCATTGTATAAAATAAATGAAAATGTTATTGGTTAGCGGTAACGTTCTCGCCAGCTGTGCCCAAGGTTGCAGGATCGAATCCTGGTGCTGTCAGATGATATTTGAGGGTGTGCAAATAGGAGTGAGCCGAGTCAATAGATTTACTGGCAAGTTAAAGGGCCCCTTAGGGGTGAAATTGCAGCAGTCTGATGTTCCTAAAATCCGCAGTAGTTAATAGGGACGTAAATCCAATAGCATTATTATTAATAATAATAAACTACAGTTTCCAAAACACTGTTATTTTCTTCTAAAATAGAATATCTGACCAGAGAATTGTTAAACAGTCTCATTCTTTTAAATTTTCTGTTTGGCCATAATGCAGAAACAATGCTGAATCATATTATCACCTCCGGTTAGGAGTACCTGGCTCGCAACCCCTACAATCCCAACCTGACGCCAGGTGAATTCAAGTTCTTCCTTGCATTGAAGAGAGTACAATAGAAGAACGCCATTTCAGCACTATTGACGACATTGAAACAGCCGTACTCACAGAAGTATTTTTCAAGCTCATGAAGTGTTTGGATGGATGCTCGATTGTCAGTCGGGACTATGAAGATAATGAGGCGACTAATTTTTGCCCACATCCTTTTGTATCTCTTGAATAAAACTTACCTCGGGTCAAGCACAACACATTGCACGCAGGGCCGTATTTCTAAATAGGCTAAGTAGGCTGCAGCCTAGAGCGGCAAGTTTTCAGGGTCGGCAGTTTGGCAATTTATTCAAAAGCTAAAATGAAGGATTTCAGATGTTAATAATATTTTCTGAACGTATTTAAGAATACATGTTACTTAAAAATATGTTTTAGTCCTTCTACATAGCCTACTTTCTAAATCTATAACATAATACAAATTCACAATTACAACAAAAACACTTTCATATGAGTTCATTATTAACGTGTTTGCCGTTAAGAAATCTATGTAAATTTAAACATCAAGATTACGTGGGGTGAGTTTTTTTTAGAGAAGTTTGTATATTTTTCAGCAAATAAATAAGTAATTAACTACATTTTGTGTAATTTCTTTTGACCGTGTAAGACAACTTAATTAAAATTGAACACCGTTCTTCAATTGAGAAAATGATAGTAATTAGTATTAAATTATAAAAATAGGTGTAAAATAGTGATCACTGATCTCCAAGAACAAATTAATTAATGAAGTTTGAAACCCATTTTTAACGAATCTTAAAAGAAGTAAAAAAAAAACAAGTAGATAACTAATTTCAGTATATAATTTATTATGTAAACCATTAAAATTGTAGTTTTATATAAACTAAATGAACTTTATGTTAAAAAAGTTGAAAACGCCAATGAACTCTATCCCTTTGTTGTATAAAACAAATGTATTAAGCAAATATCAACAATAGAGGGGGCGGCAAATGGACTTTAGCCTCTAGGTGGCATATTCTTAAATCCGTCCCTGATTGCACGGGAAGAGTGGAGTCAAATACGTTATTTTCGCCCAATAACGTTCTTTGTAGTCGCTTATCCTCGGCTTCAGCGAGTCACAAGGACGGTGTCTGGGAGCTGAACACACTTTGTCAGCAGATACAACTGGGGATGGTGACAGGCCAATCACCCAGGCGACCACTAACTTGAATCTATTTAAGGAAGGGTCAGGGAAGGGATTTTGGTAGGATGTCGGCCGTGGACCTATTGAAAGGAACCGTCTCGTCATTTGCCTTGTGGTGATAATGGTGATCCACGACAACGGAGGCCGAGGTGGGATTCGAAACCTCGCTCTCCCGATGCCAGCGAGGCACTAGTTCCCACGTTAATGATCTCGACCACCATGCCCGGTTTTGCCCGATAACACAGCACATTATTGACGGCTCTAAAGGCGGGTACACACTTGCGAGCTGAACGGTTTATGAGCCGCTCACACTACCAACCTCGTCAGTGTGTACGGGCTTCTGTGCCTAGTTCGAGCCAACCTTGAGCCGCTCAATCTGAACCGACTGAAGTCGGTTTTTACAGAGAGCACAAAGGAACGCTCAGTGTCAGTGTGGACGGCAGAGATACGTGCTCGCAAGTCTAACTGCTTCTGTGAGCCACAGCATGGCGGCCTGGTCCGAAGATGATGTGCGTACGCTAATTGATACCGATACGTATCGGTCACATTCTGTGTTATGGGACCCGAAACAAGACAATCACTACAACAACAACAAAAATGTAAAGAAGGATAGCTGGCGCGACATCGGTGCATCAATGGGACGACCCGTGGATGATTGCAAACTATAATAGTACATTATGCAACGAGCCTATAATGGCTATAATTAAGACACGAGTATGTTTATAAAACGAGCTTTAGCGAGTTTTATAATTTCCATACGAGTGTCTTATTTACCATTATAGGCGAGTTGCATACGACTGTTTATGTTCGACGATAATTATAACTTTATTACATGTTTTAACATAAATATTCATAAATATCTGTTCAGTAACTAGAATTTTGTGATCGGGTGGTGCGCTAGGTAGCATATCTCCATGTTCCAAGCTCTCTGGCCGACCAACGCATGCGCTCTGTGTGCTTGCAATGCCATATGCAGGCCATATGTTTACATCTGCCGCCCCTCAGTAATATTGTCACCGGAGTCGTTTCAAGAAAAATGCGCTGTGTAGAAATTAGTGTTGGTGATTCTAAGGTTCAGTGCTACTTCTTGTCTCATATTCGCCAGTTTATTTACGCACCGTATTCCATATCGGTAATTTATTATAGTTCGATGTTGTGTTTATGTCCGACATGTTGGATTTTGAGCGCATGCGCGAAGGTATCGTTACCTAATTGGTCAATGAACGAGCTCTGATTGGCTGGAGAAACTGTATCATAATGGAAAACAGTGTTATAATGACCATCATTATGAAACAGTTTTCTGACACATAATAGTGAGGGTCGAACATAAACTATATTGCATTATCTATGTAAAGAGGAAAATAAAAATCATGAACCTGTTTTGAGCCGAAATCGGAGAGCGAAGATATGTTTCCTGTTTCGAGATTTTGTGGCCTATTCCGCTTAGTAAAGTCTCAAAGTCAGTAGGCGACATCCTTGTGAAATTTTTATACTGACCACTAACGCTCTGGAACGTCATGTCCAACAATAATTCCGACCAACTTCGTCTTTTTTACAGTTCATTGCGCCAACACCGACGGGGTTTCTTTTAATTTTCATTTAAATTGGCCATCATATCTGCGCCACTCGCAACCTTCACAGCAAGCAGAGTTTCTTGTTCGAAAGACATCCGTTTTGCATGTGGAAATAACACACAATGACTGATTCTGCTCGCGATCATTATGGCTCAAATAATGCTCATAGAAGGCTCAGGCATTTACTTTTTCCTCGAGCGGCTCGTGAACCACGAGGCTCGCCAGTCTCTCGCAAGTGTGTACCCGCCTTTACATTTCTCGTGATTCTTGGCTTCACGTACGGTAGTGCATAAAGGGACGATCTTTCTATGAACTAGCTTAGTGTGGTCTGCCCTACATTACGACACATTCTGTATAAACATGATGGTGCATTCATCCAGTGTGTTCCATTGATGTGAAAAGCACAGAAAATTATAATGAGCTCTCAAAATTACATTAAATGTGTGTTCCCTAAGGGGTCAAGTGCGTTAATGGAACTGTAAATTATTCACTGGTAAACAGTACGGCTTATTAAAATAATATAACACACATGAATGGAGACACTGTGAGCGGTCGGAATAGCCCAAGCCAGGAACAATAAGCGCTGTTCGATCTATAAGAGGACAATCAGATTGGATGAGATGGAAATGCAGCAATTAATTGAAATACGTCATACTCGTAGGCTATATAACAAACCGTGTTAGTAACCATTTCGTGGCTAAGTTGCTGATTCCGTAGGGGCTTTGCGACATCGCGGTGTGTGTAGAATTTGTCTGATAACCTGTGTCACTGTTTTGTGTGTACTATTGTGTGTATTTGTAATTGAGGTAGAATTTGGGTAGGAAACGGCCCTGTCACCATACATTACCAACGTAATGAACATAAGGGAATGCATATTGCGCACTGCCGCCATAAAAAAGACACGGATAGTCAGTCTGAACGACTAGACTTTATATCATTTTAAATGCTAGCAGCCGAGTACCAAAAAGGCAGTGCACGAACAGAGTTTCAGGATTCTATTACGTTTCTTGACTGCCTACTTGATTGTTCTCGCACTGCCTTCTTGAAACTCTCTTCTAGCACTGCCTTCTTGGTACTCAGCTGCTACATCGTACTACGACGTCACACACCTTAGTGCATTCTCGGTACATTTCGTCCCGTCACCGTAACGTAACGCAAGACCCCAGATAAAGTCGACATAATCATTTAAAATGATAATATAAAAATACATAAGTTTTAGAACTTAAGAGCTACAGTAATGAAACTCACTGACAAGGTAGGGCCATATGATCACTTTCGTGATGTTTATAGTGTGTTGTTTTTTTCATGCCGCATTTGTCGGTCAAATGCTTTTGAGACCACCAAACTATTAATGTATTTAATCACATTTATGTTTATAATATATAATGTAATTCTCGAGTGATTACTCGTAACAAACAAAATTTCTAAGACACATACCTCAGCCTGTTCATAAATGTTGACACTCCGAGCCACAAGTTCACTACTGCAAGGTGTTGCTTCTCGCTAGCCGCTACGTGAAGGACTGTCGTCACATCTCCGCTTCGGCCAATCAGACGCCGCCAGCTAGTGGGATTTCTCGATGGTTCTACGCCCTATTTAAGCAGCGGTTCTCCTCTTCAAGATCCTGTACGGCATTACCGCATTACCGCACCACTTCATGGAGTCTTCCAAAGCTTCGTTCCATGGGGCAAATACCTGACGGTACGCTTCTACAGTAAGACGGTGTAATCAGCACGTCACACCGATACGCTAGAGATTACTACGCATCAGTGTCACAACTAGATGAGCTTTTGCAAGGCTCAGATCACAGTTCTCACCGCTACGCAAGATGAAAGCTTGCTCATTATTTTCGCTCTTCAGTGATATGCTAAAAAATGTACTTTGGTTCTAAAGAAGAAACTTTCTTCAAGCAGATACTTTATTTCGAGATGCTGGACATCGCAATCACAAAGTATAGTGTTCTTAAACTACAAACTACAGCTGCCAAATCATCAAGCTCTGGCCACGGCCGACTTGCAGCACTGAAACCTCTCGAGTCAACATAAATAGCAACGGAAGATAAGTTACATTCTTTTATTTTCTATTTAATCACTTATCTTCTATGTTTTAAATGGTTTTAATATTGCTTGCAAGTGCAATTATTTCCAGAAATAGTGTGTCTTTCAAATGAACTCTTGTAAATAGCACCAAGTTGTGCCAACCTACTAATTTTTAAACCCAAAGGGTTTCCAGTAATGTATAGTATTTATCACCTGTTTCAAACAACAAATAAAGTTTATATTAGATTAATGCTTAAATGTTCAGTGTTAAAATTGAACTTAAAGTTGAGGATAAAGAACCAGGCCGCACTCCCCTAGCCCAAAATATTCAGTCTAATAGCTCCTTTCACAGTAGTTATTTTGTCCAGGCATTTTGCCTAATGCTTTTTCCCGTTTATGAGAACGAACTTGGGCTGTTCTTCACATAACCACCATATATGTTGCCTGGTATGGTTCAGGCAAAGAAATCAGTCTCTTCGTACGTAGAAAACAAGTCTTTTTAAGACACTAACATGGTCTCAGACTATAGTCTACAACAATGACATCTCCTCTGTTCACTGAAGAAATGTAAGAAATTTAATTCTGGTCTAAGGGCTGGAACGGGGTACACACTACACACAACCTCATGAGGCAATGCAGAAAATAGGTGGGTTCGATTCCCACCTCAGCCATCCTGGAAGTGGTTTTCTGTGGTTTCCCACGTCTACTCCAGGAAATTGCCGGGATGGTTCCTAACTTAAGGCCACGGCCACCTCCTTCCCAATTCTCTTCTGAATTACAAATGCACACACTAATACGGCCATTACAATAACACAGGTTGTCAGATAAATTCCACACACGCCCAAATACACGGGGTATATGGCCACGATGTTGCAAAGCCCCTAAAGAATCAACAACAATTTATTCTGCTCACTGAATCGAATGCCTTCTCTAAATTAATTGCTGTGATGTACAGTATACCTCTTTTCCTCCTTATGTATTTGCCCAACAACGATTTTACCAGCATTATATTGTCACTGGTTCTCATCCATTTCCTAAACTCTGATTGGAGTCTCGAGGACACTGAACAATCCACCACCCACGCCATCAAACGATTGGTTATAACCCTGGTGCATATTTGACTCAGATTATGAAGCAAAGGTATACCTCTATATAGAGGCGTGGTGGCGCAGCGGTCATGTTGTTGGCCTCTCACCAAGGTGGACTGGGTTTGAGTAGGGGAGAGCTAGGAGTTCTGCTTCACCCATTTTAATTGTACCAGACTGTACAAGTTAAAATAATTAATATCTCTCAAACGCATGGTCGGAGGTTGACAAATGAGGTGTCGTTGGACTCGGGCTGACGGGGGCTTTGCTATGGACCACTCATTTCAACCCCTAAATAAAACCTACCCCTACTAGGGGGGTGAAATTGTAATTTTTTAGTGAAAGTCTCTTTTCAAATGCGACATGTATAAGGTGCGCTGCTAAAATGAACTTAAACGTTGTTGCTTATATAGCGCATGCGCTTTGTTGGATGCCGCTATGGATTAACATTTTTGACGCATGCGCACTTGGGATTTTTGTAAGAGGGCGAGCTCTTTGAAAAAATGATTGATAAGAAGGGGTTTTGGTGGTGAGGAGAGAACCAGATAGTCGCCTACTTTCCTACGACGTTTGCCGATATTTCTCGAACGCAAGGTCGGATTTGGACGTGTGACGTGTCAAATCGTTTGTCTCGAAGCCCTATATATGTTATTAATAGGTTAAAGTTTTGAGAATGAGGGAAACGGGTTTTTTGGGGATAAAACCATGACTTTAGACTTTTTCCAATATTTCACGAATGCATGGTCGGATTTGGTCCTATGACGTGTCAAATGGCTTGTCTCGAAACCCTGTTTATTTTGGTAAAAGGTTAAAGTTTTTGAGAATGAGGGAAATAGAATGTTTTGGGGTAAAACCGTGATTTTAAACTTTTTGCTATATCTCGCGAATCAATCATGCTAGAGGCGTGTACGACGGGTCCAAGGACTCGGGCTGACGTCCTCTTTGCTATGAACCATGCGTTATATTTTATAAAATTTGGGAAACTCGATTTTGGGATAAACACGTGTTTTTTGTGATTTTTGCCGATATCTCACGAACCAATAACGCTAGAGACGTGTACGAGGTGTCCTAGGACTCGGGATAACGCCCCCTTTCAAATGTGGTAGATATTTTTTCAAAAAAATAATTCACAAAGGGCCTAACGCCATACATGTTGAAAAAATTACCAAAAGATCCAAAACTAATAGGTCATTAGCTTTTTAATATCTCATGAATCAATAAGGCTAGGGACCTGTATGAGAGGTCGTTGTACTTGAGGTGACAATCTGTTTTTGAATATATTATTTATTTATGTCAAAAGGGCCTAACTGCACTTTTGTTAATATCTCGCTAACTAATAGTCAGAGAGGGTCAAGTGAGGTGTCATAGGACTCAGGATGGTCAACCCTTTTCCATGACCAATGAATTTACCCAAAAGATCTAAAACAGTAAGGTCATTGACCTATGATTTTATAAACTAATAATCAGAGAGGCTCAAGTGAGGTGTCATGGGACTCAGGATGGTCAACCCTTTTCCATGACCAACGAATTTACCCAAAAGATTCAAAACAGCAAGGTCATTGACCTAATATTTTATAAACTAATAATCGAATATCAACATGTCAGGTGTCATAGGACTTAGAATGGTCAACCCTTTCCCATGGCCAATGAATTTACCCAAAATACCCAATACATCAACGTCATCGACCTGAGATTTTATAAACTAATAATCGCATACGAACATGTGTGATGTTTACCATGTGTGATGAAACATAGCTAGGTAGAGAAAGAATTAGTGTAGGCTACATGTATGGTGACTGACAAGTCTTTTACCATTGAAACTTGTTTTTCAGATCAAACTGCAGTATAGAGTGAGTATAGGTTGCAGGTATGGGTTAATAAATGACGAACGGTGTACACAAACTCTGATTTATCGATTCAAGAATTAAGAGTAGACTATATTTAATTGATTGGTTAAAGAGGATAGCTAAAACACAAAAAAAATGCTCAGTGGTTACCGGGACAAGATGGTCGCTACACACAACAAGCTTTAAATACTTGAGGCTAATAATCTTTACACACACACTCGCTTGTTCTAAACTAAACTGTGTTGCTGTCAGTGCTCAGACAGTAGGCTGATGACAAAATGCATTGCTAACAAAACTATAATCATTTCCGGTTGTATAATGTTACCAGCTATCCATTTTGTGTTGTAGTGTTAAGCACTTTTAGCTCTTGTACTGGTGGTCTTAACTCGATTTCCAGGTCTGAGGCCTAGAACGAGTCAAACTAAGAAACAAGGGCATGGTGGTGTAGTGGTTAAGCTGTTAGCCTTTTCACCAGGGTTCGATTTCAGGTTAATATGCATGTCATAAACATATTAAACAAAACAAAACAGAGATAACGTTTAAAACTGATTACATTTGTGTCTTTTCAAATTATTACTTGGATTACAAATACAAAGGTGAACTGGGTTTGATATACAGTTAATGCTGTCTATCACACACTAGACTGTAAGAAAGCCAAATAGCAAAAGGCGTAGGTAGAGCAGTGGTAAAATTGCTATATGTAGAGAACTACCTAGGGGTTTTATGAACTGGCAAAGCTATATCGCATAAACAGTGCAGGATACAATCCAGCAATCAAATTTGTATCTTGTGGAACAGAGAAAATGCACTTTTACCTTGATGGATAGCAAATAAGTGCAGATGAATGACCTATGCATTAGCCTACCATAGGGTTATAACCACGAGTTGGAGGTGTGACTTCTATATTTTATTGTTTAGGGACATGGCTTTTTCTGTAACAAGTAGATTTAGTATTTTGTAAATATTCATTTTTGTAATTGTAAATAGTGGTAACATTTTTTTTGTAATAGTAAATGTTAAATGTATAACTAAAAGTTACTTGGGATAAGTGTGCATGTCAAGCATAAATAGCGTGGTTGTATTTGTTTTCAAGGACAGGTATGGCTGTGTAAATGTATGACTATAGATAGAATGATAGAGAGAGAGAGAAAGCTTGTGTGTGTGTGTGTGGGTAGCATTGATTTTTCAACCAAAGCAAACACGGCAATGTAGGATGGTGGGGTAATTAATGTATATAGAAAATGGTAAATAGTATACTGTATTTTTTTAACACTTGTGTTTTTTTTAATGCAGCAGTAGATAGGTGTTATTTTGCAAAACAGTCTTACCTACAGTAGTAGTAGTAGTAGTAGTAGTAGTAGTAGTAGTAGGCCTTTTTTGGAAACAAACAGAAAGAGAATGCACTATTGCCATGGCCAAGCACTTCCATTGAGGTGATTTCAAGAAAATTTTTATCAGCAAATGTGTGTTTTACAAAACCAAACTTTCTGCATGGACTAAATCATAAACGTGTCGTCTGTGATATGGAAAAAAATAGGAAATCCATGTTTCCATATCAACACAATTTAAAAACTTAAAAATGACATTTAAAAATGTAAATGGGAAATTGACAAATGTGTAAACAACAAAATGGAAAATTCTTGTTTCCATATCATGAAATCCAAAAACTTTAAACTGACATTTTCAAATCGTGTACACGGAAAATTGACAAATGGCCATGTGTGAAATGTGAAAATGAAAAAAAAATGAACAAATGGCTATCATTATTTAAAAAAAATTAAAAACCGTTGTGTTCTATCGTTAAAGTGTGAATCAAACCACATCTACTTATTTGGATCACCCGAGACTGAGTAGACCTGTTTTAGTCCTAATAAACTTTTAAAATTTCATGTTAAATCTCAAATCGAAATCAAGAGCTTTAGAGTGCCAGCTAACTATTATAACCGTTACGTCACAAAGACAACTTTACACTACTCTTAATGAACAATAATAAGAAAAAAGAATAATAAATGTTGAATTTTTTTAAAGGATGAACATGGTGACATTGTTTCTGTTGCTCAGTCTGCTAGCTACTAGCCAGCAGCTGGGGTCTTAGAAAACGATACAGTTGACATTTTGTAATGAGATGTGACATGTTTCAAAGTACAGTATTATGGGTTGCTGTTGAGTAAAAACTAATCCTGTACAAGGAAGCAAGGGTTCGGACCCCTTACCTAACATTACTATTGCCTGAACATGGCTTGACGACACTGTATTATTATGATACTCGGTACACAAACCATAGATAGAGTGTATTGTTTCTTTCTGAACATAGGTGGAGATTGTTGATGGTTAACAATGACATTAATATAGTAGGACGTGGCTATAGCAATTAAGAAAAAAACAGACAATACCCATACAATATTTTTATTTATTTAATATAAGTACTTGTACAATAGTTACATTCAAAATACATTTCTTTTTTCTCTATTACTATTTAGTCCTTTTTGATTCTCTTGCATATGAAGGGTAGATAACCTTGTAGTTCAGCCCTTTGAAATAACAACAACACAACCTTTTGCATAGTCTGTGATGTTGACGACTCTTGAGATGTGGAAGATGGATTAAACAAAACTTTTACAGCAGGGGTTAAATGTTGCTCAATAAACACTGCACTATTTTGAGTAGCAACATTGTTTTCTTGTACTAGCTTTTTAGCATTTTCATGATTAATTGTTGACACCAACAGTGTTTCATCTGGTACACCACATTGATGATCACTCACACTTAAAACCTTACCATTTCTCCTTTTTGATTGCCTCGACATCTTTTTGACCTCTCATTTGAGCATCGCCAAAATATTATTCCTTTTACATTTTGACGATTATAGTTATAAGAGTATCCTTTATAGAGTACACGTTGTTTACCTTTGTTAGTTGTAGTAAGTTCCATAGTAGCAACTAACCTGTTAGTATGATTTGCTCACTACAAAGGTTATAATTGTTCTGATAATAAAATCATTTAGCGTTGGCTTTTATATTTAATATGTACAGTTTGAAGTGATAGCAAAAGTGAGAGCAAAATGGTAGCAGAGTGGTAGAAAATATAGCATGTATTGTTAAGAAATAGTTTAAGCGGTTATGTGGATCCATTACATAATAATTTTAGCACGACGAAGCTCATTTTCTATATCCAATAGTTCTTCCTAATATTCAGTATAACCAGCCAGTTTATAGACATGCAGTTAGTTGCTGAAGCCGCCGGATTAGCTTACTTGGATAGTTCCAGTAGACAAATTTAACAAATGATTTTTAGGTGTAAACAAAGCATTACCATTATCATTATTATATTCATCATCAACATCATCATCATCATAACCATTATCATTATCATCATCATCATTATCATCATCATTATGATCATTATAATCCTCATCACTATTACTATATAGTCCTTTTTGATCCTTTTGCAATACCACATTTTGCACAGTCTGTTTTGCCTTTGATAATGTTGGGAGTTTTTCAGACATTGACAACTGTCCTAACACGACTTTCTGAGGAGATGATACATGCTTCTTAACAAACAATGCACTATCTTGAGCTGCAATATCTTTTTCTGGGACAAGTGTTTTAGCATTTTGAAGAGTTTTTTTAAACAGCAACGATGTTTTATCTGGTACACTACATTGATGATCACTCACACTTAAGACATCACTATTTTTACTTTTCAGCTCACTTCGACACTGTTTTGAACGATGTTTTGAACAACGCCAAATAACAGTTCCATTTTTATTGGTTCGTTTTACAATATATGTATATCCTTTATAGAATGCGTATGGCATACCATTGCTATTTGTTGATACATCCATGTCAATTGTCAAGCATGAACTAATCTCTAGCAAAGTTCACTCGATAATATAAATAATAGTTTAAAGTGAGAGGAAAAGTGGGTGCAAGAGTGGGTGCGAAAGTGGGTGCAAAAGTGGGTGCAAAAGTGGGCGCAAAAGTGGGTGCAAAAGTGGGTTCAAAAGTGAGTGCAAAAGTGAATGTAAAAGTGGGTGCAAAAGTGGGTGCAAGAGTGGGTGCAAAAGTGGGTGCAAAGGTGAGTGCAAAAGTGGGTGCAAAAGTGGGTGCAAAAGTGGGTGCAAGAGTGGGTGCAAAAGTGGGTGTAAAAGAGGGTGCAAAAGTGGGTGCAAAAGTGGGTGCAAAAGTGGGTGCAAAAGTGGGTGCAAAAGTGGGAGCAAAAAATTGGGAGCATAAAGTGGGAGCAAAAATTGGGAGCAAAAATTGGGAGCAAAAAGTGGGATCTGAAGAAAGTAGGAGCAATTATGAGAGCAAATGTGAAAGCAAAAGTGGGAGCAAGTATGGGAGCAAATGTGAAAGCTAAAGTGGGAGCAAAAAGTGAGAGAGAAAAGTGAGAGCAATAAGTGGGAGCAAATATGAGAGCAAAAAAAGTAGGAGCAAGTATGGGAGCAAATGTGAAAGCAAAAGGGGGAGCAAAAAGTGAGAGAGAAAAAAGTGGGACCAAAAAGTGTAAGCAAAAGTGGGAGCAAATATGAGAGCAAAGAATAGTGGGAGCAAAACGTGGGAGCAAAACGTGTAAGCAGAAGTGGGAGCAAACAAGTGTGAGCAAATATGGGAGCAGAAAGTGGGAGTAAATGTGAAAGCAAAAGTGGGAGCAAAAAGAGCGAGCAAAAGTGAGTGCACAAAGTGGGAGCAAAATGTGTGAGTAAAAAGTGGGGTCAAATGTGGTGGTTTACTAAAACAATCTCCCCTAACCTAACCTAACCTAACTTCACCCAACCTAATTTCACCTAACCTAACTTCACCTAACCTAACCTTCCAAATCTCAGATCAAAAATTATATTCTGGCCATAGTCGAGTTGGGACCCAAAACCTCTGGGATAACACCCAAGTATACTAGCCACTACACCGCGAAATGGGCAAATTATCATGCAACACAACACGAAAATAAAAAGTTTTCTATAGTGTAACTCATTGGCTGACAACCATAGTTGGGAATTCAAACCCAAGACCTCAGGACTTTTGTTTTGAACATTATCAGAAATATTATTCCATTTACATTTTGCTGTTGCTTATAGTTATAAGAGTTGGCATTAATATGGGTGCAAAAGTGAAAGCAAAAAGGGGGTGCAAGCATGGTTGTTTGTAGAGACTTTCATATCAACTAATAGACATAAATTAAATTTTAGTAAAGTGACTTGCCCAATAATAATAATAATATTAACAGTTTAAAAAAAATTAAGGATTCATATTTTTCAGGGTGTAATTTCCAAAGTACTGTCAAGAATAATAATTACATGAACAGATTCCAAGAACTCTAGAGTGCTTTTAAGGTTAATGATTGGCTAGGGGTGAGATTGATCTAGCTAACCTAAGTTAACCTCAGCTCAGTAAACCTAACCTTGTCACATGACATGTTCTACAAGTATAGACTTGCTTCGAGACTGGCTATGACGTCACAGATGAATGGCGGTGGGAGGCTGGACATGACTTTTTATTACACAAAAACATTTTCCTTTTTGCCAGCCTTCCACCGCCATTCATCTGTGACGTCATAGCCAGTCTCAAAGCAAGTCTATACTTGTAGAACATGTCATGTGACAAGGTTAGGTTTACTGAGCTGAGGTTAACTTAGGTTAGCTAGCTCTGTCTCACCCCCAGCCAATCATTAACCTTAAAAGAACTCTAGAGTTCTTGGAATCTGTTCATGTAATTATTATTCTTGACAGTACTTTGGAAATTACACCCTGAAAAATATCAATCCCTTGAATGTTCTTTAAACTGTTAATATTATTATTATTATTAGCCAAGTCACTTTACTAAAATTTAATTTATGTGTATTATTTGATATGAAAGTCTTTACAACCAGCCATGCTTGCACCCACTTTTTGCTTTCACTTTTGCTCCCATATTAATGCCAACTCTTATAACTATAAGCAACAGCAAAATGTAAATGGAATAATATTTCTGATAATGTTCAAAACAAAAGTCCTGAGGTCTTGGGTTTGAATTCCCAACTATGGTTGTCAGCCAATGAGTTACACTACAGAAAACTTTTTATTTTCGTGTTGTGTTGCATGATAATTTGCCCATTTTGCGGTGTAGTGGCTAGTATACTTGGGTGTTATCCCTGAGGTTTTGGGTTCCAACTCGACTATGGCCAGAATTTAATTTTTGATCTGAGAGTTGGAAGGTTAGGTTAGGTGAAGTTAGGTTAGGTGAAATTAGGTTGGGTGATGTTAGGTTAGGTTAGGTTAGGGGAGATTGTTTTAGTAAAACACCACATTTGACCCCACTTTTTACTCACACATTTTGCTCCCACATTGTGCACTCACTTTTGCTCGCTCTTTTTGCTCCCACTTCTGCTTTCACATTTGCTCCCACTTTCTGCTCCCATATTTGCTCACACTTGTTTGCTCCCACTTCTGCTTACACGTTTTGCTCCCTCTTTTTGCTCCCACTTTTCTTTGCTCTCATATTTGCTCCCACTTTTGCTTACACTTTTTGGTCCTACTTTTTTTTCTCTCACTTTTTGCTCCCCCTTTTGCTTTCACATTTGCTCCCATACTTGCTCCTACTTTTTTTTGCTCTCATTTTTGCTCCCACTTTTTGCTCTCACTTTTTGCTCCCACTTTTGCTTTCACATTTGCTCCCATACTTGCTCCCACTTTTGCTTTCACATTTACTCTCATAATTGCTCCTACTTTCTTCAGATCCCACTTTTTGCTCCCAATTTTTGCTCCCATTTCTTTCTCCCAATTTTTCGCTCCCACTTTTGCACCCACTTTTGCACCCACTTTTGCATTCACTTTTGCACCCACTTTTGCACCCACTTTTGCACCCACTTTTGCACCCACTTTTACACCCACTTTTGCACCCTCTTTTGCACCCTCTTTTGCACTCACTTTTGCACCCACTCTTGCACCCACTTATGCACCCACTTTTACATTCACTTTTGCATTCACTTTTGAACCCACTTTTGCACCCACTTTTGCACCCACTTTTGCACCCACTCTTGCACCCACTTTTCCTCTCATTTAAACTATTATTTATATTATGGAGTGAACTTTGCTAGAGATTAGTTCATGCTTGACAATTGACATGGATGTATCAACAAATAGCAATGGTATGCCATACGCATTCTATAAAGGATATACATATATTGTAAAACGAACCAATAAAAATGGAACTGTTATTTGGCGTTGTTCAAAACATCGTTCAAAACAGTGTCGAAGTGAGCTGAAAGGTAAAAATAGTGATGTCTTAAGTGTGAGTGATCATCAATGTAGTGTACCAGATAAAACATCGTTGCTGTTTAAAAAAAACTCTTCAAAATGCTAAAACACTTGTCCCAGAAAAAGATATTGCAGCTCAAGATAGTGCATTGTTTGTTAAGAAGCATGTATCATCTCCTCAGAAAGTCGTGTTAGGACAGTTGTCAATGTCTGAAAAACTCCTAACATTATCAAAGGCAACACAGACTGTGCAAAATGTGGTATTGCAAAAGGATCAAAAAGGACTATATAGTAATAGTGATGAGGATTATAATGATCATGATGATGATGATAATGATGATGATGTTAATGATAATGGTTATGATGATGATGATGTTGATGATGAAGATAATAATGATAATGGTAATGCTTTGTTTACACCTAAAAATCATTTGTTAAATTTGTCTACTGGAACAATCCCAGTAAGCTAATCCGGCGGCTTCAGCAACTGCATGTCTATAAACAGGCTGGTTATACTGAATATGAGGAAGAACTATTGGATATAGAAAATGAGCTTCGTCGTGCTAAAATTATTATGTAATGGATCCACATAACCGCTTAAACTATTTCTTAACAATACATGTTATATTTTCTACCACTCTGCTACCATTTTGCTCTCACTTTTGCTATCACTTCAAACTGTACATATTAAATATAAAAGCCAACGCTAAATGATTTTATTATCAGAACAATTATAACCTTTGTAGTGAGCAAATCATACTAACAGGTTAGTTGCTACTATGGAACTTACTACAACTAACAAAGGTAAACAACGTGTACTCTATAAAGGCTACTCTTATAACTATAATCGTCAAAATGTAAAACGAATAATATTTTGGCGATGCTCAAATGAGAGGTCAAAAAGATGTCGAGGCAATCTAAAATGTAGAAATGGTAAGGTTTTAAGTGTGAGTGATCATCAATGTGGTGTACCAGATGAAACACTGTTGGTGTCAACAATTAATCATGAAAATGCTAAAAAGCTAGTACAAGAAAAAAATGTTGCTACTCAAAATAGTGCAGTGTTTATTGAGCAACATTTAACCCCTGCTGTAAAAGTTATGTTTAATCCATCTTCCACATCTCAAGAGTCGTCAACATCACAGACTATGCAAAAGGTTGTGTTGTTGTTATTTCAAAGGGCTGAACTACAAGGTTATCTACCCTTCATATGCAAGAGAATCAAAAAGGACTAAATAGTAATAGAGAAAAAAGAAATGTATTTTGAATGTAACTATAGTACAAGTACTTATATTAAATAAATAAAAATATTGTATGGGTATTGTCTGTTTTTTCTTAATTGCTATAGCCACGTCCTACTATATTAATGCCATTGTTAACCATCAACAGTCTCCACCTATGTTCAGAAAGAAAGTGATCTTAAACAATACACTCTATGTATGGTTTGTTTACCGAGTATCATAATAATACAGTGTCGTCAAGCCATGTTCAGGCAATAGTAATGTTAGGTAAGGGGTTCGAACTCTTGCTTCCTTGTACAGGATTAGTTTTTACTCAACAGCAACCCATAATACTGTACTTTGAAACATGTCACATCTCATTACAAAATGTCAACTGTATCGTTTTCTAAGACCCCAGCTGCTGGCTAGTAGCTAGCAGACTGTGCAACAGAAACAATGTCACCATGTTCATCCTTAAAACAAATTCAACATTTATTATTCTCTTTTCTTATTATTGTTCATTAAGAGTAGTGTAAAGTTGTATTTGTGACGTAACGGTTATATTAGTTAGCTGGCACTCTAAAGCTCTTGAGTTCAATTTGAGCTTTAACATAAAATTTTAAAAGTATATTTGAACTAAAACAGGTCTACTCAGTCTCGGGTGATCCAAATAAGTAGATGTGGTTTGATTCACACTTTAACGATAGAACACAACGGTTTTTTATTTTTTTAAATAATGATAGCCATTTGTTCATTTTTTTTCATTTTCACATTTCACACATGGCCATTTGTCAATTTTCCATGTACACGATTTGAAAATGTCAGTTTAAAGTTTTGGATTTCATGATATGGAAACAAGAATTTTCCATTTTGTTGTTTACACATTTGTCAATTTCCCATTTACATTTTTTAAATGTCAGTTTTAAGTTTTTAAATTGTGTTGATATAGAAACATGGATTTCCTATTTTTTTCCATATCACAGACGACACGTTTATGATTTAGTCCATGCAGAAAGTTTAGTTTTGTAAAACACACATTTGCTGATAAAATTTTTCTTGAAATCACCTCAATGGAAGTGCTTGGCCATGGCAATAGTGCATTCTCTTTCTGTTTGTTTCCAAAAACATATAGGCCTACTACTACTACTGTAGGTAAGACTGTTTTACAAAATAACACCTATCTACTGCTGCATTAAAAAAAACACAAGTGTTAAAAAATACAGTATACTATTTACCATTTGCTATATACATTAATTACCCCCACCATCCTACCTTGCCGTGTTTGCTTTGGTTGAAAAATCAATGCTACCCACACACACACACACACACACACACACAAGCTTTCTCTCTCTCTATCATTCTATCTATAGTCATACATTCACACAACCATACCTGTCCTTCAAAACAAATACAACCACGCTATTTATCCTTGACATGCACACTTATCCCAAGTAACTTTTAGTTATACATTTAACATTTACTATTACAAAAAAAATGTTACCACTATTTACAATTACAAAAATGAATATTTACAAAATACTAAATCTAATGGTTACAAAAAAAAGCCATGTCTCTAAAAAATAAAATATAGAAGTCACACCTCCACCTCGTGGTTATAACCCTATGGTACGCTAATGCATAGGTCATTCATCTGCACTCATTTGCTATCCATCAAGGTAAAAGTGCATTTTCTCTGTTCCACAAGATACAAATTTGATTGCTGGATTGTATCCTGCACTGTTTATGCGATATAGCTTTGCCAGTTCATAAAACCGCTAGGTAGTTCTCTACATATAGCAATTTTACCACTGCTCTACCTACGCCTTTTGCTATTTGGCTTTCTTACAGTCTAGTGTGTGATAGACAGCATTAACTGTATATCAAACCCAGTTCACCTTTGTATTTGTAATCCAAGTAATAATTTGAAAAGACACAAATGTAATCAGTTTTAAACGTTATCTCTGTTTTGTTTTGTTTAATATGTTTATGACATGCATATTAACCTGAAATCGAACCCTGGTGAAAAGGCTAACAGCTTAACCACTACACCACCATGCCCTTGTTTCTTAGTTTGACTCGTTCTAGGCCTCAGACCTGGAAATCGAGTTAAGACCACCAGTACAAGAGCTAAAAGTGCTTAACACTACAACGCAAAATGGATAGCTGGTAACATTATACAACCAGAAATGATTATATTTTTGTTAGCAATGCATTTTGTCATCAACCTACTGTCTGAGCACAGACAGCAACACAGTTTAATTTAGAACAAGCGAGTGTGTGTGTATAGATTATTAGCCTCAAGTATTTAAAGCTTGTTGTGTGTAGCGACCATCTTGTCTCGGTAACCACTGAGCATTTTTTTGTGTTTTAGCTATCCTCTTTAACCAATCAATTAAAGATAGTCTACTCTTAATTCTTGAATCGATAAATCAGAGTTTGTGTACACCGTTCGTCATTTATTAACCCATACTTTCAACCTATACTCTCTCTATACTGCAGTTTGATCTGAAAAACAAGTTTCAATGGTAAAAGACTTGTCAGTCACCATACATGTAGCCTACACTAATTCTTTCTCTACCTAGCTATGTTTCATCACACATGGTAAACATCACACATGTTCGTATGCGATTATTAGTTTATAAAATCTCAGGTCGATGACCTTGATGTATTGGGTATTTTGGGTAAATTCATTGGCCATGGGAAAGGGTTGACCATTCTAAGTCTTATGACACCTCACATGTTGATATTCGGTTTTATGTTTATAAAATATTAGGTCAATGACCTTGCTGTTTTAGATCTTTTGGGTAAATTCATTGGTCATGGAAAAGGGTTGACCATCCTGAGTCCTATGACACCTCACTTGACCCTCTCTGATTATTAGTTAGCGAGATATTAACAAAAGTGCAGTTAGGCTCTTTTGACATAAATAAATAATATATTCAAAAACTGAATGTCACCTCAAGTACAACGACCTCTCATACAGGGCCCTAGCCTTATTGATTCATGAGATATTAAAAAGCTAATGATCTATTAGTTTTGGATCTTTTGGTAATTTTTTCAACATGTATGGCATTAGGCCCTTTGTGAATTATTTTTTTGGAAAAATATCTACCACATTTGAAAGGGGGCGTTATCTCGAGTCCTAGGACACCTCGTACACGTCTCTAGCGTTATTGTTTCGTGAGATATGGGCAAAAATCACAAAAAATACGTGTTTATCCCAAAATCGAGTTTCCCAAATTTTATAAAAAATATAACGCATGGTTCATAGCAAAGAAGACGTCAGCCCGAGTCCTTGGACCCGTCGTACACGCCTCTAGCATGATTGATTCGCGAGATATAGCAAAAAGTTTAAAATCACGGTTTTACCCCAAAACATTCCGTTTCCCTCATTCTCAAAAACTTTAACCTTTTACCAAAATAAACAGGGTTTCAAGACAAGCCATTTGACACGTCATAGGACCAAATCCGACCATGTATTCGTGAAATATTGGAAAAAGTCTAAAGTCATGGTTTTATCCCCAAAAAACCCCGTTTCCCTCATTCTCAAAACTTTAACCTATTAATAACATGTATAGGGTTTCGAGACAAACGATTTGACACGTCACACGTCCAAATCCGACCTTGCGTTCGAGAAATATCGGCAAACTTCGTAGGAAAGTAGACGACTATCTGGTTCTCTCCTCACCACCAAAACCCCTTCTTATCAATCATTTTTACAAAGAGCTTGCCCTCTTACAAAAATCCCAAGTGCGCATGCGTAAAAAACAAAAACAAAAATGTTAATCCATAGCGGCATCCAGCAAAGCGCATGCGCTATATAAGCAACAACGTTTAAGTTCATTTTAGCAGCGCACCTTATACATGTCGCATTTGAAAAGAGACTTTCACTAAAAAATTACAATTTCACCCCCTAGTAGGGGTAGGTTTTATTTAGGGGTTGAAATGAGTGGTCCATAGCAAAACCCCCGTCAGCCCGAGTCCAACGAACCTCATTTGTCATCATCCGACCATGCGTTTGAGAGATATTAATTATTTTAACTTGTACAGTCTGGTACAAATAAAATGGGTGAAGCAGAACTCCTAGCTCTCCCCTACTGGTTTGATTTCCGGTCAATGGATGTGAGATTTTCAAAGTGAAATGCCATGTCCCGTGGTTAAGATTTCACGTAAAAACAGGAGGTTCCGTGGTTCATAATCACAAGATTCACGGTCACGTAAAACCACGATCTTCTTTCTGCATTTTATACCTCTATAATTACTTGGGTCTGATTTATCAACTGTTTCTTATACAGGGTCATCGAAAATAATGCCAAAATTTCAAAACATTATAGCACCGAAACCCTTTATGATAAACGTGTAATTCTTTCACTGAACGACAGCTGGTTAAAGTAAGTTTTGTTTTGGAGGGGACGTGACCTTGCTATGTGCACACTAGATGTGCAGTAGCCAAGGTCGGCCGGGGGCGCGCGCGCCAATGACTGCACCACCCGACAAACTGCACCTGATTACAAAGCTGTCATTCGATGGTTTAATCAGTTTAAGGAAACAGGGACTGTAGTGAAAAAATCTAGGCCAGGCCGACCACCGACATCAGTATTGAACGCACGCTTTCACAATGGCTGGATTGGTACGTGCAATCATTTCAGGAGTAACTGTCAAGATGGCGGTAGAAATTCGCTCCAGCATGAGCTTCAAATCCCGAATTTTTTCTGCATACACAATGTTTTTAATGTACCCCCAGAAAAAAAATCCAAAGGGGTTAGGTCAGGACTTCATTGGCGCGTGCGCCCCCGGCCGACCTTGGCTACTGCGCATCTAGTGTGCGCATAGCAATGTCACGTCCCCTCCAAAACAAAACTTACTTAAACCAGCTGGCGTTCAGAAAAAAAATTACAAGTTTAACATAAAGAGTTTCGGGGCTATAATTTTTTGAAATGTTGGCATTATTTTTCGATGACCCTGTATATTTGGTGAATGATCTCCTACTGCCACGCCCTTGGAATAGATTGGGGTGTCAGATAAGATGATAAGAGCAATTGAAAATGTGTATTCGAAAGTAAAATGTGCAAGTAAAGTTGAAGTTGATGCAATCGTAGTCAAATTTAGGATTAATTTAGGGCTGTAAGTATTCACCGGTGCTCTTTTTGCTATTCATTAATGACATTTTGAAATCTAAGGGCTTTGAGCACCAGTCCAACCCTTGTTTTGACAATCATGATATCCGGGGCCTATTGTCTGCAGCTAACACGCAACATAGCATTGATGAGATTGTGAAATACTGTGAGGACTGGCATTTATGAATCAATCCACGCAAGACTAATGTGTTGGTGTGCAAAAAGAGAAGTAAACTGGCCAACAATGGAAAGTGGTTCATGTAGTTGTTGTTTGAGTCTTCAGTCTTTTGACTGGTTTGATGCAGCTCTCCATTCCTCCCTGTCCTGAGCTAATCGTTTCATCTCTAGGTAGCCACCACACCCTACATCCGAGGCAATCTGTTTAACATATTCTAACCTTGGTCTACCCCTACAGTTCTTGTCCTCAACCCTTCCTTCCATAACTAAGCTTGCTATTCCTGGGGGTCTTAGTTTGTGTCCTACCAACCTATCTCTTCTCTTCATTAGTAGTCGCCAGAAACATCTCTCCTCTCCCACTAGCCTCAATACCTCTTCGTTTGTAACTCTATCTACCCATCTGATCTTCATCATTCTCCTGTAACACCACACTTCAAACGCTTCAATTCTCCTCTTTTCTGCTTCACCAATAGACCAAGTTTCACTTCCATAGAGCGCCACGCTCCAGGCAAAGGCCTTCAAAAATGACTTCCTAATACCTAAATCTATATTCGATGTCAACAGATTCCTTTTCTGTAGAAATGCTTTCCTAGCCTGAGACAACCTACTTTTTATATTCTCTTTGCATCGTCCATCACTGGTTATTTTGCTTCCTAAGTAACAGAATTCTCCTACTTCCTTTAGCTTTTCACCTGCCAATTTGATGTCCATAGAATGGGTCAAAATTAGAGACTGAGTATGTAGGGACGATACTGACGAGTGATGGAAAATGGTCTGAACAAATTAAAAGAGCAAAATTGAAAAGGCTAGAGGCAATGGCATGTGTTAAAAGTGTTACAAAGTAAGTAACCTAATATTGACTACAAAGTTCCCAAAAATGTATTCAATGCACTTGTATCAAAAGTATTACATGGAGTGGATGTATGGGGTGTAGAAGAAGTAACAGCAACCCTGGATACTTTTGTGAGTAAGTTTTCTAAGATAATTTTGGGGCTACCTACCGTAGTTGCACAGCGAACAGCAGAGGAAGAATGATTTGTGAGGATGTAAGTACTGTATTCTAAAGCAGCGTTTCCCAAACTGTGGTACGCGTACCACTGGTGGTACGATCGTACTGCTGCAGTGGTATGCGGTGATGTTACGATAAATATTTAAAAAAAAAGATACGTTACGAACAATATAAAAATATAAAATTTAAAAGTATAAAAACATTGATATGTTGGCATAGATCTTCATGGCCAAAGATAAGGAGATGTTTTATGAATTGAATTGTGATTCAGAACAAAGGCACACTTTTTCAAATGGCTCTTGTGAACTTTTGGGTTGAGGGGCGTGCAGACTATTCAGACATAGCTGATAGATATTTACTGCCTTTCAATACTTCGTACTTGTGTGAGACTGCATTTTCTTCACTTGTTTACCTCAAGAATAAATTCCGGAATAGGCTCCTTACAGTGGAAAACGATCTTCGTTTGAGACTCAGCAATCTTAAACCAGACATTCCTAAGTTGGCTTCTAATCTTCAAGATCCAAGCTCACCCTTCACATTGAAGTTGTTAGTTGAATATTGGTTTTTATGTTTAATTATTAAGAGTTCTTTTATTAATATTTCAGTATCTGTACGGTGTCATTTCTTAATGTTTGAATTGAATACCATTGTAATAAATATTAAAACAACTGGACACACTTTTTATTATTTGAACTTTAACTCCTAACAGTCTAACTTGAACAAAACAATTTAATTCCAACCTTTGGTCTGCTACGTAGTGGTGGTGGTGGTTATAGTTACTATATCACCCAAACATTAGGTGGTACGCGAAATATTCTCATCTCTTAAAGTAGTACACACACAAAAGGTTTGGGAAACACTGTTCTAAAGCATATTATAAGGAGAATCATAAAATATTGGATACGTCTGAAAGTAGGTAGCCTGCCTACAACAAATGAAGCATCAGGAAAAAGGATACTAGGTGAACGGGATAAGAAATACACGGTAAAAACTGGAAATGGGATAAGGAATAGGAATGGGGTACTTTCGGGATAGGGACTTACGAAGGGAGGAGGATACGATGTATGAAACAGTAGGCAGATGGGTAAAGGACATAGAGTTGCAGGTACTCGGATAAGGTTGTGGTAACAGGAGAACCTTAACGGAGTTCTGAGAAATAAGTCAATTTACGAGTATAAAGCCTGAATGTCTAACGAAAAGGGAAATGTGAGGGATAATTTGGTGGTTAATGTGGGCGTATAAGGTGAAAGCATTGAGAGAAGTAGGAAGAGATGACCTTTGCCTCTTTCTGGGAAGGTTTTGGGTGCAGCACACCTGATCAGGGAATGCAATGATACCAAAATAACAAGAGAAAAGTTTGTAGATAAGGGAGATACAAAAAGAATAGAAAGTGAAAATGAATATCACATTTAAATAAAATTACTAAATAGGGAATGGAGGAAGCCAGGTAAATTAGCGAATTTTTTAAATGTTAACAGGGTAATGTGGGATAGGAAAGCGACAGATTAGAAACACAACAAAGATGCTTGTGAAACAAATATCAGGGCACAGGAGACGGTATCCGAAACTATAAAACTTAGTTAAAATCTAGGATAGGCGATAGCCTCTCTGTATCAATAAGAATAACATTAATATAGCACATAATTAATAGTCATTATTAGTGGTTTGATAATTGTTTATAACATTTAATACCATATAAATTATTTGTAGGTTCTGTGACGTTATTATTATTATTATTATTCTCCTATGAGAAACATATATTTTAAACATATAAAACAGTTATTATATTATCTTTGCCCTACACTTGGCCACTTCCAGTGCACTCTGTGCTCCCCGACGAAGATCTTCTTCCGTGCAGGATGCTGGGCACAGTCGACACTCAGTCATATGCTAAACAGTCGGGTCTTCTCCACAATCACATTGAATATCATCCTGGTCAATGTAACCCCATCTTGCCATATTAACCCTTCATCTGCCTACTCTAGAGCGCAGTCTATTCAGGGGCTTCCAAGTCGTCCATTCCTCTTCATAGCCAGGAGGTAGAGTTTCAGAAAAATTTTCCCAACCAGGGGGAAGGTTGGTCGTAGCCCTCCCCATTTCAAATCTAGCTTTTTCAACAGTGGTTCTAAGTTCCTTTGATGTTCTAAGGAAACTCTTCCCCGACTTCAGTCGATGCGGCTGCGGTTCGTGTCCATATAGAGGATGAGTTCTTTCATGCTCCACTGTCTTTCATTCCTTGTTCGCAGCTATTTCTCTTCGAAAAGGGGATAGTGCTTCTGTGACGTATTAGCCTCTTTTCATTTATTAAAAAAATAGGCTTATGAGATCACCTTTTGTCCATGTATGTGTATGTGTGTGTGTCCCCCTAATGAAATCTAAATGGCCAAAGCGATTTCAATGAAACTCGGTAAATGCATACTACTACCACGTACGACCTTGACCGTATCTTTCAAATTTTAATACATTTCACCAATTTTACAAGGCGGCCGCGTGAAACATTTAACTGGCATTCTATATCTCCAAAACTATTACAGATATCACCGTGAAATTTTGTACGGTGATAAAAAGTACTACTGTACTAAACCTGTTAAATACAAAATGAACATGGTGGCCAAGCGAAGTTGAAATATTTAAACAGACGTTTCTCGCGATTTAACTATCCGAGCGCAGTGAAACTTGGTACATCAAATGTTTATACACATTGTTATGCAATGATGCCTAATTTGATTCAGTTGTGTACATAACCTCAAGATTGCGGTTGTGTGAAGTTTAAAAATTAAGTTTCAATTTCGTGTGTCCTAATCATGCGATCAAAGTGAAAGTTTGAACAATCAACCTACGCAATAACCTTTATCTATTGGTAGATAACTCTATGGCCTACCTATATAACAATCCAACATGGCGACCATCCGAAATATCTAGACGGCTCTCAGTATCTACGAACCTATTAGAGAATTCAACCTGAAATCTTGTATGTTGATAGAGGCTATTAACATAAGTTCACCTATGGGACGTTTAATAACCTGGTTATCACAAAACCAACATGGCGGCCAAGCGGCATTTAAACATTTCAATGGAATTTACTCGCAATTTATTCATCCGAGTGCAGTGAAACTTGGTAAATGTTTATACAAAATGTAATCTAGGCATACTGACATCTAATTTAATTCAATTGTTTTGATAGCCCCAAGATGGCGGCTGTGCGAAATTTTAAAATTAAGTTTTTATTTTATGATAACTTAGAAATGGCAGCTGCGCATTTTTTTAAATCAAGTTTTCATTTCTCGTGCCCTAAGTTAGACCAGTAGGTTATATGTAAATAGGCTATTTCGTTTTCCACGGAAGTACTTGTTTTTAAATTCAAGTTACGATTTATTAATCTTACCGAGAAGGATTTTTGTATTAGGCTATTAGGGAATTACTGTAACTAATAATCACATGTATCGGGTGATGGTTGCCATAACTAATAGTCTACTCTTGCCCCAATCTATGGCTGTCCGAGACTTGGAACCGATGGTATTCCATTCTATTAGGGAATCTAAAGGCCACTGTTAAAAGTAGCAGCATTACAGTTGATGAATTGAATTAGTAACATCGTTATCCCCTCATTACTGAAAAAGTAACGGTTCTTAGTGATGGCGTTACTGGTTCAATTGTAGTTATAGTTGAGTGATAGGCCTATTTGATGTGTTGTGTGTACTTATATTCGAATGCGATAAGAATGTGTGTCCCTTCATATCAAACATATTATTATCGTGTTAAATGCTAATCAAACTCACAATCCTGCTCATACTACGTTAGAATTGCCATTTGCTTAATATACCAGTTCCTCTGCTTTGCACCTGGAAACCAAGCACAGACATTTTCGCAAGCCTAGTGTCAGACCCTAAAAGGTATTCATATAGCGTAAGTTACGCTATAATTTTAAAACACACTTTTGAATTTTTTAGTGGGTTACTGTTGTTTGAGTCTTCAGTTCTGACTGATTTGATGTAGCCCTCCATGCCTCCCTGTCCTGAGCTAATCGTTTCATTCACTACGTAGGTACCACACCCTACATCCAAGGCAATCTGTTTGACATATTCTAACCTTGGTCTACCCCTACAGTTCTTGTCCTCGACCCTTCCATCCATAACTAAGCTTGCTATTTCTGAGGGTCTTAGTCTGTATTCTACTAACCTATCTCTTCTCCTCATTAGCAGTCGCCAGAAACATCACTCCTCTCCCACTTGTCTTAATACCTGTTCATTTGTTACCCTATCTATCCTTGCGATCTTCATCATTCCCCAGTAACACCACACTTCAAACGCCTCAATTCTTATATTTTCTGCTGCACCAATAATCCATGTTTCACTTCCATAGAGCACCACGCTCCAGACAAAAGCTTTCAAAAATGACTTCCTAATACCGTACCTAAATCTATACTCGATGTCAACAGATTCTTTTTCTGTAGAAATGCTTTCCTTGCCTGTGCCAACCTACATTTTACATCCTCTACATGCCAAGAGCTCTCGTCAGAATGCATTACGAAGTCAATCGGTTAAGACGTTATTTCAATCTCGCGGTAACAAAAATCACCGAAGTGTTTTAAATATATAGATTTATTTACTTTCCCCGGCCTGCGTGACTTCACTTGGAACTAATGGTTCCCGCCTGATTTCGAAATACGGAATCAAACATTCATTGTCGGAATAACACTGTTTGTAACCCAAAAAGTTAGGTCAGGACTATTATAATTTTAGATATAACCCCCTTTAGAGAAAATGGAAAATGGCTGATTAAGTAAATGACACTTAAAATGTATACTCGACGGTTTAAGGGTGAGCCTTAGTTCTGGAAGTATATATCTTTCGATATAGGCTAAACCCCATTAGCGTTAATGGAAATAGGGTGATTCTGTAACATTCAACTAATATATCTGAGGGTGTATAATCTCTTCATAATGTACGTAATGCTCTGAACATCGTAGTTTTGTCGACATGCTATGGAACTCCATTTAATACAATTACAATTTCTGAACAGTTGCGTTATTTCCAACGATTAGCTAAAGTGTCAACTACGTATTCAATACACCGACTGCCTGGAAGTTATACCAATTGTGTGTTACACTTTAGCTCAGAAGAAGCTGTGGTGTTTTAATCCTTAGTAAGGAACATTCTCAATATTCGTACACGTGTTTTCATTAATACAGTAGTGAATATTCTGGGTCTATAATGTCCGTTTATCTGGTTATTTAGAAGAAGAAATTCTCAGAACACGTATAATAATGTCAACACTGATTTGAAGTGCAGCTCTAATTCAGTTGTAGTGTCACCATACTAGTTCATCATGATCATACGAAGTACCATATAGACTATTGTCTGATATTTCTCTTAGTCTTTGTCGACTCCCATATTTGGTCTGGCTGGTTACTCAATGAGGCTACAACCCTAAATATCATACTAGTAGCAAGACATAAATACAATCAAAAGACGCAAAATTACGTTGATAAACTTGTGAGCGATCTTCACCATTTTAGAGGAGTTGCTATTAGAGTACATGACCAACCGACCATGTACTTCAACCAAATATCGTATGTGCACTGTATATCTGAGGGGATAGAAGTAAACATATATACAGAGTCGTCAGGGCTGCCAACTATTGATAAATGCTCACCATTATTTTAATCCTAGTCTCAATATATCAGAATGTTTGTAGACAAACAGTGCGAAAACGTGGCACACGTATAGGCCGTAATTTTGCGGATTCACTTTGGGCAACCCATACGCGACTGTATGCCAACATGATTTTATGCGTGGTAATAGATTCAATAATTAACTGCGTATAACTTCCATAACATTTAATCGATCATTTACAAACATATATACAATGTAAGGTGTTGTTGTCGTTGTAAGGAATTCAAATGTGCACATTTTAGAGGTAGCAGTCCTAATATCTACCTTATCACACACACTCTCTCTTTCTGTGTGTATTTGAGCCGTAGATACTCAGTATCTCAGATTCCATGGATGGAATATATTTTAAACAAAATTTAGGGGTCTATTGGCCTACTATGTTTCAGGTAGGCCACATTTTCAGCAAATCGTAAATGTCAGCATTATCAACTTACTTCTGTAGTTGACTTTATTACTCGAGATAGGTCTACATACGCGTAGATCAACCATTGGTATGAAACTTACATTTTATTTCGTCATGGAATTAA
This sequence comes from Meconema thalassinum, assembly GCA_946902985.2. Taxonomy (NCBI): domain Eukaryota; kingdom Metazoa; phylum Arthropoda; class Insecta; order Orthoptera; family Tettigoniidae; genus Meconema; species Meconema thalassinum. The sequence continues at coordinate 1,388,347,465 of OX336389.2, forward strand.
TTGTTATTTCATTGTGTATTCTGTTACTAGTTTTAATTTGTTGATAAATGATTAGTGTTTATTATGTTATTCTTAAGGGAAATAGCAACCTTTCAGAATTTGTCAATGCTTAGCGCGTTGATGTAAGTAGGCATTTATAGGCAAAGCTGTGCACTGTTGCATTACTTATATCAACGGGAAATTACAAATTCTATGCTCTTGCCGACGATGTGCATCTCCTTAATAATAATAATTACATGTGATGATGGCCTCCTCTCCTGTAAAATTTGTGATTGAATCATTGTCTTGAGATATACGAGAGGCATTCAAAAAGTTAGTTCCACATGATGATGATGACGACAGACCAAGTACCGTTTATTGAGTGACACACTGTAATGCAATGGGACGCGGATACATCACACTATTTTTCGACATAGTCACCAAGTCTCTGTAAACAACGATCGGCACGGTATACTAATCGTTCAATAACTTGACGATATAAGTCCGCTCCTTGATCATGGAGCCATAGGAGAACCAGCATTTGGACCTGTTCATCATTGTCAAATCATTGCCCATCTAAAACGTTGGAGCAAAGCCTGTGTTGCGCAAGCTGTGTGCAGTGTTGCATTTCCGTGCAAGAGAACAATGCCTCGGCTTAACTTTCCACGTCTCCTGTTTCTTACAGCGTTGCTCAGCGACGTCAATGTTTGACAATAAGCATCAGCTGTAATGGTCGTGCCCTTCCGCATAAACTCGGTGTACACAATGCCTTCACAATCGAAAAACACATGGCCTTCCTGGCCGATGGCGTAACGTTGAAAGTCTTCCGCACCGGCGAGGATGCGTGTCTCCATTCCATAGACGCCCTCTTTGTTTCCGGTGTCTAATGATGCACCCATCTCTCACCCCCTGTAATGATGCGGCTTAGGAACTCGTTGCCTTCAACAGCGTAACGCTGAAAGAAGGCCAACGGGGCCAAGAACTGTGCGTCTTTCGTGCGGGTGTCAGAGATCGTGGAACCCAACGTGAACTCAATTTCCGGTACTTCAGATTGTCTCGCATGACGCCATGAGCACTGCCTATGGAGATGCCAAACTGCCCTGCAATTTCTGGTTGTAATGTTTTTTTGTGAGAACTGATTCTTGCCCCAGTAGTTGGGCGTTATTTGTAATGGGTTCATGTTAAATTATAGAATAATGTTAATAAAAGCGCTCCTCTGCTGGGCGTTAAAATGTAATAGGTTATGTTACATAGAATAATGTTAATAATATTAAGAAACTGATTATATGCAAAGGTTAATAATTTAAATAGTTGCCCACTTTTGGGTGATCAAAATAATATATTAAACCTCGGTTAAAAAGAGGTAGAGCATCGAAATTCCTATCTCCAGCCGTAGTGAAACTTACGTAATCTAACCTTGCGATAATTAGTTCAGGAGTGCGGTGTTGCCTTATAGTAATTTCTAGCTACTAAGGAAAACCAGTCAAACATTTGAATTTAAAAATGAATTCAATATATAAAAACAACAAGTGCAAAAAGAATAAAATACTAAAGATAATAATAATAATAATAAATTAAATTAAAGAAACTACTGAATTTACTTGTATTATGGGTCTTGATTGGAAATTGGAGTATACTAAGTTAATTGAATAAAATGTAGATTGAATTTAATAAGCATGAGAGCCTTCTGATTTGACTGGAGTAAAACTGTTTTAAATCGCTCACCGCATTGAAGATCATTGTAGTTGGATTGTTGCGTAGAGAGTTCCTGATGGCCCTGATCTTCCTCAAGTAATGAATTTATATGTGGATGACGGAATAAATTCCATAAATCATCCCTGTGACAATAGCTTCGTACACAACCATGTCACAGTTTGATAAGACGGAATGTCTTATCAAATTCACATACTTAAATAGTCAACTGTCTAGTTTAGAACTGCGTTACAGACTCCATCTCGCTACAAGTTCCACTCTTCTGCTCCGAACAGCACCATTCCCTCTCCTCCAGCAATTCAATAATAATAATCCATTTGGGCGGCCGTCATATATATAACGTTCCCAGGTAAGGCACGTGTCTATCCCCTCTTCTGAAGTCGCTAGGCAATATTAGCCCGTCTTTCACATATCAATAATGACAATACTTCTTTGTAACATTTCTCGGGAGGTCCAGCCCACCTTTTGTATAAAGTTGCAAAGGACTCATTCATCGGCCCAGCATTGTTAGTGGCAAGTCTTCATAGAATCCCTTCTTAGTATGATTTGTATACTGGTAGAATACTTGATGTGAAAGACATAAGTGTCTATTTATGTCATTTCCAAGAAACGGTATATAAGCCGGCCTTCCGCGAACACCTTCTTCTTCTTCTCTTGTTCGTATTTTCTTCAGAAATAATATTCAGTCAAGCGTCTAACTTATTTCAAATATACTGTGTATCGCTCCAAATCCTTTCAATTGCCATAATATTCTACATTACCGCATAATAATAGATATAAACATATTAGTTAACATAATAACTAATTAAAGGTAAAAATGAAAAATAAAAAAAATATTGATAATAATAATAATAAGAAGAAAATATATAAAATTATTTCATTCTGGTCACAAATTGGGACCATCACAATTCGCCCCAGAGAATTATGGTATATGTCAACAATCATATCGCCATACTTCTCTTCAACACTTGTACAAATATGAAATATTATACCCTACACAATAATTACAAACATCGACAATATTATACCCTTCAAAGCAATTATCAACATCAACAAATTATACCCTTCCAGTTTTACATATTTTTTAAAAATTTCATCATTCCAGTCTTTCACTTGTTCATAATGTCTGTTTCTTTCTTCTTTACATAATTAAAGCGACCTGTAAACAATGCACATCAAAATACCCTTCACTTTTATATTCTTGTTTTGGACATAAGTCATCGTTGCACTTATGTATAATTGGGTGGCATACACCTTTGCTTTATATCTTGAGGACGTAGAATTCAATTTTCAGCCTGGTGTCGAACTGAATACACTATGGCCAGTTTGTAGGACTGCCAACTGATCAATTCACTTAATCACTTCACAACACTTGGTATGTGATGCGAATAACCAGATCTACTCCAGTCTCTCAGGAATTATATGTGTCTAGTAACACAGGCATATTATAGAAAAAATGAAACTTTATTAGCTTATATTACCTAAGGCAACATCGTTCAGTGCAAATGTAGTGCGCTAATTTACCCCATATATACAGTTTGGTCCACCAGCCCCTTATTTTTTTTGGAGGAAGGCAAACCAACTAACGCGTATATCACAGTCATCCTAAAAACATTAGTACCTGCTCCTTTACGTCCATTGTACAACTTTACCGTTGAGTACACCCTCGCGAATATAGTAGAAATCAATAGTGGCAGTGTTCTTTCAATGACCTCAAATATAATGCATGATTGAAACGATCAGAGCTCCGAATAACACCTTTTTACGTTTGGACAGGAAGTGTCTACAAATAGATTCAATAAGTGCCTGCAATACGCCATGGTTCTCGGTAGCTATGGTGGCTAAATGAAGAATGGCTAGAGTAACGTCAACGAAGTCGCCTTGTAGTAAGTTCGAACCTTGAACTAGTACATTTTTTTTGTGCTTAATGTCGTTTATTGTGGATATATTATGGACGCATATCTATCTGTTCCAACGAGTGATTTTTTATTTGGTCCTCAAAAGCACCGTACTTATCCGATGGTACGCAACCAGATTGGACGACGACATAATGATCTGTAGAACGAAAGCAAGGTATCCTGTATATTCAACGTAGCAAGTGTTCGAAATTTTGACCACCTTTGTTTATAGGAAAACTCCGACTCACTCAGACGACCCACATAACAAATAGATTTGTTATGCGGGTAGGCTCACGAATAAATACATCAGACCGAAACTAAAATTTCTTTCAACGGCGTCTGTGCGAAAAGCGCTTGCTATACACTTACAATAATAGTTAGTTAGTGAGGTTTTAAGGGGCGTATCTACGAGGTCATCTGCCCCAAACATGCAGTAAATACAGATAATTATAACATTATTTGTTTTACGTCCCTTTTAACTGCTCTGGCTTTTAGATACGCCGGGGTGCCGGAATTTTGCTCCGAAGGGGATCTTCAACGTGCCAGTAAATCTACTGACACGGCTCCCTCGCATTTGCGCACCCTCGAATGCCAGATGACTGCGCCAGGATACGAACCTACAACCTTGGGCACAGCAAACGAGAACGTTACCGCTGAGCCTCGCAGAAAGGCAGTAATTACAGAACGTGTCATATTATTATAAATATTGAACTATTAAAATTCTAATTATCACGAATAGAGTCGCCTCCGTTGCGAAGTGGTCAGCGTGATTAGCTGCCACCCTGGACGTCCTGGGCTCGATTCCCGGCTCTGCCACGAAATTTGAAAAGTGGTATGAGGACTGGGACGGGGTCTACTCAGCCTCGGGTGGTCCAAATGAGTAGAGGAGGGTCGATTACCACCTCAGCCATCCTCAAAGTGGGTCTCCATGGTTTCCCACTTCGCCTTCGGGCAAATGCCGGGATGTTACCTGCCGTACGGCCACGGCCGCCTGCTTCCCTCTTCCTTGCCTATCCCTCCCGATCTGCTGATCCCACCTCCCCAGTTGTATCCCCCAGATGAGATGTTTCAAGCTCCAGGACACTGCCCGTAGAGGCAGTTATGATAGGATCCCTCGTTGAGTCCGTGGGAAAACCTAACTTGGAGGGTAAAATCGACTAAAAAAGTAATAATTATAACGAATAGTATCCATCCATGGTTTTGAACAGTATTTAGGGAAAATAGCCATTTAAATGAGACAAGAAAATAACTTTCCCTATCGTCTTCGTAGATAATGTGAACAAAACCAAGTTGAAATCTTGCTGTACGAGGTATGGAGGGTATAATAAAAAAGTTAAAAAGAATTTTAAAAATCTGCCGTTAGATAGTCTTGAAACCAGAATCTTCGAAAGAGCGAGCGGACGCAATAACACTTGCACACATTTCCAACACACTCTGGAGGTTTTTATTGCGCTTCTTATTAACGCGTATGGTAAAATAATCAATTATTACAGTTAGGCCTTAAATATTGATTGGCATGCATTCATTCAGTACCTGGCATGTTTTCTTATTTACTTAAAGCAAGTTTCGCGACCGCTTTACATTAATAAGGCGACAGAACTGCAAATAATGCCCTCAAACGACAGCCCTTCGGTTTTATTTCATACAACTTAGCGTCCAAAATGCTAGCGTGCGATACACTTCGGTCATACAAGCAGGTGTACTGACGAAGAGAACAGAATCATACAGGATTTTGTACCAGCGATCACAGCAGCTTCCTTGCCAGCGAGTGTCGTGTGATACGGGACTAAAGATATGCTATGACTTTTTGTTAAAATTTAATAACAAAACAAGATGTTCGGTAAAGAACGTAGGCCTACTTTCTCCTAAATGCATGGGTATTGTTATAACTCTTTGTCCTTTTCAAGGAGTATAATTGAATGTTGGTTGTAGTAGCTTCTTGAAATACAACGTGCTATGCGGACATTATACATGAATATGATGTGCCCTTTGCTAGTGCTACCTCTGTAAAAAAAATCATTCAATTCGGTTTCACCGTGTTTGAATTGATAGGGGGAATCGATTTGCACACATACAAGGGCGTCATATGCAAACTAATGGGCTGATGACCTTGTATTTCAGTCAAACGACGCTCGCCATACAAGAATATGTTGTTGCAGAATTTGGTAGAGATCGGATGATTAAGTTAGTCGTAATTTGATTTAAGCTTTGGACATTTGGGTGGCCACCATTACGTTTCCGTCAAGATGGTGTTCTACGCTAGTGCTACCTCTGTACTAAATTTCGTTCAATTCGGTTTCACCGTGTTCGAATTGATAGAGGGGGCAGACATTCAGAGTACACACACTCACACACACACACACAGAGACACAGTCACACACACACAGACATACACACAATTTTTGGCCCTGTGTAGATCTCATAAGTCTACTTTCTTTTTTTGCAAAAATCGAGAGTATGCTAATAATACCATGGGAATTTCTAAGGAATACGTATACGTCGATGCAAGCACTGGCGATCAGAATATCCTTCGATATGTTGTTGTTTAGTTTCATTTGAGGGGCTAGAACATCGCGGTCACATAGCCCCGTTTACTTGGGTGTGTGTGTAGAATTTGTCTGATAACCTGAGTTATTGCGGGCTTGTAATGATGTGTGTATTTGCAATTAAGGGTTGGGAAGGAGGCGGCCGTGGCCTCAAGATAGAATCCGTCCCGGAATTTGGCCAGAGTAGTAGTGGGAAACCACGGAAAACCATTTCCAGGGTGGCTGAGGTGGGAATCAAACACACTTCTTCTCATATTTGCTTCACGAGGCTACGTGTACCCAATTTCAGCCCTCAGACAAGTATTACATTTCTTGGCAGAGCTGGGGATCGAATCCGGACCTCCGGAGCAACACTTCGATATGTTATGTTAAGATTCATGCCAGTTTTTTATGTTTCTGCCATTACAGGTCACGTGGCATATCGTACCAATTCGATCGTATTTTCTTTATAAATCATCAAAATTCAACGTACTCTTCACAAAAATGGGTCGTAAGACAATAAATGTGGCAATGTAGTTACATCGCGACAAAAATGGAATGTGGGCTTTCGTTCAAAAAAGTAGGCCTACTACTGGATTCGAAGCAGCATTCTACCTGCTCGCAACCACCACGTACGTTCAGGCTTTAAACCTCTCAGCCACCAACACATGGTAGAGACCGCACCTTAAACGTGCTCTAGTTACTGTAGCCGTCCCACCTCAAACGGTTAAGTCCATCTTAAAGTTTTCAATCACGCTTTATGGTGTTGATTTAACCTTTTACTATTACAGATCACGTGGTGTAAGCTATTAATTCGATCGTATTACGTGTATGTGTGTCATTTCAAGGAGCAGTAAGTCATATGTTAGTAGAATGGGCCATAGTATTTGGCGGGGAAAAGCTTAAGGTCGGTTTTTCTTTGCTAGACCCATGCCCCAATTACATTGCTGTCACACAGTCAGAGCGCAGAGCAATATTGACCATCGGGAGAATAGAGATGTTAGTTGGGTTTCATAAAACTAAATAATAAGGGGCGGGTGGACCACACTGTATATATATTGATATCCTACTCAAATACACCAGCTTATAGACGACAAAATATTCTTTATATTTCCTCTGTGCTCTTCAAGACACACAATATCATAGATCGGCGCAACACTTCGCCATTACTTGCTCGTTCAGACCACAATCATTCACTTAATATTAAGCGACTTTCCTTACTTACCATCAGTTATACTCCTATTACTCATGATACATATTTCCTTAAGGATCTCACATTGTAAGTGCCGTATAATCGTTTTACTGCATCGTCTAATTACTCACCTTTTTGACCTGAGTTACTCACCTTTTTAACCGTAGTTACTCACCTTATTTCTCTCAATTACAGTCCATTCTACTCAAGATCCCCTTATTTCTCACGATTACACTCCATTCTACCTAAGATTATACCTCTTAATCACCTGTAGATACTCACCTTATTTCTCAAAATTATACTTCTTTCTATTCAAGATTACACCTCTTTATCGCCAGTAGTTACTCACCTTTCTCTCTCAAAATTACCTATCTTTCTACTCTAGATTACATTTCTTTCGCGAAATCCCTATTTACTCACATTTCTCCCTCAAAATTACCTTTCTTTCTACTCTAGATTACCTTTCTTTCGCGAAATCCGTATTCACTCACTTTATTTCTCAAAATTACACTTCTTTCTGCTCAATATTACCTTTCTTCCGCGAAATCCGTATTCACTCACTTTATTTCTCAAAATTACACTTCTTTCTGCTCAATATTACCTTTCTTTCGCGAAATCCGTATTCACTCACTTTATTTCTCAAAATTACACTTCTTTCGCGAAATCCGTATTTACTCACCTTATTTCTCAAAATTACGCTTCTTTCTACTTCAGATTACCTTTCTTTATCACCCGTAGTTATTCACCTTATTTCTCAAAATTACACTTCTTTCTACTTCAGATTACCTTTCTTTCGCGGAATCCATATGACCAATAAGAAACTTAATTTCTCCACTACAAAAAAATCACTTACCTTTAAATCCTTTTATTAACCATCCTATCTTCTGAAATATTAACTGTTCACAAAATCTGCCTAATTAAATTACGGGCATCAAAATATAGCTTTACTTTCCTCTCTGACTTGGGAACTACCCTTAACGAATTAATATATGGGCTAATATAGGGTTCTATAATTGTACCCTGCAACATGCTTTCAATCTGCCTACTCATAGCTTCCTGAAATTTGTAAGGCACGGGATAGCGATGACCTACAAAAATACTGCGATCATGTACATTTAATGAATGTTCGTAGCAATTAGCTAATCCAATACGGTTCTCAAATATACATGTGATCCACATGATCACACTCTAACGCACTCTGTAATGCAGCCTCACGCAAGGAATCCTCTAGATAATCCTTCGTCATCATACTGCCTAAAAATGTAAAAAAAAACAAGGTTCCCTCTCAAGAGATACCCCAACAATCTCACCACTCACCACCTCACTACAAATATCGACTCATTTAGTCATTAATACCTCCTCAAGCGTACATATATTCTTAGAACCACCATATAACTTTTCAATTATTAAATGACATGATCATATCTCCGCCCATTCATCTGAATTTAACACTACCCTCCTTATAACTTAGCTGGACAGAATGTTGCGACATCCACTAAGAACCCCTAATTAATGAATATACCAGATTTGGAATCAATAAACATACCTGTGTTCCAATCTTACCTTCCTTTAAAATTTCTACAACCACTTGTTTAGAAATTCTGTGGGATATCTTTCCCATCGCAGTTAACACAATAGTAGTTCAAATTGGAATTTCCTATTTTTTATACCAAGTTCCTTCCTATTATTATAAAATGCTGCACTGATGCAGAAAACCTGACAGCCACTATCAAAAAGTGTATCGATACACGCCCCTAACACTTGTAATTTTTCGACTGAGTAAAAATTTATAACAGTAGGTTCATTAGATACCTTCATAAATTCACTTAATAAATAATTACGTATTAGGTCATACGGTTCGCTCAAAATAGTAATACCAACTTACATAACAACTCTATCAGGCATTTTTAAATTCTTATAACCTTCTTCTTCGCTTCTATATTTATTTATTTATAGTTGCACTCTCTTCTCTCCTCATAACAATAGTTTCTTCCTCCTCCGTATTATATTTATCAATAGTAACACTGTATTTCGCCTTTGGTCCTATTACTTCCCCTATTCTATCTTCTATGGCACGCCACTGCACTTCATAATCTTTCTCACTCTCTTTCATTATATTCTCTATTTCCTCTAACAACTTCATTTTCTCCCCTTTCATTTTACTTCTGGACTTAATAATTTCATGCCTTTCCTTCATTTCTCCACTACTATAGCTTAACGACCTTTCTAACTGTTGCTTTTTGCTTCTGCTTTCTTCTATATCCGTCCTTCTTTCGTCTTCTACACTATGTCTCTCCACCATTTCCTCCACCATCGCGCTCTGCTTGTGCTTTTTCTTCCTATGCTTTGGATTACTTATCTCAGCTTTCTGCTTTCCTTGTTCAATAATTATGTCTTTCTGACTGCGCCTTAACGCACGCTTCTCTATTTCTGTTAACTTCATATTGACTTCCTTTATATATGCTCTGACTTCTTCCCTTGTCTGCCTATTTTGTTCCTCTATAATTTTCTGCATTTTTAATTGTTGAGTGCTTATCACTTTCTTTATTTTACCTACTTCTATTCCTATCTTGTCTTTAATCTTCATCTCTTCTTTCTCGCTACGTTCCATAATCTCTACCTTCACGTCTTCTAATCTTTCCCTTACCTCTTGATTAATCTCTTCTACTTTCTTGCCTACAACTTCAAACTTTTCCCCTACTTCTATCCTAACTTCAGCTATGGTTTTCTTTAACTCACATTGCAATTCCTTTCTTATTATTTCTTTGAATTCTGACATATTCTCCTTAATCCACTCATACCTTTTATTTAACTCCTCATTCACCTTTTCCACCTTATCTAGCTTCTGATTAATTTCTTTATTATCTTTATATATCGCCTCTTTTATCTCTCTACTCATCTCCTGATTTTGCCTACTTATTTCCTCTCTCATCTCCCTACTCATCTCCTGATTTTGCCTAATTTTTTCCTCTCTCACCTCCCTACTCATTTCCTGATTTTGCCTACTTATTTTCTCTCTCATCTACCTACTCATCTCCCGATTGTCCTATTCATCTCCTGATATTGCTTACATATCTCCCTACTCATCTCCTGATTATTTTTATTGCTATCTTATAGCTTCTTGTCTATTGCCTTGCTCATCTCCTGATTTTGCCTATTAATCTCCAGAAACATTCCCATGATCACATCTAATTTATTTTCCGAAATTTCCAAAGGCTTTTGTTTCTCCTGCCCTCCACTAGTCTCAGGATTTATTTCAGGATGTACCTCTATATTCGTCTCAGGGTTAACCTCGGGATTATTCTCAGGATTACTCTCAAGATTTACCTCCGACATCTTGGTATAATCCTCTACACTCTCAGCCTCAGTACCACTATCAACTTTCGTATAATTAGCTTTCTCGCCTTTACCCCTACTCCTCAATTTCCTTTGCTCCTCATCCGCCATCTCGAAGGTCACCGTATAAAGTTTACCGTTCCAAAATTCATCTCACTTTCCCCGAAATCAATCACTAATAATACACTAATTCACTTCACTTTCCCCCAAAATCACTGACAATCTGCACTGAATTTACACTCACTCCTTCCTTAAATATCGTTAGGTTTTCGTTCCCCACGTTGGGCGCCATTTGTAATGTTGTTTTGTGAGAACTGATTCTTGCCCCAGTAGTTGGGCGTTATTTGTAATGGGTTCATGTTAAATTATAGAATAATGTTAGTAAAAGCGCTCCTCTGTTGGGCGTTAAAATGTAATGGGTTATGTTACATGGAATAATGTTAATAATAATACGAAACTGATTATATGCAAAGGTTAATAATTTAAATTGTCGCCCAGTTTTGGGTAATCAAAATGAAACATTTAATTGTGTATTAATCTAATAGTGTATCTGTATTGTTGTCAGCTTCACTAAAAAAAGTACATAATGTGTAGTATTATACGTCGCCAAGGGCGCCAGACCATTTATATATCATGATCAAAATAATATATTAAACCTCGGTTAAAGAGAGGTAGGGAATCGAAATTCCTATCTCCAGACGTAGTGAAACTTACGTAATCTAACCTTACGATAATTATTTCAGGAGTATGGTGTTGCCTTATAGTAATTTCTAGCTACTAAAGGGAACCAGTCAAACATTTGAATTTAAAAATGAATTTAATATAGAAAAACAACAAGTGCGAAAAGAATAAAATACTAAAGATATTAATAATAATAAATTAAATTAAAGAATCTACTGAATTTACTTGTATTATGGGTCTTGATTGGAAATTGGAGTATACTGAGTTAATTGAATAAAATATAGATTGCATTTAATAAGCATGAGAGCCTTCTGATTTGACTGGAGTAAAACTGTTTTAAATCGCTCACCGCATTGAAGATCATTGTAGTTGGATTGTTGCGTAGAGAGTTCCTGATGGCCCTGATCTTCCTCAAGTAATGAATTTATATGTGGATGACGGAATAAATTCCATAAATCATCCCTGTGACAATAGCCTCGTACACAACCATGTCACAGTTTGATAAGACAGAATGTCTTATCAAATTCACATACTTAAATAGTCAACTGTCTAGTTTAGAACTGCGTTACAGACTCCATCTCGCTACAAGTTCCACTCTTCTGCTCCGAACAGCACCATTCCCTCTCCTCCAGCAATTCAATAATAATAATCCATTTGGGCGGCCGTCATATATATAACGTTCCCAGGTAAGGCACGTGTCTATCCCCTCTTCTGAAGTCGCTAGGCAATATTAGCCCGTCTTTCACATATCAATAATGACAATACTTCTTTGTAACATTTCTCGGGAGGTCCAGCCCACCTTTTGTATAAAGTTGCAAAGGACTCATTCATCGGCCCAGCATTGTTAATGGCAAGTCTTCATAGAATCCCTTCTTAGTATGATTTGTATACTGGTAGAATACTTGATGTGAAAGACATAAGTGTCTATTTATGTCATTTCCAAGAAACGGTATATAAGCCAGCCTTCCGCGAACACCTTCTTCTTCTTCTCTTGTTCGTATTTTCTTCAGAAATAATATTCAGTCAAGCGTCTAACTTATTTCAAATATACTGTGTATCGCTCCAAATCCTTTCAATTGCCAGAATATTCTACATTACCGCATAATAATAGATATAAACATATTAGTTAACATAATAACTAATTAAAGGTAAAAGTGAAAAATAAAAAAAATATTGATAATAATAATAAAAATAAATTATATAAAATTATTTAATTCTGGTCACAAATTGGGACCATCACAACAATGCCTTCACAATCGAAGAACACATGGCTTCGTGGCCGATGGCGTAACGTTGAAAATCTTCCGCACCGGCGAGGATGCGTGTCTCCATTCCATTCCGGTGTCTAATGATGCACCCATGTCTCATCCCCTGTAATGATGCGGCTTAAAAACTCGTTGCCTTCAACAGCGTAACGCTGAAGGAAGGACAACGGGGCCAAGAACTGTGCGTCTTTCGTGCGGGTGTCAGAGATCGTGGAACCCAACGTGAACTCAATTTCCGGTACTGCAGATTGTCTCGCATGACGCCATGAGCACTGCCTATGGAGATGCCAAACTGCCGTGAAATTTCTGGGGGACACACCCTGCGATTGATGCGAATAATTTCATCGACCTGCCGAATATTGTCTTCTGTGGCCGATGTTGATGGTCTTCCTTTCCGCATGGCATCACACACATCCGGTCGTGCTCAAACTGTTGGCACCATTTCACAATTGCTGGCCGCGACATTGCTTTTGGTCCATACACTGCCACAATATCACGGTGCATCTCTGTGCAATTTAGCAGTTTGGCCCACAAGAATCGTACGGTGCCACGTACTTCCACTTTGGAGTATATTCCAAGTTGCCGCGCCATTTCACTCGCTCACTACGATGCAACTCTTACCAGTACCGTAGCAGAACTGTCACTGCGGGAAGCACTAAACATGTCCTCTCTTCGGACAATGCGCCGCTCATGTTGCGTAATGCGCCTGGTGCCGGCCGACATGTTTAACTTATTTATTGAACGCTCTACGTACTTGTTATGTTCAAAATTGAGTCCATAAATGTTAATTTGTGATTATTGAAATAAAAATATTCAGCATTGACAGAACATATCAATGATAAAATAATCTGCATTACACGTTTCGTGACTAAAATTATCACCTATAAGAAATCAAGAAATTAACATACAACGAATGTAAGAATTATTTTGAACAAATCGGCTGAACCATCCCCTCATGATGCTAATAAAACGCAATTAAATACCATTTACACTCTGCCTTTTGACAACACATAGACAAAGAAGACCACACGTTCACTTCTACTGAAGAAGACTTGACTGTAATACTTGTTCAGCACATTATAGAACGGCTAGGAATTTACTTAGATGAGTGCAATGATCCACATCAATGATCGTCAATGAACAAGGTGCGGGTAATCATGTTTTATTTCAAATATTACGGAAACAAATAATAATAATAAATCTTATGAAACAACGCAAAACATACTACACAATGTTATATTACGTCATTTTTTCTACTTTCTCATACAGGCACGATGCAATGTTCTGCATCCCAATGTAATATTGTCTAAGATGTATTATTATTATTATTATTATAAACCAATAGGCATAACGTTGGGAAACATCATAGCCACCCACATAATTTCTTTTATCTTATAATTGTAATTATCTAATTCGCATCAGATTAATATGCAAGGAGAAGATTGTTTCACTATATACGAACGTGAGAGTTGAAGCAAGCAATTACGAAGTCTTTTCAGTCAGGTAGGAGGAAGACGGGATGGGTTGCAATTTGAGGTTAAACTTGGCCGAGCTGCACTGCAGGGGGGTTTCTTCGAAATGAACTACGACTGACGCTACAGAGCTCGCTTTTTACGTGGAAGACGGTTCACCAGAGGTCATATCCACATTCACAATGGAAACTAGCCTCTTGCTTGGACCAGGATAATTTAAATCGGTTACAAGCACCTTGGTTCTCAGAATTTCACATCACGCCATAGCTTACTGAATCAGCGCTCGACGCCTACATGCTGAGGAGTAAAAGTTGGCTACGATGAAACACAAGATATTATTGGTCGACGGTCACGGGAAGGAGACTACAGGAGGAGGGATGAAGAAAATTTATAAAAGACATTACTCGAAGGTCTAGGCCCATTCTCCATTCTCCATTATCAATTTCGATTCTTTAGAGAAGACTACAGTGGAACACGTCTGAGCTTAAATACAGTTTAAAGTTGGAAATATGTTGGGAGACATACTGTCCACTCATATAAATATAGATAATTGTGTCTTAGGCTATCTTCATAAATGTGATTATTGAAGTAAGTACTGAGCCCGCCCAGGCTCATGCATCAAATATTTCTTTGAGAGCATATTGACTTTACATGCTCAGTTCTACAGAACACACCCCGAAGCTTCCTCATGGACAATTCAATATTTTGATTACGGAGAGGACAGCTTATTTTCCTCCTAGAGATATATTACTCACTATGTTTATGCCACATATCTCGGGAGCTTGAAATATTTAATTCTGCTTAATTTGCCAATTTCTCTGCCTTTTGGGAATGGCAAATAATTTTTGGTAAATGTATTTTTTCACCGCAGACATGCGGAGGCTTACGAAAGTAGTCACTACTTTGACTAGACTACTTCCTTGGAATCAGGAAGCCGTGCCATGCACGTATCACACCGTTTTGATAGTCCGTAGAAGCTGGACGCTTGTGTCGATTGTCCGTCTGATAGACGAAGGCTATTGTAGGCATCCGAAGACCCCACATTTGGGAAGACATTTATCTACAGCCATCGAGCTGAATCGAACAGTTTCAACAACGCACATTATTACTTTAGGCTCAGTAAAGCCAGTGCTACGTTTATGTGAAATTAAAATTTTGATTGTGCAAAAACTGAGATTTTTCACCAACCACGAGGACCGTCTGTAGTCAGACGAGGGTAACAGTCTTTTTCTATAAAGTGAAATATTAAGTTGACAACAACGTCGTGTAGCCCAGTGTGTGCTATGGTACAATTGCAGTACGATAAACCTATTTATCGCTTATACGCAACAGTGATTACCCAGATTCTTTGTGATTTAAACCTCGTAAAAGCAGTGTTTGATTTACCACGTGCTGGTAAAATAGAATCTGTGGCTGGAAAAGCAGAGTATTTGAACAAACTGCAAATACTAGAGCCAGTGAGCATTCCGTTACATTTCACACTAGAATCAGTGAACATTATTTTTGGCCACAATGATTTACGTTATGCACCACGTGCTGATATTTCTACAACCATACTGTGAGAAGATGATGGAGGAGTAATTTACCATGTGAGGGTAACTCCAACGGAATAAGCCAACACCATGGAATTGTCCAGCCGACACTACTACGTACAAACTATGTACAGTTTACCAACTGATGACCACGAGGATAAGCTTAAATCCGTAGCCTTATCCAGTATTTTAATGCTTGGAACCTTGAAGGCATTAAACCCCTTCCAATGGGAGTTCTGGAAGGTAAACTACCACATCATGTAACCGTGAGTCATGTAAACATTGTAAGAAGTTTGTCCAGGCCGTAGTAGTAGTGATTGCATTGTAACTTTGAGCCGAAACGCAACGATATTTGACCACTTAGGTAGGATATGTGTGTGCTTTATTTCTTTAGTACTGGGACAATATTTCAGTGAGACACCCCAAGTCCGTGTATTTTACGGCAGGTGCAATTTTCATGTATTTCAGCGAATTTTTATGTCAGAGTAAAGGACATCTTCAACTACAAGAGATGTAGATCTTGTGAAAGTAGGGGGCAGCCCACAGTTAGGTCCCTTCTTTATTTGAGAGCCCATTCACGTATCATTTTTCGGCCGACCGATGCCGAAACATTCTTGTACCATTTATTTGTCATTTTTGTGAGTACATTTTACCACGTGTAGTTCGAGAGGAACGAACTAATATACTGTTAGATGGATGAACTAACCAATCTCGTATCATTTAAAACGTCACAGCAGAGGTGAGATGTTTAATTTTTGTGTTGTGGAGAATGCCAAACCACACTTATCAAATCTACGTGTACATAGAACGAGTGACATATCTTCAGATCAGTGCAGTCAGAAGGCACGAGTGTTATCTCTTAACATTACTACTCTTTGAAAATTATGCAACGTTACATCTTTTTAAAGGGAATGTAATCCCAGGGAACACCATTAGGGAGTGATGATACATTGTCAGATGATCTGTAGAGCAATACAGGACTTTATTTCGTGCTCCTACAGGTTATAAAATGACCATTTCAAAAGCACTACTCTTTGCTATGCTAAAATGAGCTGCACGCGACGCAGATAGGCTTGCTTGCGCCCAGCTGAGAACCGGTTTGCCCGAGAAACAAAAGTGAGACGACAGTGAATGACTACTTTTTTGTGTGCCACATTATGTCACGAGCCTAGGAAATTTGAAGGTCACAGGTATTAATAACCATGCTATGAGAGCAGCTTAGGGAGCTGTCAACACCTGTTATTGTTATGAAGTAACGGAACGCACGTCTATGTGAATTCCTTAAATGTTTTAGCCGATGACTTTGATCGCCTGGCGCGTTGTAGTAAGGTTTAAAATATCATGTTAATTGACCCAGCTTTGTATAAATTAGGCTAGCCTGTGTAATTGTTGTGTCCGTGAACACATTATTTGGTATTTGGCAGAACGGATGAATGTTCGCCTTACCCTTGGTTTATTCCGGCGTTCTGGAGCTATGCTCAGACGACCGACGTACCGCGCGCAGTTGGTGTAAGACGCGCTAACCTGTGTTATTGTCTGACTTGTTGAAGTCAAGGTATTTGAGTGAATCTCCAGTGAGATCACCTATTGCAGCCTGCGACTGGTGTCATTAATACAACCAACTAAACTATATTTAAACCTACAACCTAAATCAAAGCATAATTATCCTAAACCAACGGATTAATTAATTATTATAAATAATTTACAGCTATAATTTTGCAACAATTTGCTTGTTGTTAGCGACACCGTGACATCAATCCATTTCCATGTGGGAGATGACTTTTAAATGAGCTGACACTACTTGTATCGACGACAGTGGATCTACGGGACCGATAGTCAGTAACTTGCGGCCCACGTGTTCTGAAGCTTGTAAGACGCAATTGTAATTGCGCTTTGCCAACGTAACTTACATGCCTGAGATGACGATGACTACAAACAGTATATCAATTCGCGGAGGTAGGCTAGCATAAGATTGTTTACTTTATTCCCTAGTGCATTTATTCCCATTGTTTCCTTATTAGACGTAAGAGTGTTTATGAAATGTTTTTCTTGATAGTCAGTGGACAAACTATCATTAGCTTTGGTAATAAGCATTCGTTTACGACGCATCTCGTCGTAATACTTTCGTTCACATAGGCATCAGATAAAATTATAAATGTAATTTTAATGTGGACGTGGTACCATCCTAACCTAGGGATAGTACTTGCTTCATGTTAAATGTAAATTCTGCCGAGTCATTTGTTTGTAAATTTGCTACGCGTTAATTATTCATGTGCCACGCGCCTAGTTTGCTTTGCTATTCTTTTCATGTAACTAGGATTTCGCGGGGGTCATTAACGTCAAAATAGGGATGACTCATAAGTGTATTTAGATTAGCGGATTAGACGATTTCGACCTTCGGAAATGATTAGGGGTCTTACTTGAATAAATCATTCACGAATCTAACTTAAGACTGGATCTCTTTTTATTGCTAGCTTTGTTGTTTGGATGTATTTCTTTGGGGCGTCTATGTCTGTTTCCGTGCCCAATGACCCAGATCCCCTGGATCAAGCCTCTCGTGCTGAGCTAGCCAACAAAGAAATGCACCCGATCCTCAGGAGTTTGGGTTCGAAGGACGGGGTCTTTCGAAGTGCCATCTTTTCGGCGGATGGTACCCGAAATACCTCCTCTAACGGGCTCAGTACTTCGTCACAATCAACTTGGAAATTTCACATACAACATCGCATACTAGGGGAAGGATGACGGCGATATTCTACAGGAGCCTACAAATTTGCTCTGGCACGAGCAAACCCAATCAAGAGAAGGCATCAATGGTGAGCGCTCTGGCAACATTACATATGTCTCTGTTTTTCTTTTAGTAAATCTTTTCTTTGGGCACAATAGATTTAAACTCATTTAACTTCTGGAATAAATTAATTTAACTTCATAACTTCGTATCCGTTTGTTCTTAGCCGCCACGTTAACTGTAAATTCAATATTTCTTCCAACATAATGTCTTGCATAGTTGTTCTTTTTTATATCATTAAAATTCATTCTTTAAATTCATTCTCCGTGTTTCCTCTTTGTGGTTAGAAGTAGCTATAAGACGAACCTATCCTCTCATTGCAAATATTACGCTGGTTGGAAACTTAGTTTCCCTGCGGGCCGAGATAAGAAGAGTCGACATAGCCGAGGTAGAATGGTAAGTGATCATGTGTATATTTCGGTGTTCGGATGGCATTGAACCCAATGGCGCCCACCCAATATGAAGTGTTATTGTGGTTTGTCCACATTATTCCAGGTAAACATTACATTTGTCCGCTCAACGTGTGGCTTTGTTGCTGTAAATATGATTTGTACATCGGCATTTTTAGAGAGTTACACCTCATTGACACAGATTTCACGTTGGTAGTAGAAGGACTTTAGGCTTTTATAAGGCTACCTGAATGCGAACTACCGTGAATATTGATTAATTGAATCATGAGTTACAAGTTATAACGTTTGTATGATTTGCACGGCCGCCATCTTCAAATTATTATGCAGATGACCTTGTAGCCCGGACTGTATTTGTTTCCCACAAGAAGGTTTGCTTTTCCAAAATTTGGTAAAGGTCCGATTTTTTTAGTCGTAATTCTATTTAACCTCTGAACACTCGGGTGGTCGCCATTTATTTGGTGAATATGCCAGAAATATAATACATGACAATGAGGTGCCATTTGCTAGTGCTACCTCTTTAACAAATTGAAAAGAATCAGTTTTGTCGTTTGGGAATTGATATGGGGGGACACGACAAACATGCATACACAGACAGACACACGGACATTTGGTCCGCGAAATAGGCTGATACACTCGCTGCATTCAGCATCATAGTACATAATATGTATATTGACGACACACGATGTTCATGACACACAAACATTAAGAAATAAATAGGCCTTTCTCGGAAGCATGATCTCAGTTGAGCTCTAATCATTCACAGAACGTGACTACATTTATTTACAATATCACTGTTGACGCACCCAAATGGTGTGGTCGATGTGTGGCTATTCATTATGCAAACAAATAATTCATGACTTAGAGTACTGACCCACAAAATTATAAATTTAATTCTGAATTAAATTTCAGATTTTACATTGTGATGAACATAAAATTGATTTTGAATTTATTAGGCCATTTCTAATTATATAAAATGGAAATACGAATATGGTTTTGTATAACACATCTAAGAGCACTTTTAATAAATACAAGATCAGCGATCTAATAATTTTATGGGACTTTATGAGTAAACAGCATTCGCCCTATGGTGAGTAACACAGAATAGAATACAGTATTCTTTAAAATTATTAAATATTCTCAAAATGAAAACTACCAATGATTTAATATTACTTTTCGTTGCTCTAAGTTGTTATAAATAACTTATCTACAGTTCCGGAGAAACTACAGTGATATAGTGGGATGAAGCCATAACATACATGAAACTAATCAAACTATTTCAGAAGCATTCTATAAATGCAGTCTGAATTAGGAATGTTTACTATCTAAGTCCTGAATAAAGAATGGACAGCGCTTATCTGCCTCCTGCTCAGTCACTAAATCATGTGCCTTTGCCGTGATGAATCCCACACAATTCCACTTGCAATGGCTTACCCCTATGCCAAGCCAAGCTGTGATGGATGACTATGTTCTACACCCGTTGATTAATAATGTCAGCAACCTCTCCACCCTGCCCCTCCCTGTACCACCCTCAATCATGTCACATCCGATCCTCGCCTCCTCATGACACTCCTCCTGTCTTCTTCAGCAGCAAGTTTGCTTAACAAGTAACTCCTCTGTACAGTGCAGCATGTTGTATTTAGGGATGTCACGACAGCCCCAGACAGTTCTGCTGTATTTAGGGGATTGGGCATCGTGGTTATCAACCCCCGTGTATGTGGATGTGTGTAAAATTTGTCTCATATGCTATATTGTAGTGTATGCAGTTGTGCGTGTATGTATGTAACTGGGATTAGGATTGATGAGGAGGTGGCCATGTCACTAGGTAAGGAACCATCCTGGCATTTGCCTGGAACAGAAGTGGGAAACCAGGGAAAATCACATTCTGGATGGCTTGGATGGGAATCGAAAGAGGAACTTTTTCTCGGTTTGGTCTCACAGGGCTAGGTATCAGAAGTAAATTTCTTGTAACATGCAACGGATCCCTCGGTGGTAACTCGACTCTACAACCTTCGGTAGTTACACTTCCTGTAATGTACTGAGATGTAATACAAAATGATTTTGACAACTTACTGTGATAAAATTGGGTCTGTTCCAAAACTTCGGGAACTTTTGGGTGTGTACAAACATGTAATTGGGTTCGTTACATGGTATTTAATTTTTATTGAAGACTAGCAGAAGTGCCCGCTCTTCGAACGGTCTTCGGTATTAATAACCAGAAGTTATCATTTGAGCTACGATTGAAATGGTTAGGGGCGTGTCATTCCTTCATAAGTTTATAAGAACAAAGTTAGATTTCTGGGTATATCGCAGACAATGTTTGTTTAAGGGCCATAAAATGTGGTTTTCTGAGACCCTTTATAGACTCCCTAGTTTTGTGTCACACATTGAGAAGCGCAATGTGCTTTGGTCATCCTTCTAGGATATTTTTTATTTTTCGCCTATTTTAGCATGTATTTTGAAAAGTTGTTCCTTATACCCACCCTTCTATGAGAAGTACGTTGAAGAGTATTCTAAATGATTGGTGTATTGACTCACGGTTACAATACCTAATTTTAGGATGCTCCAAGCACCCGAACATGAATTATAGGCGTACATAAAGATAAATATATATCAACCACACAGTATCAAACAAAATCATCTTTACAAAGAACCCGTTTGTCGACAAAAATATGACTACTTAAAATGTGCTCTCAAACTAAATTCACCTAACGTGTACTTCTTGACGTGACAATAATATTGAAACCCTCGTAGACGAAATATATGTCAAATTAAAACAGACCCTCACCGTTATGGAAAGTCCCCATCCCCAGGAAGACCCCCTTAATAAATTATAAAGGCTTGTGGTGCATGAAAATTCGGTATTTTTAGCCTCCAATGGCCCAAATTGCCAAAAGCTGCAAAAACACTATTCCAATCCAGGAATTTTTGAAAATAATGTTGCTGTTTGGAGATTTAATAGACCTTCTGTACAACATATCGCACGTGTAAGTCACGTGTAAAAATTCTAGGGTACCCCTTGACCCCCTTAATCCCATTGTTGAATTTTACAGTCTATGTTTGATTCCACGATAACCTTGTAGTCATTTGCACACTTTCACAGATATGTAATAAATTGAGTGGAATTGCTTCTTACAGAAATAAATGGAAAGTTGGATGTCACCTCTTGTGATACTGTTGTCATGTTTACCGGCTTGCATTACTTCATTAGTTTCTTCTTGCTCTTCTTATTCTTATTCTTCTTTCGGATGGGCCAGCTAAGGACCACGACGTTCAACTTTTCAGTTTGGCGAGGGACTTGATGTTTGTCCAATATTCGCACATTATCTGGCTATGTATCTCCTTTCTCTCTTTTGTCCAGATGATGCCGGTTTTCTTACAGGGTGGTCTGTCCTGAAAACTCTTCTGTTTAAGTATCTTTCTGAGATGTGATCGGCTTCGAATATCGCTTTGCATTATCTTTAGTTCTTGGATATCCTTGTTAACTACTGTTAGTGACGGTGTCAAGCTCTTTCTATTCCCCCAGTAGTTGAGAAGCCGGTTGGTTAGTCTTGTTGGGTTCATCCATGAGACATGTCCGTAGAAAGCCAGACGTCTCTTCCTGGCCACATCTGTGATTTTCTCAGTATATTTATATAGCTCCGGATGTGGTGTTTTTCTGTATTCGTCATCTATTTATTAGTTTATTAAATGAAATTAGTTTTCAGGGAACATCTCAGAAACGTAGTTTTAGAGCCTTAAAACGTAGTAGCCACCGAGAGGCTGAAAATGAGTTTTGTCTCGTCCTTGTACGGCATTATATAATAATAATCATAATAATAATTTAATAATACAAGGATAGGGGTATAATAGACCTTTAGTTCCACACCCGTCCGTGTAAATCACGTGAAAAAATTCAAGATTACCCCTTGACCCCCTTAAACGCATTATATAGGCCTACGTAATGATGAATTTTACAGCTTAAGTTGGTTCCGTGATAACCTTAAAGCCGTTTGCGAACGTTCACAGTAATGCAATAAATGGATGGCATTGCGTCTTACAGAAATACTTCTGAGATTGTGTTGCCATGGTAACCGGCTTGCATTCCTTCAATAGCTTAATAATTGAAATTGATTTTTTGTGTATATCTCAAAACCTGTTGGTTTTAGGACCTTAAAATGTGGTTTTCGGGGCCCGTAGGGCTCCCGAGTTTTGTTTCTCACATTGAGACGCTGAAAATGAGCTTTGTCTCGTCTTTCTACGCCCATTTCAGCATGCATTTTAAGGGGATAGCCCTCTTTTATGATGCGGGGCGTGGTGGCTCAGCGGTCTAGCTGTATGCCTCTCACCAAGGCGGTCCGGGTTCGATTCCCGGTCAATGCATGTGAGATTTTCGAAGTGAAATGCCATGTCCTGTGGTTCGGATTCCACGTAAAAAGGAGGTCCCGTGGCTCATAATCACAAGATTCACGGTCACGTAAAACTACAATCTTCCTTCCTTCCTTTCCTCTTTTATGAGAGGTATGGAGAAGAGTTACATCAATGATTACTTTCGTGCCTCTGATGGACATCTGTACCAAATTTTACGTTGATCCACTCAGCCGTTCTCGAGTGATACGCGTGCAAAGTTGTACACAGACAGACAAACAGACAGACAGACCGACATACAAAAATTTTGTTTTTGAGCGAAACCGTCATAAACCAGTCTGAAACGCGTTAATAACTTGAACGTCCGTGGAAATTCAGAAAAAACAGACAAACTTTCATTTTTATAAATATATATAGAGATACAGTACTCAAATTGTGCACAATGCTGATTACAAACTTGAATTATCATGCATAGGCCTACATCATAAACTACCTGAATGCCAACTACTGTGAGTATTGATTCATTGAATCATAAGTTATAATGCTTGCATGATTTGCACGGCCGCCATCTTCAAATTATTTTGCTGATTACCTTATAGTCTGGACTACATGTGTTTCCCACTAGATGGTTTGTTTTTCCAAAATTTGTTTAAGATCCAATTTTTAATATAGTCAATATTCTATTTAATCTCTGAACACTCATGTGGCCGCCATTTTATTTTGGTTAACATGCCAGTTATATGTACATGACAATGTGGCGCCATTTGCAAGTGCTACCTTTTTATCAAATTTGAAAAGGATCAGTTTCGTCGTTTGGGAATTGATATGGGGGACACAACAAACATGCATAGACACACAGACAGACACACGGACATCTGGTCCGTGAAAGTAGGCTAATACACTCGCTGGAATCATCATCATAATACATAATATGAACATGGGATTGATGAACAGGTTCTCTAAACAACACTTGGGCTGCAGATGACGGATGAACCCAGGTACAGTACGCAGTCTGAATACCTGGTTATAATATGGGCATGCATACTTTCTTCACAGTAAGCACTGGAAGACCACAATATTAAATCATTTTTGACTGACCTAATTTAATTACGCTAATGAAAGAGTTCCTTTGCTGGCGTAGTTTTCCCTAACGAGATGAAGGAGGATTGCAGCCAGAGGAGTTCACTAAGTAGTCAAAGCCATACTTAAAGTGTGGAACGTTTGGGACTTGGTCCCTGGAGCACCTTTAGCTTCACCAGACTCTTGTCTAGGGTTAGGAGGAGAGAACCTGCTAATGTTCGTAGTTTACAACCTCGCCTGTAAGCGGAGATTCTCCTCGTAACTTGAAGTACTGGGAGTTAGTACTCAGGAGAGGGAATTACAGTATATACTTCGTGTGAAATTGTTGTTATTGCTTTTGTCCAATTTTCCGAAATGCATGACGTTGAGTGAAATGGTCAGAGCAGCTGTACATGTAATAATATAATAACACATTTATTTGTAGAAATTATATCGAGGTATTTTATTTAAACTCGTGGAGTAGCGGTCAGCATGCTTCGCTATACCGGCTGAGGTCCAGATTCGAATCCCGGTTCAGTCACGAAATTAAATTCTGGTCTGGGAGCTGGAAGAGGGTACTCTCATCTTCGTGAGGCAAAATTGAGGAGTGGTGGGTTCGATTCCTACCTCAGTATCTTGGAAGTGGTTTTCCGTGGATTCCCACGTCTACTCCAGGCAAATGTTGCGATGGAAGGGCACGGCCTCTTCCTTCCTCAATTACAAATACACACACTAGTATAGACATGACAGTGACTCAGATTATCAGACAACACACTCAAGTACACGGGGCTACATGACCACGATGTCGCAAAGACCCTAAATGAATTAACAACAACATCTATTTAAATGCAGCATGTTGTGATGAGTCACCAAACTACTGAATATCTACAGCCATGTAGTCAAAGTTTACTGTCAAGAAGCGATACAGTGCATAATTGCGAGTCAACCCCGTTTGTCAAGGGGAAAGCACAGTACTCTAGCAGCGACACTGACAAACAAACACATCAAAAGAATGTATAAAGTTAAGACCTTGCTTCTTATATAAGCTACATTATCACGCAGCATACGAGTTTTTCTTTCGCTATCGTTTTACACTCCAGGGTCGGCATTTCCCACGGACTAAGCGAGGGATCCCACCTCTACCGCCACTGAGGGCAGTGTCCTGGAGCTTGAGACTCTGAATCGAGGATACAACTGGGGTGTGTGACCAGCACTACGCCCAGGCGACCTCACCTGCAAAGCGATCAGGGGGCCTGATGAAGGGATGGGAAGAGTGGAACG
The DNA here is from genome assembly GCA_946902985.2 of Meconema thalassinum. Taxonomy (NCBI): domain Eukaryota; kingdom Metazoa; phylum Arthropoda; class Insecta; order Orthoptera; family Tettigoniidae; genus Meconema; species Meconema thalassinum. The sequence goes on from OX336389.2 coordinate 1,388,372,937, forward strand.
GTTAGGCAAGGAAGTGGGAAGGAGGCGGCGGTGGCCTTACGGTAAGTACCATCCCGGCATTTGCCCTAAGACGAAGTGGGAGACCACGGAAAACCACTTCGAGGATGGCTGAGGTGGGAATCAAACCCCCTCTACTGATTTGGACCACCCGAGGCTGAGTAGACCCCGTTCCAGTCCTCATACCACTTTTCAAATTTCGTGGTAGAGTGGGGAATCGAACCTAGGACCACCGGGTTGGCAGCTAACCACGCTGACCGCTACGCTACGGAGGCGACATACGAGTTTTTCTGATATTTCTAACTAGTCGAGAGGCTACACACACGGTGCAGATTTTGAGGGAGGAATATCATCACCGTATGATCGCTAATATTTCTTGAACAGAGGTAAAGTTACTTAGCGCTGTAAAAGACACTATTACCGTAGTTAAGTTCATGCTGATCACCAATATACCAGGTTTTAAACAGCCCAACTAACGCGTGTTGTCAGGACGATTAATATTTCTCCACTTGCATCCCGTATAGTAGTAATGCACTGCAAGCATATCCCGCAAACGGCACTGATCACTATTATTATCCCCTCGTATTAGAATGTACAGTAGTGACATCGAGGGAAGAATAATAGTGTTCAGTATCGTTTGCAGGATATGCTTGCAGTGCATTACTACAATACGGGTTGCAAGGCTGAGCAATATCGACCTTCCTGATAACAACGCTAGTTGGGCTGCATAAAACATTATTATTAGGGGCAGCTGATTGATCTGGTCGTATAAGTTACAGTACATGAAACATTTGCAATGAACTCTGCAATAGAGGAGCGACGAACTTCTGACTTCATAACGGCACTACGTCATTTTTGAAACAGGTTATATATATCGACAATGCTATATGCATTAATGTTAATATAAGGGCCATTTAAAAAAACGAGCCGGAGGCCATAAAATGAAACCTGTTCCGTCCTTTCACAAGTCTTGTTCCAGCACTGTTGAAGCACTTGTCCCACTGCGACGCAAGACGGTGACTGGCCAGCTCGTCAATTCATGGGGCTGCGTGTTAAACCAGTTCCGAACGTACTGCTTGACGTCGTCATCCGAAGTGAATAGTTTGCCTCTCAGAGCCTTCTTCAGGTCACCAAAATGGCATAATCGCAGGGAGACAAGTCTGGACTGTAAGGAGGGTGACTAAGGACCTCCCATTTGAATGTCTGCAAGAACGCCTTGACTGCGTTGGCTGTATGGGGTTTTGCATTGTTATGGAGCAGAATGATCCTGCGGATGAGCTGTCCAGGTCGTTTCGATTTGATTGCTGTGCGAAGGGAGGTCAAGGTTTGCGAATATCGCTGCGCATTCACGGTTGTCTCATGCTGCAGGAAGTCAACAAGAAGGGGGCCCTTTTGGTCAACGAAGAAGCTTCCCCGTAATCGTGCGGACGGCCTTGGACTTTTTGGGTGGCGGTGAGCCAGCATGCTTCCACTGGCGACTTTGTCGTTTGACTCGGGTTCAAACTTCAAAGTGATGGCACCATGTCCCGTCTCGTGCGACCACCCGTGCCAGGAATGCATTCCCTTCCCTGGCATAGCGCAGCAGATGTTCCAGAGACAGTCCCATTCGACATGCTTCCTGTACTGGTTGAAGACAGTGCACTTTTTGCGAAATGGCAATCGGTCCTTAATGATAGTGTGAACATTTCCGACACTCACTCCGACCTCTGCGGCATTGACTACTACCGTAACTCGCCGGTCTTGCATGATGGGAGCATTCTCCTGTTTGACAATGCAATCGGTAATGTGGTGTGGCGCTCCAGACCGTGCATCATTGGCCAACGACATCCGTCCTTCCCTGAATCGCTTGTGTCACTCCTTATCCCTTGCCACAGACCGGCAGTGTTCTCCGTACACTTGTGCCATTCTTCGATGAATTTCCGTTCCCCACCCTCCTTCCAGTCAGGAAACGCACTACACCCCTTTCCTCTTCTTTTGAAGCATCCATGTCACTGGTTTCCGCACGACTGAGCGCAGTGGATGGTCGAGCGCGTGTGCTTGCTCGCTCTGTCGTGACGTGGATGTGCGCTCTCATAGGAACCGCACCGTTGTACCCAGGCCAGGGCATTACGATCCGTTTAGTGTTTGTTTTTATAGTCTGAGGCTCGTTTATTTTTTAATGTCCCTCATATAATAATGGTTTTATACGTTTTACATCTCTTTTAACTACCGTGGTTTTAGAAATACCAGGGTGCCGTAATGGTGCTCTGAACGTGCCAGTAAATCTATTGCACCTGATCTCTCGCATTCAAGTACTCTCAAATGTGAACCGACAGTGCTGGGATTCCATCCCGTATCATCGGGAATTACCACTGAGCCTTGATGGCGCAGCGGTGAAGCTGCTTGCTTCCCACCAAGATGAAACGGGTCTGATTCATGGTTAATGCATGTGGGATTTTCGAGGTGAAATGAAACTTTGTATGGTTCGTATTCGACGGATGACGCTCGGTTCATGATTGCGAGATATATGGCAATGTAAAGCTATAAGCTTCCTTCCTTTCTATCACTATAACCGTTCCGCCACTCAGCCAGTCAAATTAGTATTATTATTATTATTTTATTATTATTATCAGTATTATTGAGCCTCTGTGGCTTAGGCGGCAGCACACCGGCCTCTCACCGCTGGGTCCGTGGTTCATATACCGGTCACTCCATGTGAGATTTGTGCTGGATAAAACGGGGGCAGACAGGTTTTTCTCCGGGTACTCCAGTTTTCCCTGTCACAAATTTCATTCCAGCAACACACTCCACTGTCATTTCATTTGCCATTCATTTATTCATTGCCCCGGGGGAGTGCGACAGGCTTCGGCAGCCGGCACAGTTCATATCCTCGCCGCTAGATGGGGGCTTCATTCATTCCATCTCCTGACCCGGTCGGTCGACTGGAAGCAGGCTGTGTATTTTCATTTTTCAACAGTATTATTACCAGGATTTTTATTAATAATAATGTTTGGATTTATTTATTTTCATTTCACATTGTGTTGCCTTTTACTGTCCAGTGTAGTCTGCAAACGTCTGTTTGCAAACAAGTCACCTAATGATCTCCTATTAGCAGTTTACACTGGACACTTCTCTGCTTCTACACTTCTCACTTCAAAATCGTTCAACACTGAATCTAACCAAAACCGCCTTGGTATATCACTGCTACTCTTACACTCTTCAGCCAATCACACCATCAGAGTCGGATCATTCAAACAGCATCATCTAGCATTTCATTTCTAACTTACCCTTGATCTCTTCATTACGAGAAACTTCCTGCCATTGCTCCCATCTATTTGTCCCAGCAATTATTCGTGCTACCCTCATACCAGTTACCACTATCTTATGTATCAGATATTCCATTCTGAATTTACCCAGCTCTCACTTCCAAACAGCACAAGTTCAGTCTTAATACTGAGCGATGTAGGGAAAGTTTCGTCGTTATTCTAACTTTTATATTGCATAATAATAATAATAAAAATAATAATAATAATAATAATAATAATAATACAATAACAGAAATAATAAAGTATGCATATCTGCCCCTTAGGCTATTAATCTCCTTTTGTCAACGGGGTCAGAGATGAGATGCGATGAAAGTATATCTGGCGAGTGGTTTATACAGCCTGATGCCCTTTCTGACGCCAAAATCATGAGAGGAGTTACTGGAATATGAAATAAATTGTGATGAATTTAACTGGACAATTATATGGAAGGAAGCTACCGTGGCCTGTCAGAAGGTACCGTTGAAGCATTTTCCTGGAGTTGAAAATGGAAAACCATGGCAAACCATTTCAAGGATGGCCGACGGTGAGTCTTGAACCCACGTCTACCGAGTGCACAGATAGCTTGGCGCCATGACCTAGCATTTTCCATAGCGAGCGTAGCTACCGACCTGTATGCTATGGAGTGTCTGTCAATGAATAAGAGGCTTGAAGGGTTAATTGGAGGTCAGAGAGAGAAGAATTTTCCGAAATATCTTAGGACCAGTACTAGAAGATGGTGAATACCGGAGACAAAACATTTCAGAGCTCTCAGACTGTGCCAGGAAAAGAAGGGTAGCCTTTAATGGTCGTCAAGATTGCCTCCGAACAGACTGACCAACCGCCTGTTCACCTTCTGGCACGAAACAAGAAGGTCCGTACTTCTTGGCTGACTGAAGCTGAGGAAGTCTTCAAAGAACTGGGACTAACAGCAGGAAAAGAAGGGTAGCCTTTAATGGTCGTCAAGATTGCCTCCGAACAGACTGACCAACCGCCTGTTCACCTTCTGGCACGAAACAAGAAGGTCCGTACTACTTGGCTGACTGAAGCTGAGGAAGACTTCAAAGAACTGGGACTAACAGCTTTACAAGACAGACAAACTGTGAGACATATTATTAAGGAAGTCTGCGGTTTTCAGGACAAACCTCTAAAGAAATCAGTGACCCTGCCAGGGGGGTGTTACTGGGGGTTAGAACCCCCCCCCCCCACCTTGGAATTTTTACACACACAAAAACTGATAATAATTAAGAAGCTACATCAACATGTCTTAAATTAAATAATACTACTCGCTGATGATGAGTGTATAACTCATCCTATGTGAAAAATCGTTATGGTTGTGTTGTTGTTTTAAGGGGCGGAACTACAAGGTCATCTGCCTCTCTTAACACAGTTATGGTTGTGATATGTGTCTGTATCACTGCTTGGGGATGTACGTTTGTCGTTTTCGGTCGAGGGCGTCTTCATGACAACGCTTAACTCCCTCCTCCCAGGGTTGCCAACCTAGCCCCCACCCCCCTGCGCTAAATATAGTGTTTTTTTTTTCAAACTGAACCTAGCCCCAGATAATTTTACATCCGACATAGCGAGGCAATCCGCTTTCTTTCTTTTCTTAGCGGGAGGGAGGTTATATATAAATTAATGTTATATAGTTTTAATTAATTACAAATAATATGTATTAATAAGGACCTAGAAAATGCATTAACACTAACTTGGAAACCGTTAACTTTTTGAGTGTGAGATAGCCGAGTTACTACATATTACTATGTCCAGCAATTCCTGGAATTACGGTTATCCCCCAGTTAACTATATTCCCTCCGATTGGTCAATCTTGGCTACGCTACTGAAAGAAAGGCACCTCCTGGTCGGAGGAAAGAGGAAAAATACACCGGGAAAGGATGCGTCAGTACTGGGCAAAACTTAATACCCAACAGTTGAACTAGCATGGTCCTCAGTAGGCCCATCTGAAAGATTAATAATGTGAGGTAACTGATAATTCAGGTTATATTTATAAGTCCCTCGGAACAAATTGGCCCGTGAGTTAGAAACTGAAGCTGGCCACCGGGCCTACCTCAAGTTCCATGACAGCTTACAATGCAGAAAAGGGTTGGGAAGGGGCGAGAGGGGGCGAAGGAAGAAAGGCTGCTTCTTGTGACAGATTTATAACAGAGAGGTACAGTCAATTAGTTGTTCCCAACATGCTACTTATTTACCAGTCACATAAAAGAAGTGAGGACTATCACAAAGATATGAACAGTGAATATTATATTCGTTGGTTAAAATAAACGTTGATCCGTAATTTGGAACGCAACTCATTGCTTATTATTGACAACGCATCGTACCACAACACGCAGAAAGAATGGTTGATTATTAACAGTACAGTGCTGAACTATACCAGGTGGCCCATTTGCGCCGTGCAATCTACTTATAAGTGTCCCGCTTGTACGGGTGATGAACGGGAGGTCTAGTAACTGAATTGCTAAGGGGTAACCTAACATGCAAGCTGGTTACGTCAGATTGACAAGAGATAACAACGAGATGGCCGCACGCTGCATGTTCCTCAGTACTCCTGTCTAATGCGCCCCATAGCGGTGTGAGGCCTCGCTGGCGAGCGTAGATGGCAGACGTCTATCTGGAAACACCAGTGCTTACTGTCTACGAGCTTCAATGGCATTACGACCAGCTTCTCCATAGATTAGTATGTCCGGGTAGGCCTACTCATCGATGCTGAATACACCAGCCATCGTCAATATGTTGCCAGCAACTGTCATGTTGTTGTACCACATATGAGTCTATTACGGTCTCAAATGCCAGGCTCCAAAAGGCAATGGGGTGTATTAGACGGGTAGCGCTGAGGAACATGCAGCTAGCGGCCGTCCGGTTGTTATTCCTTCGTATTCTGACGTAATCGGCCTGCGTTCAGTGTGACCCCTGTGGAAATCAGTTAACAGACATCCCATAGGGCATTAATGTATGCGGGGCACCTAAAACTAGATTGCACGGGGCAAACGGGCCACCTGGTATAGTCATAAAATTTTCGTTACAATATTATTCCATTACACGTATTAGTGTCATTTAAATATTCTAATCACCTAATACAGTTTGTAACGAGTGAAATAAATAATGGTTGTTATAGTGTGTGTGAGTGAGTGAGTGACAGTTGCTGCGTGAACAGAGTGTACTTCTGACGACTGACGGGTGACGCAGCGGACAGCACCCAGCAGGCTGAGAAAAGCAGACTCTCTCTCATCAGCTTCCTACTAGATTTTCACTAGGGTCAATTAGTTCTGAGGCAGTTATACATGAGTTTGTCACATTATCAAGAATTGTTTGCCTCCATTCACAAATTTGAACAATATAGTTACAAGATAATTTGATTTAAAAAAAGGTGCTTTACTAACTACTCCTTAGAGGCAGATGACCTCGTAGTTCCACCCCTTAAAACAACAATAACTAACTAACTAACTACTCATTTGTTTATTTATACTAACAGATCATGTTTATCCTGCGTGACCAACTCGAGATAGTGGGATATATTTAAAATGGTGTAACGATGCTTGCAGTTTTGTAATAAAGCCACCGCTTAGCAGTGAAGGGAACATGAGACCTCTAACACGTTTATCAGCTTGCGCATCGATCCAAATAGCGCTGTCATTGGAAGTGGCGTAAAAACGCTAAGCTGATTGAAGTGTCAATATGGTAGCCGTTTATTACTGTACGCGCGCATGAAAAGGCAGGGAGAGGAAGACGAATTTACTAATTGTCAAGTCCAACTCTCAACCACTTTCAAATCTTCTTAATGGGGGCCACACTGGGTGGATTCAGGGGATCATAATGCTACGGACAGTCGTTGGCTAACAATATAATTCCTACAACGGACACAACCAACGTCCAACATATGAAATACAAAATTATGAGATGATAAAACTACAGTATGTGAGTATATGAGAGGAGAGACCACGTGAAAACCAGTACGTAGGCCTAACTAATCCAAAATACAATTTTGACATATTACATATAATTATTAACATTATTCTAACAACAATAATAACAATAATAGTAATCAATACTATTATATCAGTCCTATGACAAATTGATTTAGACTATTATTACTGATTTCATTGTATAATTTTACATCAGTATTAGTTACTGTGCTGACAACTGTAGATGCAAGTGGATGTTAGCGTTGATGTTTTTGTTGTTGTTGTTCAAACTTGGTCACATTTTTTTTTTGTGGTAATGTACATTTTGGTTTTACGATAGTATTTTGATCATTGGCTTACTTCTACGTTTTGTAGTATATTTTATATTTAACTTATAGTTAACAGTAAGGTGCATTCATTCTTGGATCGCTGCGAGGCGCAGCGAAAACCTTCTCGCTGGCTGTTCCCAAGGTTGCAAGATCGAATTCTGGGGCTGTCAGCGTAGCTATCGGTCTCGGTAGTAAAATATTATTAATAATAATCATAATAACAATGTTATGGGTTTATCGTTTGCGTAGCTGAATAGTTGTTTTTTGTCCTCTCAATTTTTGCCTCACGAGGCTGATAATATCCCTTTCCAGTCCCTAGACAATAATTACATACCTTGGCTGAGCCGGGCACTGAGCTCAGAACCTTCGAGACCAGAGTCTGAATAATAACCCCGAGAACACAGGTGGCACCTAGAATGTGAATACGTATAAACATCTCATTACATAGGGCATAATTTTAGAGTCCACGTTCTAGTGTAGCAATTAACAGTATTGGCTAACGTCCCGGAGGTCAGGGTTCGATTCCCGACAGTTTAATCCTGTTCTGATGGCTGAAACGTGGTACACTAAGACTCGTGACCAGAGTCTGAATAATAACCCCGAGAACACAGGTGGCACCTAGAATGTGAATACCTATAAACATCTCATTAGCCTACATAGGGCATAATTTTAGTGTCCACGTTCTAGTGTAGCAATTAACAGTATTGGCTAACGTCCCGGAGTTCAGGGTTCGATTCCCGACAGTTTAATCCTGTTCTGACGGCTGAAACGTGGTACACTAAGACTCGTGAGGCAAAATTGCGAAGAGGTGGGTTCTGTTTCCACTTCAGCCATCCTGGAAGTGGTTTTCCATGGTTTCCCTACATCTACTCCAGGCAAATGCTGGAGTGGTTCCTAATCCATGTCACGACTGCTTCCTTCCCAATCCTCACCCTAATTACAAATGGACACACTACTACAAACACCACACTATCCCAGGTTATCAGATGAACTCGACACACGCCCAAGTACAGGGGTTAAATTACCACAGTGTCCCAGCCCCTCAAATGAAACAACAACATAATTTTAAAGACAAAACAGCAACACAGAAGAAATGGCTTCTGTAGACATGTTGAGGGATGTCGGATGTCCCAGTTCTGATTGTACAATACAAAGGTTGTTTGAATAGATTGATGTCTAGATCCGAACACAGTGTGTATTGGAGCTCTTGTCCGTTAAGTCGCGCACCAGGAGAGTACTGGGAGCTTGATTTCGGGAAATAGAAGGTTCGAATTACAGTGCTGGCCATTCTGAATGTGCTGTTCCCCAGGTTTATCCACACTGCTTTCAGGAAGTTGCCGGGGTTTTACATCGCTTGGAGTCTCGTGGCACCTACCCCAATACAAGACCCTAATCATTACAGGCACTCCTACTACTACAGTCACCACAGAAACCCAGGTTATCAAGCAAATATAACACACACGGACTGATGACCACGAATTCCCAATGTCCTTACAGTAATAGTGCCCACGTAGCCGCCAAATGCCCACCCTAGAACACATTCAATGCAAAAATAACCAATCAATTTGGTCAATTTGCCTGGGTTGGAGTTAGTGTGTAATGTATACCCCCCCCCCCCCCATACTGTAAGATAGCTACAGTAATCCGATTGTATCGATAGGAATACAAATTGTCGCTGACCCAAGGGCTATACAAACCACATGAACCCTTGTTTGTACGGCCAATAAAACCCAAGATACGGGACCCTTAATAATTGGCTTTTGCCACTCAGCCTTTTGGAACATATTGGGTAAGAGCACTACCGAGCACTAAAATGGTTACGTTTAGCTGTGTATTCGCTACTCTAAAGTTGATTACAAAGCCTACGCAGGGTCCATCCGCAACTGATATGCAGTCATATTTTAGTCTATTTTCATGTTAATGTGGATGATTCCTGAGTAAACCAAAGCAAAACATGATTTTTTGGATACCAAATGTAGCAAATGTTGCTCCAGTCACTTCTGTACTTTCTGTTCGCAAAACATTGTCCGCAATTTCATCATGTGTTCCTAAGATGTAGTTCGAAGGGAACCTTACAAATTATATTGTTATCATTATCCCTTGCCGAGATACAATGGTTCAAAGTTATCCTATTTCTACTCGTAAAATCATAAGCACCATGACTACTGTAGCAAGAAAAAGAAGGAAACCAGCGGGAAAATGCTCCTTTCAGTGCAAAAAAAGGGGGGGGGGGGGGAAATATGCTCAACATTAAAAGCCTCTGACGGAAAAGTAGTGAACCGAACCAGCTGCACAATCCTCATTGCACCTTCCTCACCTGTCACCACCTGCAAAACATTTTTGCATGCGAACATATACGCGCATTTTTGCGCTGAAAGTGATTGTAGCAGAAAAACGAGAGACGATGATAGTGGTAGAGAGAAGACACTGGTAGTGGGAGAGAAAGGGAAATAGATGGATACAAAGGCAATGGGAGAGAAAGACAGACTCCAACAGTGTAAGTGAGATACTGTGGCAGTGGGAGAAATAGAGAGGAGACAGCACCAGTGGGAAGGAAAGAGAGATGGATAGACACAAAGGCAATGGGAGAGATAGATAGTCTCCGACGAAGTGAGATACTGTGGCAATGGGTGAAATACAGAGGAGACAGCGCCAGTGGGAGAGAAAAGAGGGATGGACAGACACAGTGTCCATAGGGCAGAGTGCGCGAGTATATTCGCATGCCAAGGGTTATGTAGGTGCTGACAGTTCAAGAAGGAGGAATAAGGTTTGAAGCAACAGGTTCCTTATTTTTCCGTCAGTGTCTTTTAAAGAGGACCATATCTGTCTTTCTTGTGCTCCGGTGGGAACATTTTCCCGCTGGCTTTGAGTATACGACTGACAGGTGGCAATCTGTGAGATCTTGATTTCCACTCACTCTATCAAGGGATGGCAGTGGAAATGGAGCCTTCAACGATGAGAATGGGAAAGTGAGGTAGAGATGCACATGTTCCGTTTTCATTGAAGTTTAGGTGCTGAATTTCAACAGTCATAGTCTACTGTAACAGGACTTGCAAATTATATAAAATGACGTACCGGTACCGTAACCGAAATCACCTGTGTACAGAACTTTTGTGACAACCATGAGTTCTACAATGTCAACTCGACGGTACGGCAGCGTGTGGATCTCATAAGTCTGTTGTTGTTGTTTTTAATTCATTTTATGGGCTTGGGACATCTTAGTTGTCAGCCCCGTGTAGTTGGGTATGTGCTGAATTTGTCAGATAACTTGTATATTTGTGAGGACTGTAATGCGTGTAGCTGTATTAGGGTCCTGAATGGTGTAGGTGCCCCGGGACTTGAAATAAGGTAGCCTAGTATCCCGGTATTTGCCTGGAAGGTGTGAGGAAAGACCCGGGGAAAAACACACTCAAGATTTCCGCTGTCAGCACCGGGATTCTAACCTACGTTCTGCGGACCTGCTGCTGCTGCCCGCACGGTCGTGGTGTACGATTTAAGGAGTTCGGCTACGCCACCAGATCTCTCTCATAACTATCAATAGCTCACTCATTATTTACAAAATTTGGAAGTAGGCAAAATATATGTTTTTATATTTCACACTGCCGCCATTTTGAATATTTCAAAAACCTGAACATAAGAAGGCGATGTTTTGAGTTGTGGACAGGTTTCACTGCACTGGAAGGAATATATCACCAGGAAATTCATTTTAAATATTTGAAATTCGCGTGGCTCTAATACTGTATTGTTTTTGTGTTTATCAGGTTTCTGGAAGTCACATACAGCATTCGTTCTACATAATATTTATCTATCACCGTACAAAATTTCAGTTGGATTGCTGTGATAGATTCGGAGATATGAAGAATCGGTTATATATTTCGCGTGGCCGTCATGCTAAATTGCCTTGAATGTTAAACACGATTTTGGGAGAGGGGAAAACAAAAGCACGTGAAATTCCAAGAGAATGTTTTGATAAAGAAGCAATGAAGAATCACGCATGTAAAGGACCTAACCAAAAAGGTACGTTACGTCTACTCAGGTTACGCTGTAAGTTATATGATTTTCATGGTTAAATATGTAAAATAACGAGATTCCACAAACCAAGAAAAAAGTGTATAAGTCTCCTATGTGGCGAGCTTTGCTCCCGGTACCATCTTCAAAAGTATCAAAAGCTTACAACTGTACCCAATGGGACGAAGGCTGACTGGCATCGAACCTGGGTCTCTGAGGAGGAAGAATCATGTGTATGATTTTCCCGAGAACCGAACCATTGATTTCTGAGGGGCAACAGCCACTGTGAACCCGAGGGGCAATGATATGGTAATTTACTGAGGTAATGAAAGCTCAATTCCATATCTGGAACAGGAATTATAAGCAGTGCTAAGACAGAATATTGTATGAACTGGGAGCCAGTATACAAAAATCTAGCAAAGATCTAGAAAATCGAAGCGACTTGACAGGTGACATATTGCGTTGGAAAGTGGGTGGAGCAGACAGACTCCAGTGGACTATTTCCAAAGCGTCACAGGGGTAGCAAGACAGTTACTAATGACCATAAAAATCCCCAAAGGATAAGGGAAAGAAAATGGAAGGGGATAGTTGCTAAGAGAAATTAATTAATTGCTGGCAAACGAAGCATTCTAATGGGATGAGACTTACACCCAGATGCTTATAATCAAAGAAAGCTAATTTAGGGAAGTGGAAACACCTAAATTAAAGCCTATATAATATTAAAGGAAAATTCACACAGCCAGTGCGGAAGAGCAGTAGTCAGCCAAGGAGCAAGAGGGGATTCACTGGAGATAGCGTCAGGAAGCCATAGAGAAAACGATTAATATTAATTAATTGAGCGAAGGAATCACCTGCACGCAAGTAGATCTGAAACATCCGTGAAAATACGATCATGAATCACGCGTTACCTTGTCGGTAAACGCGATGTGTGATAAAAGGGTCGCTCCCGGTGTGAACAGGGACTACATTTTGGCAGAATCCCTTATATGGACGGAGGAGCTGGGGAGAATCAGTTCTTCTTTGACTCAACTTGTGAGGGGACACGCTGTCCGTTGACATGAGATAAGTGCGCGGAGTACGCAAGTCATTAAAGTCAGTATCGAACAGATAGACAATGAAAGGTGCATTATGCAGCCTATTAAAAGTATTTCTACATTAGAATTATGAACAGTCTACAACAGGCATATAATCACTTATTATACGCGAACGTCATTTAGTACAGCGTAGGAAAATCGCCTTATGTTGTGATAGACAATGGACTTATCCGCAGGGATAATAGTGATCTTTTGAGTATCATACAGTAAACTAGTACAGTATACCATAAATCATGGGAACAAGAAAGGAATCACAGGTATTTGTGATCAAATGCTTAAGGAGCACACACTAGAAGGGAGAAGATAGGAACGCAGTAGAAGACGGGAGATGTACACACCTACTCGAGATAGACTTTCGTTGGAGACAAGCGGATGTCAGGATATTGCAGCATCGCAGCTCTGAAATTACGCAGTAGTGAAAAGCCCAATAAGGCATCGTGTGTAAATATCGAGTGTATGAAGTTGGTGTTAAAGTGTGATAATATAAAATGTTTTAAATTGTGTGAAAATAAAATGTGGTATATTTTGAAGTGTGAAATGTATATGTTACGAGCTGTAATCAACATGTTGAAACCACATCAAGTGTTTTTTGTAAAAAGTATGAAGATGTGCTAGGAAACGCCATTATGGTGGGCAACGTGTTGTACTATTGGATTAATCCAGCCCGCAAGAAAATGTGAGTACCATCCAAAAATGTTACTAAGATTTTTTAGCTCACCATACAACATATCATTCCATGAAACACTATAAGAATTTTCAATAATTATTGCACGAGTTCACATTCCTCGTATTTCAGTAAATACATTGAATTGAGAATGATAAACTTACGACAAGTAATGCGTAACACGATAGTCAATATAACCGTAACGTTATTTGATAATAATAATAATAATAATAATAATCAAAGGTCAACGTCGAAAATAAACGTAAAATCGGCATGTTGATGCCTTAGAAACGTGCAAATTGTGTCATGTCCGATAAAAGAATACAGGGTTATTGTATGTGGAAGAGTGAGAGATATATTAGAGAGTGTAAAGATCGTTTTCAGTGTAATTGAGATGCTAAAATATGATAATTGCTATATTGCTAAGCTTGAAAGTCAATAATAATGCAGATAATGTAATTGCCAATACAATGATACCTTTTATAAGAGCTAATGTAGAGCCTTGGTATAATAAATAAATTCAGGGAGGATATGAGTGCATTATGAATTTGGTCATCTATCAGGAATGTTATTGTTGCCGCAATGAGCGTACAAAAATGACGTAGAATTCAGTGATTTACGTAAATAATCGCAGGGATCATCCAAGTAGCTCGCGCGTTGGATAATCTAGTGGGCCAATCTACGAATCTACAATGTGTTTGTACAGCCTAAGAGCGTACATATGGATAGCGATAGCTTTGGGGCAGGTAGGGCACTTGTAACCCCTGTCTGCATCTTCATGGCTACCAAGGAATAACTGTGCTAACCTGTGAAAACTAATTAAATAATTGATCTGACCGTGGTGGTGAGACAATTCTTCGTGGAGGAATCATGGTGATTTCCTACCATATTCGTACCCGTGCGGCGAGATAACAAAGGAAACTCGACTGGCAATCATCTAAGAGCCATAGATTGCATCCTTAAGACGGCAAAGCTAATGGAAACCCATCCCTTGCTAAGAATATTAATTGAGAGCCATAATGAGCCAATTATATACCCCAAAATGTAGGTGTTAGATATTTAGATTGATTCCGTTCATAATGACACACCCAAATCATTGCCCCCTGCAGAGTGAGAAAGAGGCAAACGTCAAGGCTTTGTTTACAAGTTTAAAAGTCGGTCAGGAGTACCAGACGTGCAGTGGAGCAAGAAGTAGCCATGTTGTAAAGGGCGGGGCTTAGCGAACCTATTGTACACGCAACAGGGGTGCTGGAGGACCTCTGGCCCTTTAAATTTAAGTACTGGAACGCTGAAATCTCTAATCTCATCTCTTGAAATAATTGAAAAATGGTTGATATTATTGTATTAAATTAATTACATGCATCATATCCCTGCGGATATGTTGTTGGATCGTAAAAATCGGATAATATTTGTCCAAGTTAGTGTCTGGTGACCTTTTAACTGCGCCAAATAATGAGATATACTTGTAAGGAGTAATTACCCAGTTAATGCTACTTTACTCAGACGGGTAGCGATAATGCACGGAATGGCACGTTTGTAACGGTTGTAACGACTTGATAAGACCCAAAAGATTGTTGTATGGTGATGCTAAGTCATTAATTATGTGTATTTTGGAGGGAGAGGTTACTCATAAATGCGTTTGAAACCTATGGGGAAGAAAACGATTGTTCACACAAACAACGCAAGATTAAGCAAAGAAAATGTAATGAGATTAATATTGTTGAAACATAAGTAAAGCTAAATATTCCGATTCTGAACGGACAGTATATTTGGATCTGTAATGATTGCATTTAATGATATTCAGTGATAACTTGTGTTTGTAGTAATTTGTTGTGTCGTGATAAGCTAATTAAAGTTAATTAAGTGATGTGAAAGACACTATGAACATTCGTCAATGTCAAAAGTATAAATTTTAGGAAGTGTAGGATATATTTGGGTGCGGAAGAGCGCCAATCATAATAAAGACTCACAAGAGATGTTGCAGCATGCCTGAGGAGCTCAGTGCATTTAAGTGGATCTGATCTTTGTATTAGTGAAACAGAGCTGCGGAGTGCAGATGAAACAGATTAGGGTTTGTTTTATTAGTCGGAATCATCATCTGGGCACTCCAGATCTTTTATTTTTATTGTGGGAGTGTAACTGTAATTGTAATTTTTGTGTTTGTGTTGTGTTTTGCCATGATTTTGGTATCATTAAACTCAGTATTTAGGAATCTGTTGTGTTTCCACGTAGAGTAGTTACCTGATAGACTCAAATCCTGGGCATGTGGTAGTACGGTGGGTTGAACGTCCCATACCTCGAAAGACCGTGAGCCAGCTGGGATACGAACACATGCTCCATATAATCACGCAAGGGTACACAACCAATCAGCTAAAATTCCAGTTGCTGCAAATCAGTGTTTACTTATTAATTACATTTTTGTACACATTGTGTTTTATAATAATAATGGATGTAGGGCATAGAGTTATGAACCAAAAGATACATTTTATAGTAGTGGATTATTATACGAAGTTATGCTTCTATGGTTTTATTAGGATACGAGAAATGACTGCCACAAAGCTCCCCTGTCAAATTGATATGCCTTGTGATTAAATAAATAGCCCTTGATTTAATGTCTACGCTGTGACAAAATATTGAGTGACACTTTTATACTACTGTACGAGAGTATTTTTAATTCGCCACACTGGTTATTTTTCATAAATTTTGCCAGTGACGTATTCAATACAAAATGTATAAGATATATTCATTTTTAGAAATTAACAATCATATCACTCAAAATCGATAAATATGCCAGAAATTTGGTGCAGATGACCGTCAAAAACCATTACTTCCACCATACTATAAACATTACGCACAACAATATTCTGCCGTTAACTACTACAATTCCCGTAGAAATCACATCTTCCTTAGACGAGGCATAGGTGTTTATTTAAGGAAATGCATATGTACGGCAACTAGACTATAATTTACAAAAAGTACGCAAGAGATTTCAGTGTCAGAATTTCTAAGTATATGAGTAGTTACCACACTTTCAGCCTATTTTCTTTTATGAAAAAATATTGTCCGTGTGTGTGTAGAGTCTACACCATCCACACAGCGCTCCGGCCGCGCTCCAAGCCAGTGCTCCGAGTGCCTTGGTGGAAGGTACTGTACTTTCGGTAGTGGTGGGAGGAGCTCGGCTGGTTGAGCACACGGTCTGCCGAGCAATGTTTGGCTCAACGTACATTTGTGAGCATCTCTTTTCGGTTCTTAAGCTTACAGCTTACCAAAAGTAAACCTCGTGCATCGATGAGCGTTAGAAACTTGCGCAATTGTTTACGAATAGCTGTGTCCAGAAATATTGTACCCAATTTGGAGAAGTTTGTTTCCTCCAAAATTAAAACCTCGTAAAAATGACGGAGCAAAGGTCTCTCAAGGACTGTACTATCTGTTCAAATTGGTAAAGTGTTGTTGAATTTTCCTCTCTAATAGGCTATGTTAACATTTCAGTTTGAAATAAATCACAATATTCTTTACTTGACTCTTGCGTTCGTTTCCTGCACATTCCATACATCGGAGTGCCATTCGATTTGTATATGCGGTATATTTTTAATGGCAAAACAGCCCTATCAATATGATTTCAACAATCCCACAAAAGTCGTCGACCGCACGACTGTACGTACGTATCTATTCAGCGCCGTCCGAACATCGTCCGTCTGTCTAAGGTCTCCTCGCTGCTACAGTGTAGTGGTGGTAGGGGAAGGAGCCCTAGCCTGACTGCCCAGTGCTCCCCGAGCGCCTCCGCGCTCTCAGAGCGCAATGGCTGGATGACCCTGGTAGACTATATGTGTGTGTGCGCATGTGTGTGTGTTCCCCTTATAAAATCTAAACGGCTGGAACGATTTCAATCAAACTCGGTAAAGGCATAGTAATATTTCGTCCGACCCCGACCGTGCCCTTCAAATGTTATTACGTCGCACCAATCTAACATGGTGGATGTGCGAAATATTTCACTGGTATTTTATATCTCCGAAACAATTACTCATAACACCCTGAAATTTTGTACGGTGATAAAGGGCACTACTAGAAGTACACCTACGTGACTTTCAAAAACATAAGTACAAGACAAACATGCCGGTCAAGCGAAGTTGAAACATTTTAATAGACGTTTCTGGCGATTTAACCATCCGAGCGTAGTGCAACATGGTACAAAAGATGTTTATACACATTTTAATGCACTGATATATATCGGAGTTCAATTTTTTAAATAACCTCAAGATGGCGACTGTGCGAAATTTTCAAATTTAGTACTTATTTTTTGTGTCGTAATCATGCGATTAAAGTCAACGTTTGAATAATGAACCTACGCAATAATCGTCATCTAATAGTACATAACTCTATGGCTTAAATATGAAAAATCCAACATGGTGGCAATCCGAAATATTTAGACGGTTCTAAATATCTACAAATCTATGACAGCGATCAAACTCAAATTTTGTATGTTGATAAAGTTAAGTTCAACTATGGGACTTTCAATAACCTGATGAGCACAAATCCAACATGGCGGCGACGAAATTTAAATTTTAAAATGGGTGTTTCTCGCGATTTAACCATCAGAGCGCAGTGAAACTTGGTAGGGTAAATGCTTATACGAACTTTACTGCACGGAAATCTAATTTATTTCAATTGATTTCCTAACCTCAAGATGGTGGCTGTGCGAAATTTTAAAATCTCTTTCTTATTGTTTGTGTCCTAATCTTGCGATTGAAGTTTGAATATTAAACCTACGCAATAATCTTCATTTAATAGTACAGTGCATAATTCTATGGCCAACATATATAAAAAACCAACAAGGCAACCATCCGAAATATCTAGATGGTTCTCAATATCTACGAATCTATTACAACAATCAAACTAAATTTTTGTGTGTTGATATAAGCAATTGACATAAGTAGGATATAAAATAGGCTATTCAATTCTTCACGGAACAACTTGTTTTTCCCGCAATCGGTTAATGCAAGAAAGGATAAGAAACACGCACCAATGCTAACAACACTTCACGAATTTAGAAAATAACTGTATCAGCATATTTGGTTTACCATAGCAGTTAGTTTTATCAAAAATCTCTATGATCGGAAAAATAGACACTAAGTGACAGGCGTTCACCTACAAGATAAATACACGAGTGTTAACTACCCTATTAAATTATACACAAGAACGTTTCACTCATAGCAACGACCTTTATACCAAACTTCACTGAGATGGAATTATTCCTCAAGAAGAATTTGTCTAACTTGTCATTGAATTATTCCATCTCAGTGAAGGTTGGTATAAAGTATTGTGAATATGTCGATCGGAAGTAATGGTGACCTCAATAAAACATCCGACTGAATTTGTCAGGCATTAATTGCGTAACTTCCACCCACCTTCATATCGCACAAAATTCACGGAAGTATTTCAGGTCCTATTGTTTTGTGAATTAACCCTCATGTGGCCATCATCAGATCCTGTTCACTGTGTATCGGTTAAAATTTTCACTAAATAATTAAATAATTTATTATCATTTTAAATGATCTTGTCGACTTCGTCGTTACGCTGGGGTCTGGCGTTACGTTACGGTGACGGACGGACAATTGCACTGAGGTGTGTGACGTCATAGTACCGCTCGGTGCATGTGTACCCCGACAATCTCTACTTCGTTAGTATAAGACCAAAATCCCCGATTCTTGGAAGTCACTGGTAATCTCGTGAACCACTGGATGGATTTTGATGCAGTTTTGTCCTTGGTTTGCATTTGCTCTTCACGATTTATTTGAAACAAGATAAGCAAGATAAGTAATATGCAGATAATTTTCTAACATGTCAAGAGTCTTTGGCTTCGAGCGAAGCGAGAATCCTCCAGCCTTTCTAGCATTTTTCAGCATTTGTAGCATTTAAAATGATACAAAGTCTAGTCTTTCAGACTGACTGTCACTTTTTTGTTTTAATTTGCTATTACAGTATTGTATAGTTCCCTCACTTTCCTGGTTAACGAGCGGCGACTCAAACGTAAGGCAGTAGCACGCGCCGACAATAACCACTGTTCGCGACTGACCAATAGCTGACGGTTGTTGACCAATAGAATGCTTCCTCTGTCACTCCACGTGGACTCTTAAGTCCCGCCCTGGTGGCTAGCTTGTGTCTCCGACAGGTATCAGTGCCCAATGTTGCACATCTGCACATAGATCTGTCCAGTCTCGCTGCTTTCCCTCAGTGGCTACGGTGGAAATTTGCCAACGCTGTGCTTCACGCTGGGAAAGCCTTGGCCCCAGGTGCCATGGAATGTAAACATATCCGCCCAGCTAGATTTCAGAGGCGAGCCGCACGTTAACCAGGAATGTGAGGCAACTATAGTAGAGCGTCTTGGTTGTATTCGTAACTTACAACGGTGACTTCCGTTTTGTCTTGACGGTGTAACTGTAGGCCAGCGAGTGGCCAAGAGATTAGTGCAACACCGTGGAACTTCACGAGTCGAGTAAGTGGAGAGCGTATAGTAGACTATTAGATAGTGCATGCTAGCTTCATGTTTTTTTGTTGACTTACTACTATATTGTTTTATTGTACACACGTGTATAGCCTATACATTTTCTAAACATTTCTAATACGTACTGGAATTCATAAAATTAAACCGTCAAGACAAAATGGAAGTCACCATTGTAAGTTACCAAGTTACCAAGACAACCAAGACGAACTACTACAATACTGTATTGAGCCCGAATAGCTCCTGCTGGTGATAGCTTGTACACGAACCATGGAATGTATAATGTTCAAGAATTGTGAAAGCACCCACAGCAGCATGCCACTACAATAGATGTTCCTTTGACTTCATTAAGAAGCAGTATAAAATTACCCTACATGATCAAAGAAGTTCTCTTTCATGTGCAACCTGAATTTAAAATAATCAGACATTCAGCTTAACTAGCCACATTCTTCATGGGCTAATAACATTTTATTTATGGTTTACGCCAAAGGTATAACACCGCCGATACGCGGAAGGAATGAACTTAGACGCTAAATGACTCGGAAGTGATCGAACTGAGCACAACTACTTCCGTGAAGGAGTGACTTGAATCCGCGCTTGCATGGCGAGCAAATGTGAAATTGTGAAGGTTCCCAGGTGACCGAGTTTAAAGTATCATCGACGTTCAAATTGTGTAAAGTGAATACATCTGAAAGTATTAATTATAGCAAAAAGTGTGCTGGTGACGCGAGAAGTTCGTTCAAGATTGTGAATCTGATTATATTTCTATTCAGTGAAGTGTTGACCACACAGTTACAGCGTGCTTCGATGGCTGACCAGTGACAAATAAGTTGTGTACCAGTGAAACCCCGAGTGGAGAATCTGGTCGTCCTATTCAACAGATACAGTGAAATATTTACGAGCCGTGCAAAGGCCGACTGTAAAACAAATAAGATTAAGCTGATATTTTTCGATATGATATCTAAAGCGTGTGAAGTTGTTTAGCTTCAGTGGAAAGACACGTGCCCAGTGTCAAAGCCAGTTTATATGTTTTAGCAGAAAAGGCCATTTTAAATATAGTCTGCTGGTGGAAAAAGGTGGAAAATCTGCGAATTTTTAACACGCTTGAAGCTGTGTCCACTTTTATACGAATTTCAACGAATCTATAAGATGCCTTTATTTCACCACGTGCTGAGGCCGAACAATCCAACATCTAAGAAGATGAGGGCTATGGCTTAAACATCCGAATGGGAGGAACGCTGAACACCTAAGCCACACTACAACAATGGATGACCACCCAAGGATAACCATGCTTGTGGCCGAGCAGAGAAGATATTTGTGGTTTGTCTGGATGAAAGGCAAAATCCTCAATCCTCGTTGCTGGATAAATTATCTGCAATAGCTGTGAGTCATGTTTTCCTAATCTATTTCTGTACGGTGGATGGTCATGGGTGGATTAATCTGTAGCATCCGTAACTCTTTTGTCAGTCATCAATGGAGGCTTCTTTCATTCTTTTGACCACCTCCTTAAGGTGATTTTTCACGCTTCTGAATGCTTCTCTTTGCATCTCGTTACTCGACACTGAGTTAGTCACCAGATTGTGTGTGTCCACACGGTGCGATATCGTTCTTAGAAGGTAATTCCGCATGACGGAACATCAATTTAGTCATTTGTGACAGGGGCATATTTTTAATTCAGCTCCAGCTGATATTTGGTAAAAGTTTTTGAGGTCCCCATTTCTATTATTTTTGTACGCCACTGACGTCTTTATTTAACATTATAGTGTATCGTTTAGGTATGGAAGGGATCTAGCCTGTTGTTATTGTAATGTACATTTTTAAAGAGTGAGCAGTTCGCCACTAGAATTCAGATAATTCACATCGCTGTACATGAGACAAGTAATGTTATGGACTTACTCATAAAGTTTATGTTACACGATTTGTATCATTTCGATTAGTTCCACCTAAGGTTAAGGTGTGTCCCAGTATTTTATTATCATTTAAACATGTTTTGTACGCAGCACTCGTTCGCTGTGAGCTTCAGTGGCGTTACAAAATGTCAAAGCCTTTCAAAGAGAGAGGAATATCTTTCTGTTACGTCTATTTGGTTTTCAGAAGCCAAACATATCATTCTACTTGTAATTGATTCGTCTTTAACGTTATAATAACTTCCTTTACATGTGTATAATCCTTTAGCGTGATTGCTAACAACACTCAGTCTACATTTACTGTGCTTTAATGTATTGAAAGATCAGTGATAGACATTTTCTTTGAGATTCACTGACGCGCTGATGCTTAGTGCCAAGCGCTGGGAGCACAATGACAGGTGTTTGCCCAGTCCACGCCAATGACATTGCCCAAGGTTACTTACGATCTCTCTTGTGAGACAATTGACTATCGACTTCATTTTTATTTTCTTTATTTCTAGACCTTGCGAGGAATGTTCTTATGGGCTATGCTTTGTTTATGCTCATGCTATTGACCTTGATTCAGTATCGATTTTTGTAAAGCTGTTCTGGTACAGGTGTACTGATAAGTAATGCTAAATTTTCAATATACTCGCAGGTATTTGTGAGCGAGCCCCAATATGTTTTGTCATGATTTATTATGGATTTGAGCAACCATTTGATAAGTTGGACCCTGAAGGCTATTATGTATTCTCACTTGTAAGTTAATGATTATTTACCGTGTTTTTAATACACGCAGGGTTGGTTACCACGTTTATTAGAGAAAGCCGGCTAGATCTATGTTACAGAACAAGTTTGGACCGAGGAGGAAAAGGTATGGTCTCTTTCGAGTACCGATTGTGTTATTGTTAACGTGCGAGCCACGTATTCTTTGTTGAGGTGTACCACGTGTTGGTAGCACGCTCTTGCGACGCCTTGCATTTGGTCAACTATCTTAATTATCAATGGACTCATAAATCTACGACATTAAACTTAGTACTAAATCATGAATCATCAATTTATTTCCAAAACCGGCGATGCTAATAATACAGTTAAACCTTAATCGTTGTTAAATTTTGATCTTGTACTTGTAGTCTAGCAGACCAATGAATTGCGCCTTCGTTCGTTCTTACTGGTAAGTTTTTAAAAGCTGACACAGATAGACTTTGACAGAGATCGCACGAACCCAAAGTTCAGAACTCGTGGGTCGTGACCCGATCAGGGGATGCTGTTCTTGCACAGTTTGATTCTGAATTTTAGACACCCTGATAGATGACGGTGGACAACAAACAGTTGTTCATCTGTTGCAGGCAGGATTAATAAGATGATTATTGTGTGTATAACTTATTTATTACTGATGTGTTTCCCACTATTAGCCTACTGTCTCTTGCAAGATAAAGCATCTTTGTTGTTTGTATATAATTGTACCAGTGACTGTAAAATGATGACTGACAATAATTAGTTTTGCATAGTTTGTGTATCACGGACGTCTGACACCGTTGATCAGATTAAAGCAGGAGTAGTTCAAATAATTATAGCATAAATGTAAATATGGGATGGTATCAGTCCTTTAACTTTGCTGTCCTGTTTGACATGTTTTGATGCCATGATGCCTTCTTCCTAGAAGCATCAGTTTTCTTGTATAACGATTTTTCTTGCGGTACCATTTCCCCAGTTTTGCTTTGTTTTTACTGTATTTAGGACCTGTTGAGGGGATTCTACGTTAATTTTAGGAGTTGTTTATTTTTTTCTTTGCTTTTTAGCTACGGAATAGCCGTTTTATCAAACCCTCCGACCGTAGGACAGGGGTTTGACCTTCCAAATAAACCAACCATGAGTATGTCTTAAGTCTGGATTTTAATTATTTAGTAGTTTTGACCTTTTGGGGGTGCATTTTCTTTGGGCGTCTATGACAATAACTGTGATGGGAACCTGATCCTTAGGGAAGCAGAGTCTTGTGCCGGCTAGTCCCATGAAGTGCATTCCGATCCTCTCCGGCAATGTGTCTCGAGGTAGAGGTCATTTGGGAGGCCACGTTACGGTTGGTGGTAACCAGATAACCTCGTCCAACGGGCACATAACCTTCTATATTTCTTTTGGCGCCCAACCTGGTAAGCCGACGTGTACATGTAGGCCATCAGCAACATGTCATTTTTGAGAGGATCATGTATTTTGATTATTGACAAATTTGTCTGGACTGTGACGGACTTTAGATGTCGTACAGTCGTACAAAAGGTCACATGGCATTCTGTTTAGATATCAGACCATGGGGTGAAGTCTAATAGAGTTAAAATTCAGTCGAGGTATTTTATGTTGCCAGTACTTCATCCGTAGTAAATGTAACTTGTTTTATGCTGCTTTACTTGTTGTTAAATGTAAATGTAGAATCATTCTTTCTCGTCGAGTCCAGCAGAATTCGTGGGAGTTTATTGGGGATTGCCAAGCTTTCCACCATGGCCATTCATCCATAAAGTAGTGTTCCCTGGGTTTAAGGTGTTTCTTCCTCATCTCATCAATTGTATTTGTGTAATGGAGGGAGAGCGGTTCCATGAGATGATGAACCTAATGGTAGGTCAGATTATTGCCAATATGGAGGCAAGCATTATCATATCACGAGCTGTTTTTAATGAAAATACAGCGACATTGAGAGGCGATTTAGATTCGGTCCGCGCACATGTGATTGAGGTAAATGGAACATTAGGTAGAGTTAAGCGCAACATAACTGGTAATGTTGCTAACATAAATGAGGCTATGTCGACTAATACTGCCAACCTCATCGAAAACATAAACACTAGATTCACCACAATTAATGAAACCATGGCTACTAATGTTGCCGCAATTAACAACACACTGACTGAGGTCAGAGGTGACATGACTACTAATGTTGCCACAATTAACAACACACTGACTGAGGTCAGAGGTGATATAACCACTGTAAGAGGTGACTTGACTACTAATGTCGCCACAATTAATGAAACGATTAATACGAATGTAAACACAATTAATGAAACACTAGCCACTGTTAGGGCTGATATAACTAATGCAAACACAAATGTACATAATGTTATGACAGAATTAAGTGATTCTATAAATACTAATGTTGCAGCAATTAATCAAACTATTGATAATCATGTTGAAGCATTAAATGAATCTATTAATGCCAATGTTGAAAACACTGTCGCTTTAAATTGTACACTAACTTAGGTCAGGAACGATTTGGAAACGAATCGGGCAGAAGCAAATGCTAATCTTGTCGCAGCATTAGGGAAGATTGATACACGCTTTGAAACCCTGACTAATACTATCGATGCAGGTAGACTAGAAATGCAGACACGGTTAGATGCAATAGACATTAGAATTGAAGAGGTAAGCGATCGTATGGATGAAGGCTGGAGTGAACTCCAACTTGCGATTGCGACCGTGAAGGAGCAGTTAGGAACTAGAATTTCTGCTATTGAGGAACGGATGGATGAAACTCAAACAGCTACTGAAGAGATGAGACGTCAAGTCGAACTTGTCAGCACTAGTCTGAGAGTTATGAGGGGCGTAGCGACTGCTGTTCACAATAATATGAGAACAGTGGTGAAAGACATGGGCAGTTTTCGAGAGAACTTAGACGACAGTAAGAATACTATGGCGGAACTTACTGCCAAAACGGAAGGGTTAAGGCTGGAAACTCATGAAAATTTGAAGGAGTGAATGAGGGAGATGAGTTCAGTCAAGGAGGATCAGGCCGAACACACCACTGACATTGGCGCAATTAAGAAGACCGTCCACAATGTTGACGATTTTCTCCGTGGGAAAATAGAGAGGATCGAGCTACAAATAAATGCAATAGGTACGCCAGGCAATATTTCTAATTCGCCTGACATGCAAGACCTTGATCAGCGATTAGAACGGATCGAAGCTCAAATGAAATCCACGACATTTGTAACACCTCCGTTCATTCCTACAACATCATCAACAGTGAGACCACAAATGATGATGACTGCTGAGGCATACCCTACCACAACCTCAGGGCAACCCGGTACGTCACAGTCACCACTAAATGTTACTTCCACCGCGGGAAATCCACTGCAATACGATTACCAAATGCCAATCAATACATCCGGATTATCTACTATGACTACTACTCCGAATGTCACTACTATGACCGGTAATTGCTATCCAACTACCATGAAGCAACCAAGCTTATTAAATAGTCAAGCACCGATTTTTACATCGACACTTAGTTCGGGGAATCAGAACGTGATGATCTTACGTTCAAGGGAGGAACAACCTGCCAGATTTTCAGGAAGTGGAGGAGGCGTCACACCCGTTGAATTCCTGAATAATGTTGAAGCGTACTTGCGTGATACGATGGTCACACCGGAACGTGAACTCCGCGTAATAGAGCGTTTGATGGAAGGTCAAGCCAGCACCAGGTTCCGTGCTTTTAGGTACTCGTTCACTGGTTTCCGTGATTTCAGAGAAGCTTTATTGCGCACATATTGGTCTTCGGATATTCAGCAGGGGATAAGAGCCGAAATGTACACGAAGAGGTACAGCTCTACTCAGCCAACGCGCTATGCTAATTACTTCTCGTCTCAATTAGCTAAGTTGATATGCCTTTAACCCCCACTGGCGGAAACGGATCTGATCCAAACGATAATCAGGCAATATCCCGCAGACGTTCAACGAGTTTTGATCTCCGCTGACGCAACGTCTTTTGTCCAATGCGATCAGAGTTTGAGAAGACTCGACTCAACTAACGAACAATTTCCTAGTCAACGACCTCGTGGTGAACCACGCAATGATAACAGACCGGCGAATCGACAAGTTAATATAACCACTGTCGACAAGAACAGTCAGACACCTGAACCAATGTCCAATATGGGAACACGGTAACAGCAGGACAATCCAGGACCTGACCGGAGAAATTGGAACCGGCAACCGTATACCCGTAACTATGATCGAAACGATAGGTTCAGAAACCGACCGTATTGGGAACGTCGTTTCGAAAGATCGAATGAAGACCGAGGAAATTATAATGGCAATCAGCGACGGGATCATCAGAATCAACAAAGAGGTAATATCCGTCGAGATTACAGATATTCGGGAGAATATCCTCGAGACCGAGATCCACGTTTACAAGAAACAGAAATTGACCAAGATTGGAGAGGAAGAGCTCAAGAAAGTCGAGAGTATCTTCGCCAGACGAGAGAAGAAAGAGAGAAAACTCGAACACCGAGGGAACCTCCAGAAGATCTTGATGAGAAACGATTAGACCCTAACCAACCTGGTACTTCTAATAATGGTACGGGTAAACAAAAAAAAAACGCAAAAATCTCAATGATGTCTGAGGAGACGAATTCCAAAGTAAGGGCTGTCATACTTCTTTGGGAACCCCTCCAGGAAGACCTACTCTATGAGAGGCAAACGACGAACGACGTACAACTGACGAGACTACCAGTTATATCCGGCAAAAATAACGGTTACCCTGTAACATTACTGATAGACACAGGAGCCATGATCAGTGTTCTGTCAGCAGATTTTCATGCCATACCAAAGATCAACACCATGTTGACTGAACTACCAGTATCAACGGTGAAAGTGCGAGGAATTATCCCAGACAAGAGTGTCAAATGCACTGTGCTAGTTTATTGTACCGTGGAGATTGCTAACCACGTGTACTTGCACTCTTTCCTTGTCTTAAAGGATTTACAATACCAAGCCATCTTAGGGGCTGATTTTATGAGGGCATACGATGGAGTCATCGATATGGGGGAAAACACCATCCGATTTAAGCCACACGAGGCGGTTCTCATGGAAAACTTGATGAAAGAAGAAGACTCAAGGGAAGATGTGAACGTCATAGACATGCAGGAAGGAGACGTCGAAGAAAGCACTAAAGAAGAGGGCAAGAAAGAGCCCGCATCTGACGGAAAGGCAGAAGAAAGACTGAATAAGCTACTAGAAGAGTATGCCGACATTTTTGCTGAGACGCCTGGCGTGATGAAGAATTTCGAGTATGACCTGATCGTGACGGATGAATCACCTTTCCAGAAGAAGGTCTATCCGATCACAGAGAAGCATCTCGAGGAAGCCGCCAAGAAGCTCCCAGAAATGGAAGAGGCCGGCGTTGTCAGAAAAGCTCCGCGTCTTATGTAAATCCCCTCACGACGGTGGTTAAAGCAGATGGTAGCTTGAGACTTTGCCTCGATGGACGAGCCCTCAACGAGCGATTGAACCCTGAGCATGACAGACCGCCCAGAATCCGGGACATTCTGAGAAAATTCAAAGGAAAGAAGGTGTTGTCTTCCTTGGATTTGGTCCAATCATATTACCATATTCAGTTGACAGAAAGCTTCCAGAAGTACACGGGTTTCCTTTTCGGCCAACCAACGTATGTGTTTTGTAAAATGCCTTTCGGCCTAAAAATGCTGGAGCAGCACTCATCCGAGCCCTAGATGCCAATCTCACTCCACTGGTCAAGGAAAAGGTTGTCTGCTATGTGGATGACATTATTATAGCATCTATCACGGAGCAAGAACATTTCGAAACCCTCCGCCTTGTATTTGATAATTTGCGGGAGGCAAACTTCAAAATTAAAAGGGAAAAATGCAAATTCCTGAAGAGTGAAATCAAATTTGTAGGTCATATAATTAGCGGTGAAGGCTACCGACCGAACCCAGCCAAGATTGAGGCCATTGCTAAGTTCCCTCAATCAACACGGGTTAAACAAGTCCGACAGTTCCTCGGAATAACGCAATTCTTCGCGGCACATTGCCCTAATTATTCAGAAACTGTAGCTCCACTTCAAAATTTGATGCGCAAGAACAAGCGCTGGAACTGGACGGAGGAGTGCACGGAATCTTTCAGGAGGGCGAAACAGATGATGATTGATAGTATGACTTTGGAATACCCAGACGTCGCAAGATACTTTATCATGGAAACAGACGCATCTGGCATTGGTATTGGTGCCGTCCTCTTGCAAGAAGACGATTCGCAGGGACGCCATTACTTTGCGTTTCTGAGTCGCAGACTACGGCCACACGAAATCAGCTATTTCACCACCGAGCTTGAAGCTCTCGCCATCGTTTATGCTCTAGAGCAGTGGCAGAAAACACTTCTTGGCCAGCGAATTATAGTTCGCACGGATCACCACGTTCTGACCTTTATTATGAAATCAAGACTAGCAAGTGAGCGGATCACACGCTGGATGCTGTTCCTTCAGCGGTTCGTCCTCACTATTGTTCATCGACCAGGGAAAGACAATTTTCTTGCTGACATCTTGAGTCGCTACCCTGAGCCGGCGATACATGCCATGGACGTCGAGGGAGAGTGTGAAGGATATCTTCAACGTCTTCGATATCTTCCAGAGGCTCAACGGCGCGAAGCAGAATTACGGAAAATAATTAGATTCCTCGAAAACCGTGTGGACCCCCAGAATGTTGATTATGCAGCCACCGAGGTAGTTGCGACGGATCTTGTACTATATCGGAGGACGATCTACAAGTTCGTCGACCCGGACCACACACAGCTTCGTGCTGTGGTTCCGAGGAGGTTACAGGAAAACGTGGTTATGATGGTACATCTTTCCATCGGCCATGGCGGCACAGATAAAACGATCGCAACCATCGGCGAGTCTTTTACCTGGAAAGGTCTAGGAGTATCTGTACGTGAGTGTCTTCGTGCTTGTGAGGCATGCCAGCTGAACAAGTACACGTCGCACCTACTGCGGGAACCGCCGAGACCGATATTACCAACTCAACCTCGAGAGCTGTATGCCCAGGACCTGTATGGCCCCAGTCCCATGGCTTGGCGCGGTAATCGATTTATCGTGGTGACGATAGACGTCTTTACGAAATTTACGATGTTGCACCCTATTCAAAAGGCCACCGCACACCAGGTGATTCAGAGGATAAAGAGACAGGTGATTCCGGAGGCGGGAAAGCCATAATATTTGCTTACCGACCACGGGTCCCAATTCACCTCTGCAGAGTTTGCAAATGCGATGGATGAACTACAATTCGGGCATGTGTTGTCATCTATTCGTCATCCTGAAAGTAACCCGGCCGAATGTGTGATGGCTACTCTGGCAAAATTCTGTAGATTATACTGCCAGGAGGAACACTGGCGGTGGACGGAAGTCTTGAGCATAATAACCAAGTGCGTGAACTCAACGGTTCACGAAAGCACCGGCCAGATACCCAGCGTACTGCATTTCAACCAAACACCCGTCAGATTGTGGAGCAGAGTGGTAGTTACTCCGCCCAGTATCCAACCCTCACATGCAAGTCGCATCGAAGCCGCGAGGGACCACATAAATCGTCAAGCGGCCAAACGTCTGAGGAGGGTGAGGAACAAGAGATTTCGACAACCACTCGTCGAGGGAGACTTGGTTTTGATTCGTCGCCCGGGGATTTCAAACCCTTTGGAAGGGATCTACGCAAAATTTATATCCCTCTGTTATGGCTCGAACCAAGTACTTGAAGTCCGACACAATGGGAGTTATGTGATCGGTGATTTGAATACAGGAGAACGCATCGGGACCTTTAATGCGGCAAATCTTAAAAAGTATCACCAGAATTAAGAAGTGTTGCTAAGTCAAAGAAAAATGCTGTCATCATTTTTCTTTGAAACGACGAGGGGATATATGAGCCCGAATAGCTCATGCTGGTGATAGCTTGTACACGAACCATGGAATTTATAATGTTCAAGAATTGTGAAAGCACCCACAGCAGCATGCCACTACAATAGATGTTCCTTTGACTTCATTAAGAAGCAGTATAAAATTACCCTACATGATCAAAGAAGTTCTCTTTGATGTGCAACCTGAATTTAAAATAATCAGTCATTCAGCTTAACTAGCCACATTGTTCATGGGCTAATAACATTTTATTTATGGTCTACGCCAAAGGTATAACACCGCCGATACGCGGAAGGAATGAACTTAGACGCTAAATGACTCGGAAGTGATCAAACTGAGCACAACTACTTCCGTGAAGGAGTGACTTGAATCCGCGCTTGCATGTCGAGCAAATGTGAAATTGTGAAGGTCCCAGGTGACCAAGTTTAAAGTATCATCGACGTTCAAATTGTGTAAAGTGAATACGTCTGAAAGTATTAATTATAGCACGAAGTGTGCTGGTGACGCGAGAAGTTCGTTCAAGATTGTGAATCTGATTATATTTCTATTCAGTGAAGTGTTGACCACATAGTTACAGCGTGCTTCGATGGCTGACCAGTGACAAATAAGTTGTGTACCAGTGAAACCCCGAGTGGAGAATCTGGTCGTCCTATTCAACAGATACAGTGAAATATTTACGAGCCGTGCAAAGGCCGACTGTAAAACAAATAAGATTAAGCTGATATTTTTCGATATGATATCTAAAGCGAGTGAAGTTGTTTAGCTTCAGTGGAAAGACACGTGCCCAGTGTCAAAGCCAGTTTATATGTTTTAGCAGAAAAGGCCATTTTAAATATAGTCTGCTGGTGGAAAAAGGTGGAAAATCTGCGAATTTTTAACACGCTTGAAGCTGTGTCCACTTTTATACGAATTTCAACGAATCTATAAGATGCCTTTATTTCACCACGTGCTGAGGCCGAACAATCCAACATCTAAGAAGATGAGGGCTATGGCTTAAACATCCGAATGGGAGGAACGCTGAACACCTAAGCCACACTACAACAATGGATGACCACCCAAGGATAACCATGCTTGTGGCCGAGCAGAGAAGATATTTGTGGTTTAGTCACCAGATTGTGTGTGTCCACACGGTGCGATATTGTTCTTAGAAGGTAATTCCGCATGACGGAATATCAATTTAGTCATTTCTGACAGGGGCATATTTTTAATTCAGCTCCAGCTGATATTTGGTCAAAGTTTTTGAGGTCCCCATTTCTATTAATTTTGTACGCCACTGACGTCTTTATTTAATATTATTGTGTATCGTTTAGGTATGGAAGGGATCCAGCCTGTTGTTATTGTAATGTACATTTTTATTGAGTGAGCAGTTCGCCACTAGAATTCAGATAATTCACATCGCTGTGCATGAGTCAATTAATGTTATGGGCTTACTCATAAAGTTTATGTTACCCGATTCGTATCATTTTGATTAGTCCCACCTAAGGTTAAGGTGTGACCCAGTATTTTCTTATCATTTAAACATGTTTTGTACGTAGCTGTGAGCTTCAGTGGCGTTTCAAAATGTCAAAGCCTTTCAAAGAGAGAGGAATATCTTTCTGTTACGTCTATTTGGTTTTCAGAAGCCAAACATATCATTCTACTTGTAATTGATTCGTCTTTAACGTTATAATAACTTCCTTTACATGTGTATAATCCTTTAGAGTGATTGCTAAGAACACTCAGTCTACATTTACTGTGCTTTAATGTATTGAAAGATCAGTGATATACATTTTCTTTGAGATTCACTGACGCGCTGATGCTTAGTGCCAAGCGCTGGGAGCACAATGACAGGTGTTTGCCCAGTCCACGCCAATGTCATTGCCCAAGGTTACTTACGATCTCTCTTCTGAGACAATTGACTATCGACTTCATTTTTATTTTCTTTATTTCTAGACCTTGCGAGGAATGTTCTTATGGGCTATGCTTTGTTTATGCTCATGCTATTGACCTTGATTCAGTATCGATTTTTGTAAAGCTGTTCTGGTACAGGTGTACTGATAAGTAATGCTAAATTTTTAATATACTCGCAGGTATTTGTGAGCGAGCCCCAATATGTTTTGTCATGATTTATTATGGATTTGAGCAACCATTTGATAAGTTGGACCCTGAAGGCTATTATGTATTCTCACTTGTAAGTTAATGATTATTTACCGTGTTTTTAATACACGCAGGGTTGGTTACCACGATTATTAGAGAGAGCCGGCCAGATCTATGTTACAGAACAAATTTGGGCCGAGGAGGAAAAGGTATGGTCTCTTTCGAGTACCGATTGTGTTATTGTTAACGTGCGAGCCACGTATTCTTTGGTGAGGTTAATCATGTGTTGGTAGCACGCTCTTGCGACGCCTTGCATTTGGTCAACTATCTTAATAATCAATGGACTCATAAATCTACGACATTAAACTTAGGACTAAATCATGAATCATCAATTTATTTCCTAAACCGGCGATGCTAATAATACAGTTAAACCTTAATCGTTGTTAAATTTTTATCTTGTATTTGTAGTCTAGCAGACCAATGCATTGCGCCTTCGTTCATTCTCACTGGTAAGTTTTTAAAAGCTGACACGGATAGACTTTGACAGGGATCGCACGAACCCAAAGTTCAGAACTCGTAGGGCCTGACCCGATCAGGGGAATGCTGTTCTTGCACAGTTTGATTCTCAAGTTTAGACACCCTGGTAGATGACGGTGGACAACAAACAGTTGTTCATCTGTTGCAGGCAGGATTAATGAGATGATTATTGTGTGTATAACTTATTTATTACTGATGTGTTTCTCACTATTACCCTACTGTCTCTTGTAAGATAAAACATCTTTGTTGTTTGTATATAATTGTACCAGTGACTGTAAAATGATGACTGAAAATAATTAGTTTTGCATAGTTTGTGTATCACGGACGTCTGACGCCGTTGATCAGATTAAAGCAGGAGTAGTTCAAATAATTATAGTATAAATGTAAATATGGGATGGTACCAGTCCTTTAACTTTGCAGTCCTGTTTGACATGTTTTGATGCCATGATGCCTTCTTCCTAGAAGCATCAGTTTTCTTGTATAACGATTTTTCTTGCGGTACCATTTCCCCAGTTTTGCTTTGTTTTTACTGTATTTAGGACCTGTCGAGGGGATTCTACGTTAATTTTAGGAGTTGTTTATTTTTTGTTCTTTGCTTATTAGCTACGGAATAGCCGTTTTATCAAACCCTCCGACCGTATGACAGGGGTTTGACCTTCCAAATAAACCAACCATGAGTATGTCTTAAGTCTGGATTTTAATTATTTAGTAGTTTTGACCTTTTGGGGGAGCATTTTCTTTGGGCGTCTCTGACAATCACAGTGATGGGAACCTGATCGTTAGGGAAGCAGAGTCTTGTGCCGGCTAGTCCCAAGAAGTGCATTCCGATCCTCTCCGGCAATGTGTCTCGAGGTAGTGGTCATCTGGGAGGCCACGTTACGGTTGGTGGTAACCAGATAACCTCGTCCAACGGGCACAGTATTAGCAATTTAAAATTAAACCAGTTGATACACGTCAAAATATGACGGTCATTGGGAAAATATTTACTGAAGGATTCTCTTATACAGAATGCATTGTTTGAACGATTACTTTTTGACACTGTTGCAACTTTACGGGCATCGAATGATCGACTTCGCAACATATAACTGGCCATGACTGAAACTTGATAAGGCAAATAGAGACCTACACGTTCCAGAGTTTGCACTTGAGCTTTATTGATTGTGATAAAGTACACCAAGCGGATTGGAAATAGGGAAATTGAAGTATTTTATCGTAAGATGTAAAATCAAGTCAAAGGATTATAGCTCCCTGCCCATTAAGTGATTTGCCTCCACATATACTTAACCTAAAAGTTTGAGCCATAGAGCCACAACAATATTTCCCCCCTTTTTAATTCTGATAAACAAAGATCTCAGTAAGAAGCGGCGGGATCTGCCATTTCTCTGGTGGAATAGAGCCATTGTGCACAAGTGCGGGAGCGTCAAATATTCAATTTTTCTTTAATAATTTAAAAATATACCCTAACATATATATTCCTTTTAAAGACACTCTGCAAATCTACAGGCCAAGAGCTCTCGTTATAATGCATTACGAAGTCGATCGGTATAGACGTTTTCTCAATCTCGTGGTAACAAAAATCACCGTAGTGTTTTAAATATATAGATAGATAAATTATTTAATTATTTAGTGAAAATTTTAACCTTAACACAGTGATCCGGATCTGATGATGGCCACCAGGGTCGAAACGCGTAATCCTAAATTGCCCATTTAAGTGTGATAACTAATTTTTACAGGATTGTGTTCACATATTTATAATTTGTACCCCACCCAATTCATTGGGCAAAACTGCGTTGACCGACTGAAAAGCAGCAAAAGATAATAACGTATAACTTTCTTTACCACTAGTTAAATCATAGTGGTTCATTAAACAATGTGTTAAGTCATTTGTCTGATAAGGGCACAAAAAATAGATCGCTATTTAAAATTTCGCAAAGCCGCCGTCTTGAATTTTTCATAAAATTTGGATTACATTTGACGCAAATATGTTAAGCTCTTGGAAGCCTCCGTGGCTTAGGCGGCAGCACGCCGGCCTCTCACCGCTGGGTCCGTGGTTCAAATCCCGGTCACTCCATGTGAGATCTGTGCTGGAAAAAACGGAGGCAGACAGGTTTTTCTCCGGGTACTCCGGTTTTCCCTGTCAAAATGTCATTCCAGCAACACTCTCCACTATCATTTCATTTTATCTGTCATTCATTTAATCATTACCCCAGAGGAGTGCGTCAGGCCTCGGCAGCCGGCACAGTTCATATCCTTGCCGATAGATAGGGGCTTCATTCATTCCATTCCTGACCCGGTCGGAGACGAAGCAGGCTGTGGATTTTCATTTTCATGTTAAGCTCTTAGTAAAATTTTACTTTGCGAAGTTTTCTTCGCTCGGATGATGAAGTTGGCCAGAATGGCCCATTCAAATATTTGAAATTCACGTGGTCGCCATGTTTGTTTTGTGCTTCTCAGATTTCATTCTTGATAGTCTTTTATCACCCCACAAAATTTCAGGTTGCTTGCTGCAACACTTTTGGCAATACTAAATATAAGTGAAATAATAAAATTTACGTAGCCATGATGTTGGATTGATGACAATTATTGAAATTCAAAAGACTTAGAAGGTGACAGACAGGGTAAAACAAAGACCGTATCCCTTTTTATTGAAGTTGCTTCAGCCGATCAAAACGTATTAGGGAAGGGGGTGGAGCATACAAACATAGACACGTGACCAGCACTTGATCTCATAAGGCTTTATTTGAAACGACGAAGACCATATGTTGTCGTTAATACATTTTCGGGCCTTGGGACACCTTGGTCCTCAGACCCGTACACTTGGGTGTTTGGTGAATTCATCTGAAAACCTTTGTTTCTGCGATGAATATAGAAGATGATGAAAATAGACTGCAATTGGTAAAGCCTACACTAGACGTTTTCAACCAGGTGCTCGCGAGCACCGAGCACCACGGTGCTGTTTAAATGAAATGTCATACGAGCCAAAAAGTACTCGTAAGCGCAAGCTCCCCTGACAACCATTCTTCAATTTATTATAGCCTATGTTTTGACAGTCAGGAACTTTATCATTTCGTGAAATAGTATTTCTAAACTACAGTAAATATAATTGGACATCCCTGTTTTATAAATAACACGAAAGATGCTGATTGGACTCAACTGTCTAAACATAAATGTATCTCAATCAATCAATAGCAGTCGTTTCATTCCACCACATAGCGATTGCCCCTTGCGGCGGCGGACGCCCTTAGATGGTTTCGCCGCCTCTTCGGGCCAAGGAGATAAGGTTTTTGGGGGAGGTGAAAATTTTGGTGGTGGGGGAGTTTGGTTTTTGAATTTGGAAGAAGGTGTGTTGGAATTTTTAATTTGGGGCATAGCGGTGAAATTTGGAGATGGGCTAAGGGGGAAGTATCACTTCTGGGAAGGGAGATTTAGATGTAGAAATCGGGACGGGGGACTGGGGGAGGAGGGGGGGGGGGGGGAGGGGAGAAGGGGCGATTGCTTCATTTGTTGTAGGTATAACTTTAAATGATTTATATTTGTTTGAAAACGATGGAAACACGGAAAACAACTGTCGCAATTGCCAAAAGTAGATTGTGAATCTTATATTGCTCGGGCGTTTTATATTATAAGTCTTTACTAGCTTGTGAATAGGAAAGGTGATTAAGGGGGGTTATTTACGTCGAGATCATAAGGTGGTTGCTCGTGGTAAGGATGATGTGAGCATGGAGCTTGGTTGAGTGTAATTAAAGATGGTTTTCGTATCTGAATAAATGTGGGATGAATGTGGTGAATGTGTTGGAGACCAATTGGTGCTGAGGGAGCACTGAGGGGTGATGGTGACGCAATGTATGAGTGTGATAGACCTATGTTTGGGTGATGATGGGAGCATGTATGAGACGGTGGATGATTGGCATGGACAAATGAATTTTATCTGCATGAGCCATGCTAGCAGTTCGACATGCTACTGACTACACTTTTTTTAGCGTATGGCTTTTAGTGCCGGGGGTGTCCGATGACATGTTCGGCTCGCCAGTTTTGTAGCTGCTTCGAGATGGACACCCAATGGGTGAGCTACAAGTACCGTTGGGGAGGGAAGGTGGAATGTAAGGACGAGGAGTTGGAAGGTAGTGGCTGTGGCCTATAGTTAGGGACCAACCCCGGCATTTGCCTGGAAGGAAGATGGGAAAACACAGAAGACCATCTTCAAGGTTGCCGGCGGGGGGATTCGAACCGCCTCGCCTCCCGGATGTGAGCGACTGCCAGCAGTCATGCCGTAACGACCACGGCTAACTCACCCGGTACTGACTACACTACCGAAGCCGCATTTTGTCACTTATACCATGCCTATTTTAATGGGTACACATTTCCACAACAACCTGTATATTTCCACATGAATACGTGGAGTCAAATGTCTGCACCTGACAACTGGGCAACATGCACTTTATATTATATTATAATATAATATTCCAATGCAGCGCGGTGTGCCAGCCTGGCCTGACAGCTGCCCTCTCGCTGTCATCACGCAGACTTACGACTTCACTGCGCCCACCCTCGCAACACAAGCACCATCCATAAGGTGCCCGTATCAGCTCCATTATGAGAAACACCTCTGAGAGGAGACTAGCGATCCTTGTGCACGTGATACACCAAGTATAAAACAAGTAGTTCCATGACGAACTAAAGAGCCTACAAATTCACACAAATAGTCGGTCTTCGCGTATACAGGGTGTTCCCAGCAAGCCCTACTTTGTGCTGTAACTCGTTTGTTTTTCAAGATATTTTAATTTTGACACTTGCTTTGGAAAGTACTTTTCAAGCTCTAAAACGTTTGTTTCTTTGGTTTTTGTGTGAAGTTCACGCATAACGCGCAAATCATCTTTTTGTGACACGGTTTTGGCACTTTTTAACCCAAATGGTTTTTTTTTTGACATCACCTATCGAAAGAACGACATCGAATTAGTCAAATAAGCCACCAAAATATCAGATTTCGCCCAAATCAAACTCGCAAAATGCGAGTTTGTGTTTACATTGCCGCGCAGAGGCAGGTCGCATGCTATTAGCGGACGAAAATCTAAACACAAACTAGCATTTTGCGAGTTTGATTTGGGCAAAAACTGATATTTTTGTGGCTAATTCGACTAATTCGATGTCGCTCTTTCGATAGGTGATGTCAAAAAAACGATTTGGGCAAAAAAAAGTGCCAAAACAGTGCCACAAAAATATGATTTGCGCGTTATGCGCGAACTTCACACAAAAACCAACGAAGCAAAAGTTTTAGAGCTTGAAAAGTACTTTCCAAAGCATGTATCAAAATTAAAATATCTTGAAAAACAAACGATTTACAACACAAAGTAGGGCTTGCTGCGAACACCCTGTATACGGTATAACCATCTTAGAATAACAAATTCAACTACAGCCTTAAGTTGATAATACAGTATACTCTCGATTATCCGGGATAATGACCGGGGTGAATGACGCGGATAACCGGAAAACACGGATAATCCAAAAGCATGTGTTAATTGCAAGAAGAATGCCTTCTATTTTTTTTAAACAGCACCATATAAAGTAGGCTATAATACATCTATAAAGATAACTCACCCACATTATTGTGGGCTGAAGAAATCTGTAATGGTTCTCTGCTTTTGGTTGTTCATCTGCTTCCTTACCGCGAGACGTAGGCAATTCATTGGCTAATTCGCTTGCAGAGACTCCATTACTATCTAATTTCTGAATAATATTTGATATTTGTTCGATTGTTAGCACTGCTCGTTTACGTTTTACACCAGACGTTGTTCACACAACAACGTACCGTATCTTACTGTATGACAAATTCTTAACAGCTGTTGATGATTCAAGCGGATCCCTCAATGGAATACAGACACCATTTGCCTTGCAGCGATCTTGAATTACGCTTAACCCCACCTCCCTACGGAACTTGCACATCGCTGTTACAAAACACGACTGGACAAAGCAAGAAGTCGTCGACCTGTCACAAAGAACCGTACGCCCACTAGGACTACACAGCAAAAATATGTACGAAAAATACAAGGACTGCCAAAATACTGTATGGACGAAAAATAAATTCAAGCGTATTCAATTTATAGTACAGTATCGTCATCATCATCATCATCATCATCATCATCTTCATTTCCCCTTTTCCAGTTGACACTGGGTGGGGGCAAATATGGTACCTCTCCACTTTGTTCTGTCGTTCCACCATTCCTCTTCCGACACAGTGTTCCAATCCAGGTTCCGTTTTCTAATACAATTCTCCACCGAGTCCATCCAACGCATTCTTGGTCTTCCTCGTTCTCTCTTCCCTGTCATCCGTCGTTCCAGTGCTCGTCTTGGTAGCCTTACTTCATTCATCCGTTTGACATGTCCAAACCATCTCAATCTGTTTTGCTCTAGTTTGTCATTTAGTTTCTGTATTCCCAGTTCTTTCCGTATATCTTCATTTCTCACTCGGTCCGTCCTCGTTTTCTGGACCATACTTCTCAGGAATCTCATATCTGCTGCTTGTACTCTGCTCTCATCCCTCTTGGTCATTGTCCAAGTGTCTGCTGCAAATGTCATTATAGGAACATAATATGCTTTGTACATAACTTCCTTAGCCTTAATTGGTATATCCTTGTTCCATACTAGTCCCCGTACCTGTTGGTAGAAAGCACTCCCGAGTTGTATTCTTATGCTAATCAATTACAGATAAATTTTTGTACTGTGTGCTGTAATTTCAATTATTTTTAATTAGGCGTAAACGTGCACGGTTAATCCGATAACCGGATAATCCGCACCTGGATAATCGAGAGTATACTGTACTGGGATTTATGATTTGTTCAAAATGTAGCCTACCTGAAACATAGTAGTTCAATACAACATTATATAGGTAGTTTGTTTCAAAGAGTCTCCTTTCATGGTATCTGAGATTCTGAGAATCTATGGCTCAAATGTTCGAGGGAGGGTCATAAGGTAGTTCATACTACTACCTCTGAAAATGGGCCCAATTAGGCCTAAATCCCTTGCGGCATACATTGTATATATAAAATATGCTAGTTGTCCTTTAAATGTAATAGATGTTACATGCAGTTAAACATTGAACCTAATACCACGCGTAGAATCTTGTTGGCAACACTGTCACGTATGGGTTGCTCAAAATGAATTTGCAAAATTTTGGGCTAGACGTGTGCCAGGTTTTGAACTGATTATATACACACATTTTGATATATTGAGGCTAGGGTTAAAACTTATGGTGAGCATTTATCAACAGTTGGCAGCCCTCGTTATATCAAATAGAATATCCTGAGTTATATCCCTTGTGACATACATTACACACGAAATTTAGTTGAAATCCTTTTGCTAGTAGCACAAACATTAATGCGCTGATAAGTATGAAAAAATAATTAAAAAAAAGAATATTGCGTCTTTTTACACAATATAAATGGAAAAAACATACATCCAAGAAATGGATTGTATCTTATAAATAATAAATACCGTAATAATAATTAGATCCGTGACGAACCAAAGTTCCTTCTTTTCTTCAAATTTAAGATTCATACCAAGTATTGATCTACACTAGTGTTCAAAAGTTAAGCATAATCACTAAACGAGGCCTTAGCACCTGATAGGAATGTCAGACGGATTGCTGAAAAAACGGAAGCAGAATCACACACCATATGTCACACAACTTGATTTAAAAAAAACAGTGACTGAAAGGTTCTGATAGCTATGGTACACCTTTGTATGCTAATACTATCATGTAGTAATTACGGTGTCGGTGCTAGTGTGTGTACTTAGAATACATTTCTCTGACATTCATTTGTGTAATTGCGTTAGTCTGACCCTGAGGTTAGGTTTGGGAAGGAGGTAGACGTGCCCATAACATAGGACTAGAAGTGGAAACCCACGAAGAACTATTTCTTCTGATGGTCGAGATGGGAATCGAACTCGGCTCTCCTCAGTTATCCTTACAAGGTTAGTGAACCCCTTTCCCGTAGTGATGGCAGTGATGGGGTGGGGGAGTGCAGTACGTGAATATGGAGGATATGGACTGACGATATAAGGGAGTGGAGTAAATGAACATGGAGGATATGGACTGACGATATAAGGGAGTGGAGTAAATGAACATGGAGGATATGGACTGACGATAGTGATGGAGTAGGGGAGTGCAATACGTGAACATGGAGGGATATGGTCTGACAATAGTGATGGAGTGCTCAGTAAGGAAATCACAACTATAATCTGAAACTACATGTTCAAAATTCTCTGGGTCAGTATTCAGCATTCAGTATTCTATTACCCTGGTATAAATACCTTTAACACGTCACGTAAAGAGGCGATCACAGTGAAACCTATTAAAGTGATCCAAACGTAGGTTGCTAATATTATTAATATACGTTTGTTGCTCATTGTTACTTGAAAAAATCACACCAAAAGTTCAAAAATTAAACATGTACTTTAAAATATTATTACTGGATGTCATTGCAAACAACAGTATTAATGAATCATATATTGCGTACGTGCTAAAATCCAATTAGAACATATACCAACATTCGTGAATGGTATGTAATAGAATTGATTTACCTAGTCAAAAAATATCGATCTCGGTAAACCCCTCATAACGAAACGGCAGTAAAATGCCTAGTGATGTGGACATACATTTCAGATGACATACGAACACTTTTCTATGAATGGAAATCTGTGATTTATGGTCTATTAAACCGAGCACAGTGACTGTTGGGTAATTGAACCCGTACGGATAACCACGTATTGTACTTGTGTGGATAGTGCAAGTATTTTCAGGGTGAAATAATTGATTGATATTCTGCATGTTTATGGCCGTGGCAGGTTTGGATTTAATTTCTTCTTTTGTATTATATTCTTATTGAAACTTC
The DNA here is from genome assembly GCA_946902985.2 of Meconema thalassinum. Lineage (NCBI taxonomy): Eukaryota > Metazoa > Arthropoda > Insecta > Orthoptera > Tettigoniidae > Meconema > Meconema thalassinum. The sequence goes on from OX336389.2 coordinate 1,388,414,787, forward strand.
CACTGAGAATCCACCGTGAGTTGAGGTACAGTAGGTTGTTGTTGATGTATTTAGGAGCTTAGCAACATCGTGGTCATGTACAGTAGCTCCGTGTTCTTGGGTGTGTGTGGATTTTTTCTGATAATCTGTCTTATTGTGATGGCTGTATTAGTGTGTGTATTTGTAATTCAAGTGAGGGTTGGGCAGAACATGGTCGCATTTGTCTGGAGTAGAAGTGGGAAACCACAGAAAGCCACTTCCAAGATGGCTACGGTAGGAATCAAACCCATTCCTCCTCATTTTTGCCTTACGGGGCTGAGTGCATCACTTTCCAGCCCTCAGACTATAATTAAATTTCTTGGCAAAGCCAAAAATCGAACCTGGATCTCCAGGGAGACAGAAAATAATGCTAGCCACTACACTACGAGATGGACTATTACAATAACGGTTCAGGAAATTAAGAGGAAGTTTATAACTGTTTTAGCTCTTTCTGAAAAACAGTTTGTTCAATTTAGTTGCTGTTGTTGTAATTTCTATATTGGGGGCTTGTGGTGAACGAAAAGTTCACAGGCGAAATGAAGAAAAGCCGAGTTGCACTTCCAGGGAAACTCCAAACACAACCACTCTTCTGTAAGGATTTTAACTCAACACGACTTGACAGTTTGCTGCTGGCTGTATCTGGGGGCAATAAGCTCGTCCGCTAGCTAAGCTGTAACTGGCGTGATAAACTCGCCCCTAGCTAGCTCGTAAACTGTCGCCTCAGTAACTGAATGAAGATTGTTGGAAGAAATGAAAACGTAAAAACACTTATAGTGGGTGATGTATTGACGATAGAGATATGCTCTCCCGGTTTTTTTGTAGCACTTTTCATGCCGAATAATTCTTACACTCATAGTATATAGATATTTTTAACGGTTTGCCCAGCGTAAGCTTAAAGAGCGCACGGACGCCAGTCTTTTTCTCGACCTTTTCACTGAAATCGTTTGTGCTTGACTTCCGTTGGTCATAAATATTTATTTTCTTCAGAAATAATCCTCGAGATATCCTTTACAGAATGGTGAAAACCGCATCAAAATCCATTCTGTGGTACTCGAGATTACCCATGACATCCAAGAATCGGGGACTTTGTTTTATACTAAGTAGAGATTATACGCCAATCAGTATAATTTAATATAATATAATCTCCCTTCCGTCCAATCTTAAATTGACTGTGAATTATACGGAACGAAAAGTTCACAGGCGAAATGAGAGTTGCACTTCCAAGGAATGGCCCCCCTTCCGTCCAATCTTAACTTGACTGTGTTTCACAGGCGAAATGAAGAAAACCCGAGTTACACTTCCAGGGAAACACCAAACACAACCACCCTTCTCAGGAGTATTAACTCAACTCGACTGGAATTTTTGCTGCTGGCTTCTATCTGGGGCAATAGGTTCGCCCGCTAGCTAGGCTGTAACAGAGATGATAGACTCGCCCTTAGCTAGCTTGTACTCGGTCGCCTCAGTAGTTGAATGGACATGTTTGGAAAAATTAAAACGTAAAAACACTTATAGTGGGCGATGTATTGAAGATAGACATATGCTCTCGCGGACATTTTTGTAGAACTTTTCATGCTGAACAATTCTTACAGTCATAGTATTTAGATATTTTTAACGGTTTGCCCAGAGTAAGCTTAAAAAGCGCTCCAACGCCATTTTGTTTTCAACTTTTCCACTTAAATCGTTACTGCTTGGCTTCCTTTGATCATAAATAAATTATTTTCTACAAAAATTATCCAAGCCGCCGCAGGAGCGTCAGAAAACTTCCATGTAACAGTTGGTGTTCATCAAGGTTCGGCCCTGTCACCATTGCTGTTCATTATGGTCATGAACACGGTTACTGCTGATCTACAACAACCGTTACCTTGGACCATTCTGTACGCTGATGACGTTATGTTGGCCGCTCAAAACACACTGGATCTCCAACATCAAGTCCAGGAATGGAGTGATCGTTTAAGTCAATATGGCCTGCGGCTTAACAAAGCTAAAACAGAATATATGACAACGGATGCTGGAGAAATCGGAACAATCCAAGTCGACGGCGATGATCTGCCTCGAACGACAAAATTTAAGTACCTTGGCTCTACGATAACTGTTGAAGGTCGTCCCACCGAGGAGGTCAACATAAGAATTAATGCTGCGTGGATGAAGTGGCGAACAACGACAGGTGTCATGTGCGATCGCCAGATGAAAGACCACCTAAAATCGAAGATTTACCGCACTGTCATTCGTCCCGTAGCGCTTTATAGTACCAAATGTTGGCCGACCACGAAGGAAGCAGAACGTCGGCTAAGTGCCATGGAGACCAAGATGCTTAGATGGACAGCAGGCATTACTAGGTTGGATCACATCCCCAATCAAAGAAAAAGGGAACGATTTGGTATCGCAGCAATCATTAACAAAATGCGTGAGGGTCGTCTGCGATGGTTTGGGCATGTGCTACGGTCAGGAGCGGACACCATTGCAAAACAGGGCTACACACTGGAGGTCGCCGGGAAAAGACCAAAGGGGCGACCGAGACAACGTTGGGCCGATACACTGCACAGGGATTTGAAAGGCGTCAACCTTCATCCGGACATGGACCATGACCGAGTGAAGTGGAGACAGCGGATTCAAATAGCGGACCCTGCCACGAGGTGGGACAAACGCTAAAGCAAAAGAAGAAGAAGAAAAATTATCCTCGAGAAATCCTTTACAGAATGGTGAAAACCGCATCAAAATCCATCCAGTGGTTCTCGTGTTTACCCGTAACATCCAAGAATCGGGGACTTTGTTTTACACTAAGTAGAGATTACGTAATTTGAATGAGATTGGCTTGCATAATCATCTTACATTTGTCATGAAACAAGCATAATGGAAAAAATATGACATGTCATAAACTTCCGGGTCCTAGTTATGATATTCAACAAGTTCGGATTGTATACTAAAAGGTATCCACAAATTTACTCCAAATATTATCCGCAGCTTATCCACCATCCGCAGAGCCATGCAAACTATATCCGCATGGTGAAAATGCTGCGGATATCCACGGGTTTATCCGCGGATATCCGCATCCTTGCAGGGCTTTACCTTGAACCTATGTTGAGAGCTGAAAGAGCGGCCAGACTCACAATGATGCCATTAATATGACGTCTATTGGATCAATGGCCAAAGTGGCTTTTGTCTACTGGTGAGCGAATTTATCTCGATACAAAACCAGTGGTCCACGCTTGATCAAAATAGATGGAGCTATAATTCACCTCTTGCACAGGCTGGTGGCTCTGCCGTACGCTCTTTTAGAAGATCAACCAAAATGTACTGCGTTCACCATTACGTCTAGAGCTACTGAATAATTTTGAAATACTTATTCGTAATCGCCTAACATAGAACTAGTGCTCACGATCGGAAACCTTATTTGCAATGTTCCGATTAATCTTTTAAAACAGTCTTATTTAAAGTCTATTCGCCGAGTCAAGACAGTGCCCCTGGCTAACCGGACAGGGAAACAGCCCAGTTCACGTCATCGGCTCTGCCGGAGGTTACTTGCTGAGTGCGACCCAGTAAAAATCGTGGCTGTAGCGACCCTGCCAGTAGCTTACATTCCCTCATGCGACCCATTGTTCGAGAGAAGAATTAAGGATCGTATTTCCAAAGTGACGTAAATCCATGAAATGTAAAACTTCAGAAATCGCGTTTTTGTTTCTTCGTATAACAAAATTCAGATATGATTATGAATATAATGTAATTTCATTCATCACTATTATGCACATCCTGACACTGTGTTCTAAAAATATCCTATCAATGGAAATGGTGGTAATCGTCTCCTGTAAGTTGGAGTTAGGACGTTTTGGTTATAAATCGTATATTGACATACGCTTTGAGTGTCATTTATGAGTGTCATTTATGAACATTTAAATGGTTTAAACACAACAATCACAAACTGATGCTCTACATATTCTCCTCCCATCTAGTGGGACATGGGTTGGCAACCACGGGGCCCTAGCTGAGTCCGGCATTGCTTCCACTTACTTGTGCCGGGCTCCTCTCCGTCTTCTTTCCTGTCGACCTCACTTGGTCAACTCTTGTTCTCTTCCGACACCGATGGTATTAGGGTATCCGAGGCCTAGGGAGTCTCTTCCTTTCCCGCCTTAATTGGCCCTTGTCTCATCTTTTCTGATACCCTCCTTCTGCGAGGGGTCAGCCTTCTTTTTATTTTCCTGTTATCTCCTGCCTTCTGTTCAAGGCCCTCCAGGAGGCAGGGTGTATGTAGCTCCACCATTTCTGGTGCACCCTGGATATTGCTACACCCTCAGGGGCTCACGGCTGGTGAGTTCGGAAGTTGGCGACCCCGAGGGATTCCTGAGCTGGGTCCGGTTTCCCCCTTTTGACCATTACCTGTGGGTAGGACCCTCTCCTCTTTCACTTACCTATCTGTCTTTCATGGCTCTCTTTCCTTCCAAGTCCCTCAATCCGCATTCTTCAAGGGTTGAGGGCATTTCTTTTCCTCCTGTCCTATATTTGCCGTATTCTCCTTTAGTTTTCCATTTCTTCTTCTAGTATATAAGTTAGTAGTTAGTTTTTAGTTATAGTTTGCATTTCATTTTCATCTTCACGATCACCCAACCCATTCGAGGCCGATAACCTTGATGTTAGGCTCCTTAAAACAATAATTATCATCATCATCTACATATTCTTCAAAGTTAGCCATGACCTTGATTTATCACGTGATATCACGTGATGTCCAGAGATCCATCGGATTGGTCAACATGGATATAAGACACATAGGAAACAAATACACATTGAATTTACATCACTTTACAAATAAACTTAGTTCATAGATCTCTGTTAATATGGGATATACGACACATTGCGACTTAAAACCTTTGCTATACTATGAGAGAACCTATATTGCTTAAGACAGAAAGAACTGAAAAACCATCAATTTTGGATTTTCCTCAATTGGAAATAAGCTCTTCAATTTTTACGGCGCCTAACCTAACCTAACCTAAGCGGAATTTTAGCAGAGACAGATTTGTTAGAAATTCCCTGATTCCTCCGATACATCAGTGCTTGGGTCGTTAGTGGCACGATGGCAAATTGGCGGGTCACTTGCGGCACGGGTCGCATCCGGCACGGTCACATCCGGCACGACACCCTGCCGGACAGGGGTATCCAAGAAGCTCCGAGATCATTAGTAATGCCGAAGCCCTAGAAAAAACAAGACTTGCACTGTATACTGTTGCCTGTCATAAGCAGTTAAGAACGAATTCATTAATTAAATACGTAAACGAACAATAACTAAATCGCGCTGTAGCAAGTAACCGATAAGTCAGCCTGCTTCACATGTAGGCTGTACTGAGCACTGACGCTGGCATACGTTCAACAGGCACAGCTCTATGCACCACTTGCGAGCAGCCCTGCAATCACGTGTACAACTGTGTTTACATCCACTATCTTGACTCGGCGAATAGACTTCAGGTTAAAACGATTCATACAAATAAAAGTGTAAACGTCTTGTTTCTTCTTTTACAGTTCAGAAGTCTCTTGCGAGGAACAAAAGCACCGCGGAACGGGATACTGGTATTTCAGAGTACTCAATACCGCCTCCTGGTATCAAAAGATAAAGATAAAGATAATAATAATAATAATAATAATAATAATAATAATAATAATAATGTTATTTATTTTACGTCCCTGCGACTTTTAGAGACGCCGGAATGCCGTTAGTCTGCCCCGAAGGGGAACTTTAACGTGCCAGTAAATGTACTGGCAAGTCTCTCTCACATTTACTCACCCTCAAATGCCAACTGACTGCGCCAGGAATCGGTCTTTAAACCTTGGGCACAGCAGGTGAGAACTTCACCGCTGCGCCACGCAGCCAGTCAAAAAAATATAAATAAGAGAGAGCGCAATTGCTAGAATTGTGATCAGGTGACCATGACAGTAAAATAGAGATCAGTAGAGCTTTTAGAGGGTATTTGAAATAATTGAGACGAGGATTGGGAAGGAGGCGTCCATGGCTTCAAGTTAGGAACCATACCAGCATTTACCTAGAGTAGAATGGAGAAACAACGGAAATCTACTTCTACGATAGTTGAGATGGGAATTTAGCTCACCTCTTCTTAGTTTTACCTCACAAAGCTAAGTATATTCAGTTACGACCTTCAGACCAGAAATAGATTTCTTGGCTGAACTGAGAATCGAACATAGACCTCTGTAGTGATTACCTAGAATGCTAGTCACTACGTCAATTAGTGGACAAGTTGTATTCTGAATGAGCTGGCTGCGTGGCTCAGTGGTAACGTTCTCACTTGCTGGGCCAAAGGTTGCGGGGTCGAATCCTGGCGCAGTCAGCTGGCATTTGAGGGTGCGCAAATTGCGAGGGAGCCGTGTCAGTAGATTTACTGGCACGTCTAAGATCCCCTTCGAGGCAAAATTCTGGCACCCGGGTGTCTCTAAAAGCCGCAGATATTAAAATGGACGTAAGAAAAATAACGCTATTATTAGGCCTATTACATCTTCTGAATGGATCGTCGCATCACAAGAAAATTTCCTCTGGAAATTCGACTTTGGCAATTACCGTTATCATTAATTATGTCGCAGTAATCCCCAACTGCCCATTCACAAGAACTGTAAAAATTATAAATAAATAAATAAATAAATAAATAAATATTGAAACCGAGTAATCCTACATGGAAGCTTGAGTAAAATCTCATTTCATCGCATTTCGCTGCTGGCAAGACCAGGCATGAAGTCTGGGCTGCATCGAAACCAGACCATATGGGTTTTACCACTGATCCCTGCAGAAAACCGCCTAGTTTCAATTTACCGAGAAAGGTATGGACATCATTGAACAGAGTCCGCACCAATCACGGACGATGCAATTTGTAGCTGCACAAGTGGGAATGAACTCAAAAACCCATTCTGCGACTGTGCCAATGTACCTCAGACCATTCAGCATGTAGCCCTCGAGTGTAAAAGATGGATATTTGAAAGAACAATCGAATACCTACACCATGCCACAGATGATGCTGTCAGCTGGCTGAATACACTGGATATTCTACTGTAAATGCTTAAACTCTTGCGGTACCTACAATCTACTTTGTAACAATCTCTACTTAGTATAAAACAATGTCCCCGATTCTTGGATGTCACGGGTAATCTCGAGAACTACTGGATGGATTTTGAAGCGGTTCTCATCCTTCTGTAAAGGATACCGCGAGGAAGTTTTCTGTAGAAAATAATTCATTTATGATCAAAGGAAGCCATACAGTAACGATTTCAGTGAACAAGTTGAAAAAGAAACCTGGCGTCGGTGCTCTTTTTAAGCTTATGCTGGGCAGACCGTTAAAAATATCAGTATACTATAAGGGTAAGAATTGTTCAGCATGAAAAGTTCTATCAAAAATTTCGTGAGAGCATAACTCTATCTTCAATACATCACCCAAAATAATTGTTTTTACGTTTTCATTTCTTCCAACAATATCCATTCAATTACTGAGCCGACAGTTTACGAGCTAGCTACGGGCGAGCCAATCACCCCAGTTACAGCCTAGCTAGTGGGTGAGCCTATTACCCCAGATACAGCCAGCAGCAAACTGTCGAGTCACGTTGAGTTAAGACTTCAGAGAAGAGTGGTTGTGTTTGGAGTTTCCTTGGAAGTGCAATTTGGCTTTTCTTCATTTCGCCTGTGAACTTTCCGTTCCGTACAATACACAGTCAAGTTAAGATTGGACGGAAGGGGGGTTTGTGTTTCATGCACCTCGCCATTCTTAAATTGCGTCTGACAAGAATCTCTATGATAATTAATAGCCCAGTAAATGATTTTAACCCATCATGCCGAAACGTAAAACGGATATAGGTCGTAGTTTATTGACATCGGAAAAAAACACTTACCACGTAAAGCATTCATAACTGTTTCCGGGCGACGCCGGGACGGGTGGCTAGTTATATATATATATATATATACTAACCATTTTGTTATCTGTTTGTTTCAATTCTCTGCCGAAATGTACCCGCATTTTGCCATACGAAATAAAATAAGTAAATAAATAAATAAATAAATAATATTGATTCTACTAACTGTTAGTAACATGTGATAACAGGTGCCCATGGAAAACGCGCTAACGATTGTCACAATTTGGACCACATTTATGTACGATCAAAGTAAGCAAAACCAACACACTATTTGTACATTTTAGGCAGTTCCAGGAATACCAATCATTCGGAATAGGAGATACCAATTTTAGAGCGTACCACTACTGCTATGGGGAGCTAGAGCAAATCTGGAGAACGAAGAGTCTAATATTGGCGCTGATAGCAGACATTTTAAGATTGGTTTCCCCCAAATGTTTTCCGCACTCTTTCAAGGCATATTCCGAGATGGTACTGTGCCCGCTGGCCGAAGGTTTCGGGGAGCCAGCGGTTTCAAATAAACCTTCCGAGACCCTCTTCCAGCTAACACACAAGTATTGGGAACGACACATTCATAGGCAGGTTTCGCACAAATGTCTGCACTCGGGGGTATCGGGAATTGGTGAGGTTCGATTCTTAACCAGCTCAGAGGAATGCATCGATATCAAAACTAAGCAAGAAAGAGAAGTCAGTCTTATGTTAAAATCATGAATAAATTTTATTCAGAATAGATCCCTAGCCTATCATGAGAGTGCAAACGGCTAGTCCGATACTAATCTGCCCTGAAAGAAAATATAAAAAAGTCCTATGCAAGATCTAAATTACTCTCATGGTCCTAATACAAATTTAAATGAAAACAAACAAGCTACGAGTATGGTACGTAAGATCATCCTTAAGCAATTACATCGAAAATGACTACGGGAGGATCAAACGTAAAAAGAATTTACTGCAAAGCAAGACATTCACTTGTTTACAAATACTAAGAATATTTACATTTAACAACAAAAGGAAAAATTGTTTTAAGCTATGATGGTGCCATCACCAACATTTATCTTTAAATTTACGTGTTTATCTAGTCCTCACTAACATTAATTAATAAACGAGACGCGTTTATTACAAAGAAAAGATTTTAAATATGTGCACAACGTTGCTGAATAAAAAAAGAGTTAATCTAATACAACACACATATGTACAATAATCCAGCTCTCCTATTGTTGTGCAATTGGCACTGCCTGCCTACACAATTTGTCACTCTTTGCAACAAATGGTCATAGTATCCAGATGTGTAAGGGAAAAATTAGAAAAATAGAAAGCCTGCAAATGCGATGGTAATTAAACAATTATATTGCTGCCAATCTGATGTGTGTGCTTCAGTTTTCACATCATCAATTGGTTGTCGACTAATGGTGTCAAAGTGTAACAAAGTGTTTCAGAAATACATCAACAATAACTAAAGTCTAATTTTGGTCCTTCCAAATATTTTATTTTTAGCGTTTATTTATTATTTAGGCTCAAGGGGAAATTATAAGATTTGTTTAGTTTCAGAAAAATCCTATCTCTGATTATTAAAAATTCTTCTAAGCTATGATGGTGCCATGTACAACAGTCCATGATAATTAAATTTTGCTCAACTTCTACACTCAATGAATACAATTTAGAGCAAGCCATCACACGCCTAAGTAGGCTTCATGGAGTGGATGGCAAAAATGACCGAAACCCCTAAAATGAAATAACAAAGATAAACAAATCTTAAAGAAGTCAGAAGAGACTACCTCAACTTTGATTAACGTATTTACGAAGGAAGTATGTACTAACAACACGTGATTTATCATGGTTTAAGTGTTAAAAATACTGGTAACTCAGGCTATTATCGTGCACTCGTCAACTCTCAACGGCCAGACATGATTCATTTTCTGAATTCGGACGAAAATAATGACTCTTATATTTTGAGTAATTTCCGCCTCTTCACGTAGTGGCTAGCATTACTGGCTGCCACGGTGGGGTTCGATTCCCGGCTCTGCCAAGAAATTTAATTCTGGACTGAGGGCTGGAACGGAGCAGACTCATCAGGCTCATCAGGCTAATCTGGCTCGTCAGGCAAAATGATGATGTTGGTAATTGTTGTTTTAAGGGGCCTAACATCTAGGTTATCGACCCCTAATGGGCTGGGTGATAACGAAAATGACAATGAAAATGGAAATCAGAACGAAAATTAAGTGAGACGGAGAATACTTACAAAAAGGAACTCAGATTAAAACTTAGATCGTAGGCTTTCGCGGCCGGTGCCTAGTTTATCATCTACTGTCGACCAAAGTATTATGTGTACTCGAGTTTGAAGGTTGTTTGTGACGTAACCAATAGACCTACATAAAACGCAATAACATCATCACTTTCGTCGTTCTATTTTACGTGAGTTCATGTAGGTTTGGAATTTTTAGTTTATATTTTAATATTTTTTATCGCAGTTGGAACACAAAAAGTGCCCGTTTTTAAGAGTGTTTCAACCATGCGTCACATTTGAGAATTATTATCTCCAAAACCCGTCATCAGATTGAATCCAAATTTAACACAATATACACTGGAATGTCCTACAACAGGGATATTAATTTAAAAATGTTGCGTGTCCAAGAAACAAAGTTGTTATCATTTTTGTAAGGTAACATTTTCTCGGCTTGGGGTGGTTGAAATATGTAGTTCTTGGTCGCGTTGTAATCCTTATACTTCAAAACGTTATGCTGTATGACTTTAAAATACGTAAATTAATTCACTTATTTTATATCGGTTTGTATTTGAACGGGGAAATAAGACCTCACCTCGCTCGGCAGTGATGGGCTCCATCTCAGCAACGCTGTACAGCTTACCCCGGAGCGGTTAGCTGGTGAATCATGCCTTATTTCCACGAACAAATACATACCGATATAAAATAAGTGAATTAATTTACGTATTTGACAGTCATACAGCATAACTTCTTGATGTATAGGGATTTCAACGCGACCAAGAACTATATTTTCCATCCACCCCGTGCCGAGAAAAAGTTACCTTACAAAAATGATAACAACTTTGTTTCTTGGACACACACAATTTTGAAATTCATAAACCAGTTATACAACATTCCAATGTATATTGTGTTAAAATTTGCATTCGATCTGATGACGGGTTTATGAGATAATAATTCTTAAATGTGACGCACGGTTGAAACACGCTTGAAAACGGGCACATTTTGTGTTCCAACTGCGATAAAAAAATATTAAAATATAAATTAAAAATTCCAACCTACATGAACTAACGTAAAATAGAACGACGAAAATAATGATGTTATTGGATTGTATGTAGGTCTATTGGTTATTTCACAAACAACCTTCAAACTCGAGTGCACATAATACTTTGGTCGACGGTAGGCTTACAGGATGGATCCGCGTCGTACATCGATGATTTTGGTCACCAACTCGTACCTACCCATGATTAAGGCTGCTGCAATGACAGCCGAAACGTCGGGAAATAATTACCGATATACGACGCGGCTCCATTCTGTAAGCCTAGATGATAAATCAGATTAAAACTACTCACAAAATGTAGAGCGCTAATACGAATATACTCACAAAAGGAATAGATTGAAAAATACGCACAAAATGTAGGTTAGATTCAAATTACGTACAAAATGCAATGTAGAGTCGAAATACTTACAAAATGCAACTGAAATTCTAAATACTTACAAAATGCAAATGAGATTGAATATACGTACAAAATGCAGTTGAGGTTCAAAATACTAACAAAATGCAATTGAAATTCAAAATACTGTACCCATTTTATGTCATAAAAGTCCCATCCGCTCAATTGAAAAACTTGCTAAATAGCAATTTAGATTGTCAATCTTTAAAAAATGCAATTGAGGATGAAAACACTCGCAAATTGCAATTTAGATCGAAAATACTTACAAAATGCAACGTAGATTAAAATACCTACAAATTGGAGTGTAGATGCAAAAAAATCGCTAAAGGGAATTTAGATACACGGGGAGCCAATTAACAAAAACAGTGCGGGATTCTTAAAGAGAAAAGGAAATATAAAGAAATGAAAACAAGAGGTCTGACCCCTCGAAGAAGAGGGATCAGGAAAGATGAGACAAGGGCCTATTAAGGCGGGAAAGTGAAAGACTCCCTAGGCCTCGGATACCATAATACCGTTGGGGTAGGAAAAGAACAAGAGTTGACCAAGGGAGGTCGACAGGAAAGGAGACGGAGAGGAGCCCGGCACAAGTAAGTGGAAGCAATGACAGACTCAGCTGGGGTTCCGTGGTCGCCAACCCACGTCCCACTAGATGTGATCCCTGGGGGGGGAGGGGGGGGGGGGAGGCCAAACTGAACAGAGGCGGGTTCAATTCCTACATCTGCCATCCTGTAAGTGGTTGTCCGTGGTTTCCCCAACTTCTACTTCAGGTAAATGCTAGGATGGTACGTACTTAAGGCCACGGCCGCTTTCTACCCAAATACTACCTCAGTTACAAATACACACACTAGTAAAGACATCATAGTGTCACATGCTATCAGACAAATTACTCACACATCCAAGTACACGGGGCTAAAATGACCACGATGTTGCATGCCACGATGCGATGCATTTAAAGGAACTGATTGAACACCCTATCTTGATGAGGCGAGCATTATCGTCCACTAGTGTAAAGCCCTCATTCACTGTGGCAGCGAAACCAGTAACAACCGGTTTGAGGATGTTATCTCTGTCCACCAGACCAGTCATGTCACCGTGGAGAGGAATTAGAGGCGTACGTCGACCAAACATGATCCCATCCTAAAACATGACAACTTCCGTGCTGTTGGTGGCGTTCCTCGATGAAGGGCTCTTGAAATCTCTTACCCACTTGTCGCCACACTCGAATGCTCCTGTTGTATGTGTGTAAAGCAATGGAGACTCACCAGTAAAGAGAGTACGCTTCCAGTCTTCCTGCTGCCATGTCCGATGAGTTGTTGCCCCCCTTACAAGAGCTGCCTTATGCTGTGGTTTCAGACGAGGTTTTGGCGCAGGCTCCCTTGACATCAGTCCTGCTCCATGCAGCCAATTGCGCACTGTCTGACCGGACACATTCCCTGCAGTGGCCCTTCGAAGAACCTTGTGGAAGGGCGTGTCAGTACCAATGGGTCTACCACGTCCTGACAGCAACAGATACCGATCCTCCCTGAGATTGGTTTCGCAGGGGCGTCCAGTTCTTTTTTGATCAGCAACTGTTTAGATCTCCCTGTTGCTCCTACCCTCGAGACATCACTTTGGCTCACTCCAACACGAGCAGCAACATCCACTTGTCGGAATCCCTCCTGAAGCAACGTTCCATTTCCAATACGGTCTGTTGTACGAATGGCATGTTTACAGTAGGGTACAGTACCTTTGTCTTCCCTGTGCTCTTGAAACCAACTGTACAAGTGATGCCAAACGGACGGACACGAGATATGCCTCCTAGCGGACAAATATTTAATGATTCGTACGGTGTAGAGCCATTGTGCGGCTCTAAACATGACGTACAGTGCGTACTGTAAACGTGTCTGCAGCATCGTTCATCACCCATGAGTAGGCCTAATTGTCATATGCAAAACTTTTTTTGAGAACTTTGGTATTGTCCCTAGACAAAAGAAAATTACAAAAACTGAACTTTTATCATTTTAAACAGTAAAACATTTATATGATTATAGTAGCCTGTAACACAGTATCTAAATCCTCCCCTACTTGTCGTTCTCGCCATAGCCTGACATTGTCGGGCTGTACTGCACCCGGCTCGATCCAACCCGATAACTTTCCTGCCGGGCTCGGCTCATTCTTCCATCGCCCGGGTCGTCTCCACCCGACTAGACCTGACCTTACTCGAGAGAACTATGTCGGGTCGGTCGAGCATAAATGAACTGGAGGGTTGTGAATGGAAACATGCCAGATTTTGAGGCCAGTAGGCTGTCACTGGAATGCCATTAATGGAGGAAACCCGATAACTAGTAGAAAATCAGCTCCATCTCCGCTATGTTCAGAAATTTTGCATAAGCCATTTAAATTTGGACCCGGAATTTAGAAGTGGAAGTCAGGCGTCTAATCATGTACACCACTGAGGGGACTGATCTCAAACTTTCTTAAACTTACCTCAATTTGAGGTTTGCCGAAGCCAACCTGTCTTATTTTGTTTTTTTTCCTGGAGATTTAAAGCGTGTGCCCATCCTGCTGAAAATTCCAACCCGGAATCAGAAATCAAAAGTCAACCACTTGGGTGAATAACAAGCGCCAGCGAGCTATCCACTTCCATAATCAGTATGAAACCAGATTGAATGTTGCACGAGTTAAAAGCTATTTGAGTAATAATTCCTGCTTTAGCGGCAGCACCAAGTACAAAAGGGGTGTGCTGATTGTCTTACTACTGGGATTATCTTGCTCTTTATGGAGCTTTAGCAAACACACAGTAATACCCCACGATATACGGACATCACGACACCATCGGGTTTCTACTGGGATTAGCAGTTCCGAGAGGACGGGTAGAACGTGTTCTTAAGTAAATATACTTGTGTAGTATTTCACACCTTGGACGAGCTGTCGTGTTCTTTAATATGAACCCACTATGAGCCTAGGATTATGAAATACGAATGATTTAATATGTCGTCTGAACCATGCCACGATACTACGTTGGTCAGTCAGAAAACAAGTTTCCCTTGGCTGCAATCCACAAGAACCTTCCTTGATGAGATACAAATGAGGAAGAGTTGCCTGTCTATTTTTTGACAAAGCCCCGACGAGCCTTGATGAACTTCTACCGCCGCTTTGATACAGTGAATCTATTGATACAGTAGTGGTGATTTCTCATTGACTGCGCGCGAGCCACCACACTTCAACCTAGCACTGTCTCGTGTCTTGTTTTAATGGCCAGTAATGGTTATGATTAGGGGGAGGATTTCTATGAGATGTCATATTTTTTCCCTCAACATTATATCTTATAGTCTTGTATTTTCAACACGTTTCCAAGCATGATAATCAAAATTAAACAGGTTTTATTGGGCATATAAATGCATATTTAGGCTTTCTTATGTTTAATGGCATATTGTGAACAAATATCTTTATAAACGGCATATTTTGGTAATTTTCATTTGAATTTAGTTTTATACAAATCAGAATAAGCTCTAGAAATTATTGTTCAGGATAGACTGGAATATACTACTGAAAAAACATTCTAAAGTAGTGTATGGGATGTTTCTAACTGGTAGGAGCTATTGTTTGCTAGCTGGGTCAATTACTGGAAACTGGGCTATTGTTTACCTTAACGAGTGTAACGTTAATGAGTTCATGAAATATTCATCATTTTAGTTGATTTTGGGTTAAAGATTTCGAAGAAATAAAACTTTTTAACTCTTAATTAATTTCAGCCTGTAGCAAACGTAATAAAAGTTTTTCTATGTAACGTAGATACTAATCATTAAGTCATCTTTTGAATTTTATAGGTCATATTTTTATGTTTGAGGTCATAAATGAATACATATTTCATACATTTTAGGTCATAGAAATCCGCCCCCTAGTTATGATATTTCTAAGCTCAAATCACAAATATCTTTCTAATAATTATAATACAATTTACGACCAGTACAAACTTTCAGGAATCTTTGGAGCTCATACAAAGGCTGATTGGTTGAAGAAAGCGGAAGGAGGAAAAGGCTGGAATTGAAGATTCACTGGTCTTCACATCCCTTCGTAGCCTAAATTGAGGTAGACGTAATATCCAATTTTTGAGACCGCGTACAAATTTTCACAGTGGATTTTTGTTTAGGTGAGAGAGAACAGTATTATTCATACGGTGCGCAATGTGTATTGCATAAAAGATACAGAAAAGTTATCGCAATACGGGCGATATTCGTAGATATTTTACGGTCACGTTAAACTACAAGCTTCCTTTCCTTTCCTTCGTAGATATTCGAGTTGTTGAGTTTGTGTGCTGTGACGAGGCATTGGGTGAGCACGATGTTAGTGAATGTGACCTGTAATAGTGAGAAATTAAATATTCAAACGTCAATTGAAGCATTAGAGGAGCAGTCAAAGTGTATTTCTATTTAATCAGCCAGTTTCGAGACAGTGCCAGTGAAAATAGTGAATTTCAAACCATCGAGAATATGTCATTTGAGTTTGTACACCACGCTGACCAAATGAAGCACTAAACGCATGGATGTGGGATCAAAGATAACAATCCATGCTGCCATGGAGTTTTTTATCATTTTAAATGATCTTGTCGACTTCGTCGTTCCGCTGGGGTCTGGCGTTACGTTACGGTGACGGGACGAAATGTACCCAGATGGACTGAGGTGTGTGACGTCATAGTACCGCTTGGTGTATGTGTTCCCCGACAATCTCTACTTCGTTAGTCTGTTAGGTAGTCAGCCCGAAGGCTGGTTGGATCCTCAAAAAGTACCGCCGTTACATTATGTGAGTAGATACCCACAAAAACCCAAGGCAGCGCTATTTTGAGGCGTTCTAGGCAAGAAGAGGAGTGAGGTAGTTTGCCATTGCTTTCCTCACTGAGTCAGAACAGTAGTCCTAACCCTATGAGTTGAACCTTTCACAGCATTCACAGGCACTGACTGTGCCCCGAATGCCATTACTAAGCACCACCCATACCTCAGTAGCTTCCATATAATCACAGCCATGAGTGAGACTGAGACATCGGTGAAAAGCCACTTCGTTAGTATAAGACAAAAATCCCCGATTCTTGGATGTCACGGGTAATCTTGAGAACCACTGGATGGATTTTGATGCGGTTTTCACCATTCTGTAAAGGATATCTCGAGGAAAGATTCTGTAGAAAATAATTTATGTATGATGAAAGGAAGCCAAGCAGTAACGATTTCAGTGAAAAAGTCAAAATCACACTTGGCGTCCGTGCGTTTCTTAAGCTTACGCTGGGCAAACCCTTAAAAATATCAATATACTATGAGCGTAAGAATTGGTCAGCTTGAAAAGTTCTACAAAAAAGTCTGTGAGAGCATATCTCTATCTTCAATACATCGCCCACTATAAGTGTTTTTAGACTGGATGGAAGGGGCACGTCCCCGTGCGCTTGACCTTGCTTTGCCCTTGGTTTGCACTTGCCGTTCACGAGTAATCTGAAAAGTATTATGCAGATAATTTTGTAACATGTCAAGAGTCTTTGGCTTCGAGCAAAGCGAGAAGCCTCCAGCCTTTCTAGCAATTTTCAGCATTTGTAGCATTTAAAATGATACAAAGTCTAGTCTTTCGGACTGACTGTCACTTTTTGACACCAGTGGAGATGTGAGAGGAGTGTGAAGGGCTTCCAGAGCCGGAAAACAATGATAGAAGCTAGAGCTGAAATCTCACATATTTAACTGTGTAAAATTCTGATGGCCATTCGACGTTAGTTAATTAAGAAATCAAGTAATTTAGGTTGGATAAATATTTTGTTGACTTTAACGATAACTGTACAAAATCGCTCTTAGGTCGGAATTTATTGAGTGGAATTATGAATTAAATTTTTTACGTGTGAGATATTCTGTTAGGGAGAGTTAGAAAGATGAATGATATAGTTTTCCAGAGCGCTATGGATTAATAGTGAATTAATGTGTATAACGTTTGTATAAATGTTTAAGCGTCGGACAGAGAAATGTGTTTCTCTTAATTTATTTCTGAGTGAATAACCAGGCAGCTATCAAACTGCATTGTATAAAATCTTGTCTGACGAGGTGACACGTGCAAAGCACGCTCTGTATGCCAGTGGTTAGCTTTGATATTAGTAAAGTTAGCTCAGATCATTATTTAAAGATAGGAATCAGATCGTAACACTGACAAATGCTAGAAAGGAAATATTTTCTGATACAATTTTATTGCGTCACCGAGTCTTGAATTATAAGTAAATGGAGTGTTTGTAAATCTTATTTGCTGAATTGTTTAAATGATAATATTGGTATTACTGAGTTACGGAAGTGAACTAGTCGAATATTAAAGGTAATACTGCAGTCGTACGTCATGAAGGTGTTTATCATGATGAAATATGTATAAGTAATGACGGGCATCACCGTGGCAGCCTGAAACAATAATGAAATTGAAGTTATGGAGATTGCGTTTATAAATGTATTTGAGGTAATGATGAGATGAGTGTTCACCAATGGCATATTGTTTTATAAAACAATCAGTGAAGATAAATAAGGATGTCAGGGATTAAACAGGAATAAACCTACATCTTTATCAGGTGAATAGGATTTCATATAAATCAAGACGTAAATTATAGCATTTGACATCGGAAATAAATAAGAAGGCAATTGATAATAAATGTAACCAGAGAAACATACATTTAATGCAACCATTAAATAAACGGACTACGCTTGCCTTTGCATATCATAATTGTGATTTACCTAATTATGAGACACAACCAGAGTTGAGACGACCCTTTGAGTAATGATTGATATTGATGAAAAATTGAAAACGAGCCTTCGATATATGGGTTAATAAATAGATATTGTAATAGCGCAGGTTAACGCTATTAGAGTCATTTGTTTTTTGATAATTTAACGAATATTTTATATTTTTGTACTCCTGAAAATTAGGTAACAGCAGTTAGTTGCCTAAATTTTGAAGTTTCATTCGCGGATTTATTTTATTTTATTTTAGTTAAAAAGGATTAGGAGAGTGTTTACAGGTTATTTTCGTGTTATTGATTTCTACATATTTATTGTTGTATTTTGGTTTCACAATAAATCGATAGGCACGTTTTTACGTTTCCCTGACACGTTTTTATAAATATTACATTATTGTTTGCAGTACATAGATATATTTTAGAGTGCTATAGAGATAGAGTAGATATCATGACCCACACCTCTTACCCATTACGCCCGGGATTCGAACGTTTCTCACTCTCCATTGTATTTAGTTTCCCACAACCTCTGTAGTTAGATCTCTAGCACATATTAGGATAGCTTACCCCATCCTGTGTGTATTCGCTAGTAGCTCTTAGTAGCTTTTCTAGCCGGGGACTTCCAAGTTACTGCAACTCATCACCATCTTCGGATATTGGCTGATACTTCGCATGGAAATACGGGTACACTCTGGAACCATGATTGTACCCAGACGTGCAACTCTGCATCCGAAGCAAATCGACGGCCACGAATGTCTTTCCTCAGGGCTCCAAAGAATGGAAGTCGCATGGAGAGAAATCGGGACTGTATGGAGAATGTGTAAGGGGTTCCCAGCGAAACTTCACCAGCGTAGTCGAAACAACCCTGGCAACATGTGGGCGGGCATTATCATTGCAACAGAATGATGCCGTCCGTCAACATTCCTGAGCGTTTGGACTTCGTGGCGCTCATCAATTTGTGCAAAGTACCACTGGGAGTTAATTGAGGTGACGTGTAGCAGAAACCCAACGAGCAGCGATCCCTTCCGGTCAAAGAAAAACGTCATCATGACTTTCCCTACGCTGAGCTGGAGTGCACGGCTTAGGATTGTTCTCGGTGGGGGTGAATCCATGTGCTTCCATCGTTGGCTCTGACGCTTGCTCTCCGGCTCATAATGATGACACCATGTTTCATCTCCCGCGAAAATACAGGCCACAAAACGATCGCGATGATCTTCCTAGTGATACCGTTCCAGGTGGTCCAGTGATGTTGACATTCTCATCAACTTCTGCTCCTCCATCAGGCTGTGGGGAACCCACTGCACACAGATTTTCCGGTACTTCAGATGCTATGTCATGATGGCGTGAGCGTTACCGTGACTAATGCCCACCATGAGCCGAATGTCTTCCACTGTCCGCCGTCGGTCAGTTCCTATGGCAGCATCCACCGTAGTAATGACAGAAGGGGTAATGACAAGATGAGCCTGTCCTGGCCAATCACTGTCTTTCAATGACATCTGACCATCTCAAAAATCGTTTATTCCACGCAAACACACGCGCACGTGACATACTGTGTTCTCCATACACAGCAGATATTCGGGCATGGATCTCACTTCCTGACACTCTTTCCGCAGTCAAAAACCGCACTACACCTCGCTGTTCCTCTTTCCCGGCCTCCATAGTGACGTCGAACGCACACATGACTCAATGATCCCACATCGAACACGTCTAAAATAGACAAATGGCACAGCGGTGAACGTTCGCGTGGTTCCTGCCTGATTCCCAATAGCGGGTACTACGATACACACACCTACCTGCATTACCACCATACGCGCCATGCTCGTTATATCGACTGCCTCATTTTCATTTGACTGCCCCCCATTAGTGAAGCCATTGACAGATTGTCAAATTCGTTCAAGAGACTTTTATTTGTTTTTATTTGACGCTTACAGTTTAAAATATATACTCGCATTACCAGACACATGTGATCACATACAGTACTTCAGAGCAGAAATAACAGTCCAGACGTGTTACAATAACCTGACCAGGCAGAGAATTCATTACACAAATTTGCATTCATTTGACTGTGAATGCCAGTATGTCAAGTGCAATTATTGTCAGGCAATATCCGTCTCGGGTGTCTGTGACTTAAGCTGCATGCGGGAACACGGAATGAAATCCGATTTAGTTGATATATAGAGATACTAGAGCATTTGACATCTCCAAGCGGTTAATTTATATCGTATAACCTTGTTTGTTAGTGTGCCTGCATGTGTAACATATTCTACAGCTTAGGCTCACAAGCTAACGTAAGTTTTACGAAATCCTGAAATATTTCCGGGCAGGAATTAACTCAGAAATGATGCAAAGGGATGCTCTTGGAGTTGCTATTACATATTTGTGACTCGGTCCTCTCTTTGTGGGTCTGGTTTCTTTTGCCCTAAAAAAAATGGTCCTGATTTGGTTTTGCGCTCAGGGTCTTGGTTGCTTATATGCTTTTATTTTCTTTGGAGATAACTTCAAGTGTTGATAGTTAGGAATCTGTAAATGAATTGAACTCTACTTCTGGATTCTAGGTTCTGCTAATTACATTCACAATTGAACGAAGTTTGATTCAAGGGGCCAATAGAAACAACCTCCAGTCTCGGAGGCTTGATGCAGTCTCCTACACGAAAGAAGGCATACTTGAACCTTCTCGGAACGAAACGGATATTTTATAATTTTATTGATTGAAAAAAAATTGTGGTAACTTATTCATTTTCATACAGCCATTTCCATAAGTTTGAAAAAAATTCAAATTTCATCAACCATGCGTTTTATAGTATAAGGAACGCCACTGGGCCTCCTGGGCTGGAAGTGTATTTTATTGGTCTTCCAGTGTCATTTAGTGTACACAATCGGACAGCAGCATGAAATCAAATGCAAATCACGACCATTATACCATTAATTGATGTGTAACATCTTTCCGCTCGGTTGCTGGATAGTTTTGTGGGAGTGATTTTGAAAATTGGGGACGGAAGTGGATCGGAACGATCGAGCTGGCAGTTGTGGATCAAACGGAAGTGTACTAGCTGGCAGTGGTGGACAACGGAAGTATGCACTGCCCACTCGATCGATCAAAGGGAAGTGTACTACCTGGCAGTGGTGGAGAACGGAAGTATGCACTGCCCGCTCGATCGATCAAACGGAAGTGTACTAGCTGGCAGTGGTGGACAACGGAAGTATGCACTGCCCACTCGATCGATCGAAAGGAAGTGTGCCCTAGCTGGCAGTGGTGGATCGAACGGAAGTATAAGATGCACTGCCAACTCGATCGATCGATCCAGCTGGCACTGGTAAGAGAGACAATCAGCGCGCGGTGTCGAAAATTGATACCATGACGCACTCTCGGCCATGTGGAATGTATAGGCTATGACATACTGGACGAAAAACGCTCATGCGAACTCTGGTGTCAAGTGATTTAAACAAATGACATGGTACATGTTCGAAGTCTTCGTATCAGTATTTAAATGGTAAAATGCCTTAATATCAAACATTGTAAGTAGTGGGCATTGCATTGGCATAAGGCATTTTAAACTCAATGTCACTCAGGAACATTATCGAAACAAGCTAAATATAAATGAAACTTAATTCCGTAATGCAGTATTATTGGAACCTGGAAATAAGCACCATCTTTTGCACAATTTTTGCGTAGTCGATATAGCCGTGGGGTTATTGCGAATGACTGTGAATCTAGAGATCTTGGGTTCGAATCCTGGGCGGGGTAGATATTTTTGCTACCAGATCATCATTTTAAACGATATTTATCATATCAATATGACTCATTTTAACAGAATCCATATGAAATTACGTGTTGGTCTGTGAATCAAGAGGACATGTCTATAAGGAATTTAAGGTTATGAGCGGTGTCGCGTCTATTAATCTAGTTGATCCATATCGTATTCTTTATTTAGGATAGTGCTGGTGGAAGCTACAAATCATCTAATAAAATGAGTTCCGTATTATGAACTACAATATCTGTAAAAAACTCCCTTTTACAATAGATTAATATTTGTACCAATAATACTATAAAATACCGGTGTATCAACAATTTCACGTGAGGTTTCTTCTATGTCAGATGTTACACATCATATGCGACTACTGTAAGGCTCGTAATTTTTTTAAATTTATTTTACGGATTAAGGAACCAGGCACCCATATGGAGAGCAGTTACAAACTAACAAAGACATCTGTTGCCTTGTGTTACTTCAATTACATTTTCATTTGTGGAAGCAATCAATCAATTTACACAGATATATAGCAATTGCAAGACAAACACTGACATGCATAGATTATTCTACATTGTATTAGCTGATAGAGTAATGAAGTGATTTTCGGTGAACTCAAGTACCCGTACGAGGTCTAAAGTAATATACGTTCGAAATAGTAATAATAATGTTATTGGTTTTACGTCCCTTTTTACTACTGGGATTTTTAGAGACGGCGGGGTGCCAGAATTGTGCCTTTAAGGGAATCTTTAACGTGCCAGTAAATCTATAGGTACGGCTCTCGCATTTGTGCACCCTCAGAACAGAAGCAGACTGACTGCGGCAGGATTCGACCCTGCAACCTCGGTAACACCAGGCGAGACGGTTACCCTTGCGCCACACAACCAGTCACACGTTCGAAACAGTAGTAGACTAAGAATTTCTTTCAACATTCAGAAGTTACGTAAGCATGATACGTGTTTATTTTATAATTGTAGTCAAAGTGGCAAGGGTGTCACTCTGGCAATCTCGGATTTTTCGCATGTATTTGACGCTTACAAGTGAATCTGAACAACAGAAAGTTCAACCATGCTTTTTCATTCTCTGTGTGCCCTAAAGAACTGTGAATGTAATTATAAGGACGTAAATGGAATGTAAGATGGAATGTAATATTCTTTTGACTAACGCTAAACTTGGATTTTCTATAAGACTCCTCGTCTATTAAATGTCGTTGTAATTCCTCTATTTCATCCTGTGTAACTAATTTCAACGTTTGAATAGTTCACTCAGCTATCATCTTGAATATAAGAAGTCGTTGATCTGGCGAATGTTTCTTAGAAATCCTTTTATGGGGACCAGCCTACCTGCTATGTGTCATCATTGCAGCTGTAATGGAGAGTTGTTTATCAATTTTATTGACTTTCATAATCGGGATAGCAGCTTCTCGCTATATTCTTTATGATAGTCTTAAGACTAGTGTTTGCGATGTATACTGCCCGTTTAGACCGAAGTCCAACGACCACATATGCATTTCACCAAAAATCAGTCAGCACGAGGATCTAAACATCCCAGGGCGCCATATGGGTTAAAGTGACAACAATAACACAATAAAAAATTGCTTTACTGATTTTCGGCTCGATGAAACAATAAGGATATAAGGAGACTCTGAAAATAGCCCAATTCGTAAAATAATCTCATTTTATTAAAACGTTAAAATTGACTTGATATAAATGCCAGAATAGCATTTAGGAATGCATGACGAATCATGCATTTATGTACACAAAATATACAGGGTTATCAACACATGAACACTTAATATTTGAACTAAAGCCAGAATGTCAGTCCTGTTGACTTTGTTCAAGATACTTCAAAATCAGGATCTCCCTATTCATGTTGATATACCTGCTGCTTGTCTACCCTGACTTCGCTCAAGGCAGCCGCCTGTGAAGACAGCTACGAGACTTATCAATGAGAACTTTGACATAGTCCAGCAGTGGTCTCATGATTGGTAGATTTTTTCTCCACAGGAGTGCCGAGATATGCCATCTGTCACTTTTAAAGTACCTGGCTTTGATCTTCCTCATCGGATATGGTCGAAATTAAACCGTATCAGGACCAATTCTGGTGTTTGTACGGACTCTTTGTTCAAGTGGATCAGGTTACCCTCTCTAATGTGTGACTGTGGAACCAATAGACAAACGGTGGAGCATATCATTCACGACTGTCCTCTAAGTTCCTATGGAGGCAACATATTGGATTTTCTCTCAGCGACTCCTGCATCAGTGGACTACATTTTGAATTTAGATATAAAATTATGAGCCTATCTGTTCTCTTTCTTTTTTTTCTTCAATATTTCATTAAGATGTATTATGATGTACTGTAAGTGTGTACCATACCATACGAAAAATAAATAAATGTTCAAATTAAAATATTTACAGTCGTAGGTTCTTCAGGGCAAATTAAAATGTCCAGCCTGATGCCTAAATCATAAGCATTCACTGGTTGAAATTAAATGGTTTCACTCGATGTAGAAGAATCACTTTGTTTTTGGATTCGAATGTTGCAGAAAATAACTATCACTTCCAGTAATTAATATTCCAAAAATTGGTTCATTTTAAAGTCATAACAGTGGGTATAACACAACATCAACTTATATGGACATACGAGCATGGATTCGAAGAATTTCGATATTAAACAGAACATTTAATATACCATCTGTTCTCGAGCCAAAATAATTATTCTGAGTGCATGACTCGACTATCAACTTATGGTCAAAAATAATTATTAACAAAACATCAATTCTTTAAATATTAATTTAACCATTCGATCATTCAAATAAAATATTTGAAAATATTATTTAAAAATTGTTACAAAAATAGTAACAAATACTATTATCAAAAGTTGCAATTCTTTGACAGAATATGAAACTGTTAATCATTTCATTATTTTACATAATATTTATATTTTTAATAGGATCACAAATATCCATTAAATGGTAGTAGTGGCTGTTCATGAAATGACAGTATTAATTTATTTATAGCATCGGCCCATTCTATTTAAATGTGTCAAAAATCCCATGATCATAATTAGCGTTAGACAACGGCAAAGTCTCCTCACAATGACAGGTTTAATGTTAATAACAAAATCCGGGTCAACAAGCACTAGAAAAAAATTATAGAACACGGGAATCAACTGTGAATTAACTATGATGGCTCCATAAAATAACCCTTGATTATAAATTCGTTGAAAGTGTGGCTTGTAACAATATTTTCAATTCCCAACATATTTATCAAAGTCATCCAACCCTCACAATGGTTGATGCTTCCTTTTAACAACAACATCATTCCTGCGACTTAATTGCATAATCAGAATGGCACATTTAACTATTTCCACACACAATAATTTCTTCCCAAATTATACATAATAATCAAGCCTTTGCTTGTTATCCAAACTGGAAGATTTAGAAGCTAGTAAGCTCCTTCAAATGAGTTTACTGTAATTTTACCATCATATTGAACATTAAATAATTTCACATCGTGTCTATTTCTGGTCAAACGTTCTCGCAAATGATGTTACCCAAATGATTTATATTTAAATAAACTCCAGTAAAACTCTGTTTGATACATTCTATTTGTTTCCCGTATCATCACTTTCCGAGTCTTCTACATGATTTGACTGCATAATGCAAGTGTAAAATGCTTCCAATGAATTATTCTGTTAGTAGAATATGGGCGTGCGACCAACCACTAACCTTCGGAAGAACAAGTATCCATTATAGTAAACTGTTTTAAATATCCAATTTATAAATTCATACTACAAGATATGATTATTAGAAAATATAAATCATGATTATTATTATCTCAGAAAAATTGAAAATAATAATTATTATTAAATCATCATTGTTATTATTAATTCCACAATGGATTTAACTTCAATAAACTATTCGACAAAGATCAAACTCGATTTCTTAAACATGGAAAAATATCCATTCCTCAACTTAAATTTATTTTTAAATTTACAGTTACGACGGCTGATGTCCGCGATTAGCAAAAATAACAAAATCAAATAAAATGCTCGTGATGCTCGTCCATTGATTGAAATCATTGAATATTCATGTCTGAGTGTAGAAAATACTCAGAACAAGGCTTCCCATGCCTCGCATAAATATTTGCAACAGCAAATTATCAAAGAAAAACATTGTGTTGATAAGACTGTAGAAAAATGAGAATTCCAGCTAACTACGCATAACAATAATCCAAATTGTAGCTTACATTCTTGTAGATCTTGATTTCGAAGATAATCTGGTTAAAACCTGACCATTCCAGTCTTTAGTCCCCATTTGGACACGTACTTAAGTTCTTGTATCGGCCTCCATTGTATACCCGCAATTTGTCCACCAAGACATAGCGGTAATTATATTCGTTGCCTGATAATCTTGATGAAAACTGTTCATATTGGCTGCGTTGACAGCTGTAGTTAAATTCTTCACGGGGGAAAGATCTACTTGATCCATGATGAAAAATACCAGATGTAACAAGACCCAACAGTGATGCATTCAGTACAGTTTAGTACACTGACAATCTTATTCAGTTCTGATGTTCAAGTCCCTGAATTGAACCGTGCAAGAAAGGTATTTGAAAAAGTACTGTCATATAATCTTGGTTGGTCATTTAGTTACCAAGACAAAAGCTTGCTTCTGGCAATTGGATATAAAAATAATCCAATAATGATATTTTTGGACCGTGGAAAATTTTATAGACTATGTCTATCATATGTCCGTGAGCAGTTTTATATTTACCAATGTTACTGCCACAAAATGTCTTTCACCTGAGTGATAACTGATGAAAAATCCTATGTTCACTGAAATAATTTCCAACACATTTTTGTAGTTCCAGTAACCATGTACGGTCTCGTTGAAACGCACTAAGTCCTAGCAACCATGTGCTATTTCTAAGTATAACGTCGAATATAGCAACCATGTGCTTCACGAACTAACATGCGATGAACTAGCGACTGAGCGATGTGGCGAAGTAACTTGCGATGTATCAGCGACTGGGCGCAGTGATGAATTAACATACGATGTATCAGCGACTGGGCGCTGTGATGAACTAACATACGATGTATCAGCGACCGGGCGCTGTGATGAACTAACATAATGTGCCTTGGTCCTCGCCCGTTTTATATTCTCCAGGCAGACTCCTGACGTCACTACGAGATATGTCCTCAAACCTTAAACTTCTCATATCTCGGCTTCCGCTGGTTCGATTTTCTTCAAATATTGCACATTCTTCTTCCATTTTCCGTGCCAGTAATATTAGTCCCATGTTTCCGATCAATCGGGAAATATTTTATTCAAAATATAGCCTCGCATGTGACAACCAGCTACGTCAATTGCCATTCTGTAGGCTGCATAAAGCTTCGAATTCCTTCTTAGAACATTCGGAGCGCGCTATTCAAATCCTCCGCTCGGAACGTATATATGGGCCTGTGCTCTCAAATCTGGACAACTGGATTCGGGCACATCCACCCCACACATAGCAAAAAATATAAATTGAAAAAAAATTATGTTTCCTATATCACACTTCAAATTATCTGGTTCTTGAATAATACACTTTCAAATTCGATGAATTGTAGGTTCCCACAATATTACCAGTTCGTGTGTCCGCTATCTTATAGCTATCATTATTATTGCTCTCCTCAATACGGTAAGGTCCAGAATATAAGCTAGCAAATTTTGAATAGACGCGATTTTGAGCATCGGATGGTATTGGTCTCCTCACCAACATGAGTGTTCCCACGCGCAAGTGTCTGCGAAAGCGTTTCCCTCTAAGTCTGCGCTCTCTCTTCAATGCTTGGCTTCTCAATCTGTCCAATGCTAGCATCTCTCTCCTTTGACGACTGGGTTCGATCTCTGGTGGAATAGAACTTATCCGATCCCATAGTCTCGTCGGTTTGATTCCATGGTGATGTAACATAGGAATCTCTCCAGTGCTCTCGTGAACTGTAGAATTGATGGATTCGGCTGCTAATTGGATTACATCCATCCACTTCCAATGCTCGTTTGGACAATACAAGCGACAAAATTTCGAAATTTCAGCCATTGCACGTTTAGCAGGATTGCTCTCAGGATGCCTTATAGAACAGAGTAGCTGTTTTATTCCCAATTTATCCATCGCGATCCTAAATTCCAATGACGTAAATTGAGATCCATTGTCTGATAGAAGGAATTCCGGTTTGCCTGCTTCCGGAATTACACCATTCTTAATCCTATTTGCACAATATTTTGCATTTGCCTTTTGGATAGGATGCAACATAGTGTATTTGCTGAAAACATCTATTGTTACTAGAATGTATCGGTTTCCTCTTTTAGATTTGGGGAGAGGACCATAAATATCTGTGGCAAAGATCTCACAAGGCTTAGATGGAATGATAGGCCTTGGAACTTTCTTCAATGGCTGAGAATTATGCTTGCTCCTCTGGCATAGGTCGCATTCTCGAATAGTGTTTCTAACTGTGTGTCTCATCAGCTCCCACGAACATTTCTTTTGAATCACCTTGATTGTCTTGTCCACTCCTACATGACCTGCCATACGATGCGCCATCCAAATGATGGGGTCTTGCATCAGTGGAGGTACAACTATCCTTAGCTTGGTGTGATCTGGATCGATAAACTTGTAAATCAAACCATCCAGCATTAAAAAATCCCTCGAAATTCTCTCTGTCTCTGCAAATTCCTCATCTGTGGGATCCATGTTACCTTGAAGGAAACGACAGATGTTTCTAAGTCTTCTATTTCTTCTCTGGGACAAGGGCAGAAGTCTTAATTTTCTGAAGGATTCTTCATCTTCAAATGTCAAGTTGACTTGGAAAACCTTAGATGTTGATTCCACTGCTCGACTCATCAAATCTGCTCCAATATTCAACTTCCCTGGAGTATGTTCAATAGATAAGTTGAAATGTTGGATGAAAAGCGACCATCTATTTATTCTTTCACTGGCAAAGTTAGTCCGAAGAATACATTCTAGAGCATGGTGATCTGTCCTTACTATCACAGCATGACCTATCAAAAGCTTTTTCCATGTCTCTAAAGCAAATATAATATCAAGTGCTTCCAGCTCGGTAGTGTAATAATTCCACTCTGATGGGCGAAGTTTTCTGCTTATGAAAGCCAGGTAGTGTCTCCTGTGATCTTCATCTTCTTGAA
Organism: Meconema thalassinum; assembly: GCA_946902985.2. Classification (NCBI taxonomy): domain Eukaryota; kingdom Metazoa; phylum Arthropoda; class Insecta; order Orthoptera; family Tettigoniidae; genus Meconema; species Meconema thalassinum. Next base: position 1,388,444,014 of record OX336389.2, read on the forward strand.
GAAGAATAGCTCCAATCCCTACGGTGGATGCATCAGATTCGATTATGGAGTTCTTGGTGAAGTCGGGGTATTCCAGTTTGATCTGTTAACCAACAATCTCTTTGCATCTTGGAATGACTGTTCACAAGCTTCGTTCCATTTCCATTTATTACCTTTCCTTAATAATTCTTGCAGAGGTGCAACTGTCTCGGTATAACTAGGACAATGCCCTGCAAAGAATTGGCATGTGCCGAGAAAACTTCAGACATGTTTCACCCTAGTAGGTCTGGGAAAATTCGCTATAGCCTGAATTTTTGTTTCATTTTGACGGTAGCCCTCACCATCCAAAATGTGTCCCAAGAATTTAATTTCCTTTTGAAAGAATTGACATTTTCGAAGGTTGACTTTGAAATTTGCCTTCCTTAGATCTTCGAACAACATTCGGAGATGTAACAGATGTTCTTCTCTAGTCTCGGATGCAATGAGAATATCGTCTATATAGCGGATCGCTATCTCCTTAACTTCAGGACTCAAATTCTGTTCCAGCGCCCTTATCAATACAGATCCGGATGTTTTAACTCCAAAAGGTAGTCGTCGAAATACATAGGTTTGTTGGTCAAACATAAAACCTGTAAATTTCATTGAGTCCTCACTAAGCCTAATGTGGTGGTAGGACGAAGTAAGATCAATATTTGAAAACCAAATCTTGCCTTGGGATTTTCTAAGTAATTCCCTAATAATGGGCGGTCTGTCATACTCGGGTAACAATCTTGCATTCAAATTCCGCACGTCTAGACATAACCTTAGACTGCCATCTGGTTTAGATACAACTGCCAAAGGATTTACATAAGAGGTCGTAAATCTCCCAATGACATTATTCTTCTCCATATCCTGGATAAGTATCTTCACCTCCTCTCTACGTTCCTCGTTTACAGGATATAATTTTGCATGGAAAGGTGCGTCATCCGTAACTCGGATTTGGTATTCGAAATCTTTAATTTCTCCAGGTCGAATATCAAATATGTCACTATATTCCTGTAGAATATTATCTAACTCTGGTGAGCTCTTAGGTTTGTTGGCTTCCTAATCAGTAGATTCATGAAAAATCAGAGACCATTGAGCATCTCCCTCGGTGTCTTCCTCTTCATTTCCCTCGAAGTTTATTTCTTCGGTATGCTTAAATCGAATCGTATCGGTGCTCATGTCAATGACGGCTTGATATTTCTGTATGAAATCTGCTCCCAGGATCATATCAAATGCAATATCCTTCATAACAACAAACACATGTCGAAACGCATGTCCTCCAATCGTAACACATAAATATAACTGAGTTTTGCATACTGATGTCTTGTTCGGAATTGTTCCTTGAATTTTAATTCCGGACACAGGAATTCCTTCTAGATTCTCAGTGAGTTTCCAAAGAACATGCAATTTCTCACTCGCAAGACATAGCATTGCACCTGTATCAATCAAAGTATCGACAGGCTTGCCGTATACATCGCATGATATAATTGGCAATTTAATCCTCGTTCCCATTTCTTTTCGTTCATAATTATTCTGAATTAGGTCATCGTCCTCTGCTTGCCATTTAATGATTCTGAAAGTGAAAGTTTTAATTATCCTATTTACTCTTGGATAATCGGTGTTTTTTCATTATTCTTGGATTGCAGCAATCCTGATGTACCAGGTTCACTTAGCCTCAGTTGCTCCATGAATTGCTTATTTTCTTGGTGTCTCTCCTCCAAGTTTTTCCTTGTTTCCCGTTTAAATTCCTCGTTTGATTGTCGTGGATTTTCATTTCTTTGGTAATAACCATTGTTTCTTCCAAAGTACCTTCTTTCCTGATACCTTCCTTGGTTTTCTCTGGGTCTTCTCCATCGACTTCTGAAATTATTCGTACCATCAGGCCTCGTATATGGTTTATTGTCATAGGACCTGTAATTATTTTGATTCCAACTTCTTTTCTCTTGATCCTCCCTCGACGTTTTCTCTTCCCGATGATCTCGAAGTGTTTGAGAATATCTGTCAGGCATAACCGCAAAAACAGTGTTTACATTCTTACCACCCTTCTGATGGAAGATCTGTCGAGTTTCTGAAGAACTTCGTCAAACTGTTCCATATTGTAGATGTCAGCAGCTATTAATGTTCTCTGAACATTAGCAGGAAATTGTCTGATCAAGGCAGTTATCAGCTCATTATCTGGCATAGGTGGAGCTAAATATTGCAGTTTAGATAATTGTCTTGCAAAATATGTTGAATAACGAGTGGATCGAGATGAGGAGTATCTTTTGGAATAGAGCTCTGCTCTCACCTGTTGTTGAGTTTCTGGTGACCATAACCTTTTCAGCAGTCCCCTAGAGAACTCTTCATAATTGTTTAGAGTGGATCTAAATGCTCTAAACCACGTAAGTACGGGACCATCTACGAATTTTCCAATTACTCTTATCTCTCTTTCTTTGGAAATTTTAGAATCCTTCATGTAATCTCTCACTTCCCTCTGGAATTCAACTGGTGTAACAATTCCTGTACCTGAGAATTTTGAAGGTTTGTCTTCAACATTCTTGTAGAAAGTTATAGGAGTAGATTGAACAAATGTCTTACCCCACTTGTTTATGGATATTATCTACTTTGCTCGCTTCCCCTACATCCATATGCATATTAGTATTTATAGATTTGTTTTGAGGTTCGGCAAAATTATTCGCCTTCTGCTGATAATCCAGAAATGTATTACTGAGTTTCCTGATCGTTTCTTTTAATTCAGCATTTTCCTCTCCTACTAATTTCTTTAATTCCTCAGTGCTACTCTTACTATGTGAACAATCAACCTGTTTCTTATCTTGGACCTATTTCCTATGTCTTCGATTTCTCGATGTTTTTTTTCGGATTTATTTCTGATTTCTTCAGTGTCTTTTCTAATTTCTTCCGTTTCTTTGAAATTATTTTTCACATCGGTAGATACTTTGTTCATGATCTCTTCATGATTCTTCAATGAACTTCTCATATCCTCAATGTCTTTCTGGCTTGTCTGAATATATTTGGTTATCATTTGGACATGTGACGTCAAAGTTTCTCTAATCTCTTTGATCCCATCTTGAGTCTCCAGTTTAAGTGCATCTTTCACTTCACTGATTACAACTGTCTTCATCTCGGTTGTCAACTGCTTGACTACACCTTCTTTTATTTCTCCTACTACAAGTTCTTGGAATTGTTCGGTCAGACGTTGAATGACTTGAGTTGCCATATCACTATTCTCCGTATGGACACGAATTTCCAAATTAACCATATCTTCTCCTACTTTTCTAAGACCCTGTTCGATTCTATCAGCTAATGATTGAGCTCTTTGGTCAGCATCATGAAATTTATCATCCATAGTACTCGTGTTAACAGCTAAGGATGTTTCAAGTTCCTGAGTTTTCTCGAAAAGTTTAGACATTTTACCGTCTAAAGAATTTTTAATGATTCAGAATTTTATTTTATTTTATTCTCTAACGAAATAGAATTTTCTTTTAATTTATTCTCTAGAGAAGCTCCTAAAGAATCTGAATGTTCTCTTATGTTAGCTTTTAAATTAATCGTATATTCATTTAATTTAGCCTCTAAAGAATCTGAATTTTCATTGAATTTATTTTCCATGGAAGTTAATTTACTCTCCAAAGAATCTGAATTTTCCTTTAACGACTTTTCAAGATTTATTTTTAAAGAATTGGTCAATCTATTTTCTAGAGAATCTGAGTTTTCAAGTAATTTTTCCCTTAAAGTGGCGGAATTTTCCTTTAGTTTAGTTTCCATCTTAATGGATTTCTCTATAAATTCTGCCATTTGCAGTTGTGAACTTTTGGAGTTCTCCTCCAAACGAGTTGAGATTCTCATTAACTCCTCCATAATTTTCACACAATATATTTGAGTTAGGGGTGTAAATGTTGGCAGAACCAAAGACTTAGAACTAGAACATGAATTACACGTAGCTACTTGGAATTCTCGAAATTAAATGAGATATGCTCTAATGTTGACGTGAAGGAAAAAAATTCTCTACTATCAATTAAATTCAAACCACAATCTCAAAAATAAGTTCAAAATATCCTCCTCCTGGATTCTAAGAAATTGTGTATTTCCAGACTATCGAACGTATTCTACAAAATTTACTTGACACCCTAATGGATAAGCCATTGTATAACAATCAAAACCAAACTAACTATTAACCCAAACTAATTGTAAGTTTCCCCACTAAATGGGTTTCCTATCAATTTCCATACCAGACATCTTCCAAATCACAAAATATCTATTTAAAATCACAATTTAAATCGACATACGATCGAACGAATCGATCCCCACGTTTGAAGCCATTTCGCTCTTCTATCTTATTTTATGTGTCCGTTTAGACCGAAGTCCAACGACCACATATGCATTTCAACAAAAATCAGTCAGCACGAGAATCTAGACATCCCAGGGCGCCATATGGGTTAAAGTGACAACAATGACACAATAAAAAATGCTTTACTGATTTTCGGCTCAATGCAACAATAAGGATAGAAGGACACTCTGAAAATAGCACAATTCGTAAAATAATCTCATTTTATTAAAATGTTAAAATTGACTTGAAATAAATGCCAGAATAGCATTTAGGAATGCATGACGAATCATGCATTTATGTACACAAAATATACAGGGTTATCAACACATGAACACTTAATATTTGAACTAACGCCAGGTGTCAGTCCGGTTGACTTTGTTCAAATTAAAATATTTACAGTCGTAGGTTCTTCATGGCAAATTAAATTCTCCATCCTTATTCATAAATCATAAGCATTCACTGGATGAAATTAAATGGTTTCACTCGATGTAGAAAAATCACTTTGGTTTTGTTTTCGAATGTTGCAGAAAATAACTATCACTTCCAGTAATTAATATTCCAGAAATTGGTTAATTTTTAAAGTCATAACAATGGGTATAACACAACATCAACTTATATGGACATACGAGCATGGATTCGAAGAACTTCGATATTAAACAGAACATTTATTATACCATCTTTTCCCGATCCAATATAATTATTCTGAGTGCATGACTCGACTATCAACTTAAGGTCAAAAATTATTATTAACAAAACATCAATTCTTTAAATATTAATTTAACCATTCAATCTTTTAAATAAAATATTTGAAAATATTATTTAGAAAATTGTTACAAAAATTGTAGTAAATACTATTATCAAAAGTTGCAATTCTTTGACAGAATATGAAAATGTTAATCATTTCATTATTTTACATAATATTTATATTTTAATAGGATCACAAATATCCATTAAATGGTAGTAGTGGCTGTTCATGAAATGACAGTATTAATTTATTTATAGCATCGGCCCATTCTATTTAAATGTGTCAAAAATCACATGATCATAATTAGCATTAGACAACGGTAAAGTCTTCTCACAATGAAAGTTTAATGTTAATAACAAAATCCGGGTCAACAAGTTCTAAGAAAAATTTATAGAACACGTGAATCAACTGTGAATTAACTATGATGGCTCCATAAAATAACCCTTGGTTGTTAATTCGTCGGAAGTGTGGCTTGTTACAATATTTTCAATTCCCAACATATTTATCAAAGTCATCCAACCCTCACAATGGTTGATGCTTCCTTTAAACAACAACATCATTCCTCCGACTTAATTGCACAATCGGAATGTCACATTTAACTATTTCCACACACAATAATTTCTTCCCAAATTATACATTAATAATCAAGCCTTTGCTTGTTATCCAAACTGGAAGATTTAGAAGCTAGTAAGCTCCTTCAAATGAGTTTACTGTAATTTTACCATCATATTAAACATTAAATAATTTCACATCGTGTCTATTTCTGGTCACACGTTCTCTCAAATGACGTTACCCAAATGATTTATATTTATATAAACTCTAGTAAAACCCTGTTTTATACATTCTATTTGTTTCCCGTATCATCTTTTTCCGAGTCTTCTACGTGATTTGACTGCATAATGCAAGTGTAAAATGCTTCCAATGAATTATTCTGTTAGTAGAATGTGGGCGTGCGTCTAACCACTAACCTGCGGAAAAACAAGTATCCATTATAGTAAACTGTTTTAAATATCCAATTTATAAATTCATACTACAAGATATGATTATTAGAAAATATAAATCATAATTATTATTATCTCAGAAAAATTGAAAATAATAATTATTATTAAATCATCGTCATTATTATTATTAATTCCACAAATGGATTTAACTTCAATGAACTATTCGAGAAAGATCAAACTCAATTTCTTAAACATGGAAAAATATCCATTCCTCAACTTAAATTTATTTTTAAATTTACAGTTACGACGGCTCATGACCGCGATTTAAAAAAATAACAAAATCAAATAAAATGCTCGTGATGCTCTTCCGTTGATTCAAATCATTGAATATTCATGTCTGAGTGTAGAAAATACTCAGAACAAGTTTCCCATGCCTCGCATAAATATTTGCAACAGCAAATTATCAAAGAAAAATATTGTTTTGATAAAACTGTAGAACAAGAAGTTCCGTGACGAACTAAAGAGCCTACTTTTCATGCCAATGATTATTATACAGTGTATGAACCTATCTAGAATAATGACGAAATTAAGATGGAAATATCGAAATGTCTAATTAGTTCGAAATATTCCTGGTATAATGTAGCCTAATAGAGCACTACATTTGGCAGCCCTGGTGACTGAATATATCCTTAGTTCCATCTCTTAAGGTACAGAATACAAAATTTGGTTGAAGTCCAATGGACGTTACATGCACTTAGACATTGGATCTATCAGCACGCGTAAAAGCATGTTGGCAACAATGTCATGCGTGTGCTGATTAGAAATAATCGGAAATATTATGATATCTTGTTGTGCCAATTTTGGATGAAATCCAATTGTTAGTATAGAAGATGGTGAGGAGGAAGAAATCGGGGAAGAGGAAGATGAACTGCAAACAGAAAAGGACTTAACATGGAAAGAAGTGGAAGATGCAGTGAACAAGATGAAAGGAGGGAAGGCACCGAGTGTGGATGAGTTGAGTGTGGAGATGGTGAGAGCAGCAGGAGAGGTGGGCATACAGTGGTTGTACCGAGTGATGAGGACAGCATGGAAGGAAAGGAAGACCCCCAGAGGACTGGAAAAAAGGAATAATTGTCCCGATCTTCAAGAAAGGTAGTAGAACAGATTGCAGAAACTATCGGGGAATAACACTGATGAGTCATTGTGCAAAGATCTTCGAGAAAGTTTTGGAAAAGAGAATTAGGACAAGGATAGAAGGTGGGATGAGGGAAGAACAACATGGCTTCAGAGCAGGAAGGTCCACGGTGGATTTAATTTTTGCTGTAAGGCAGTTGCAAGAACAGCACTATGAGTATGGAACAGATCTACTGATGGCCTTCCTGGACATTGAGAAAGCATATGACAGTGTATGCAGAAACAAAGTATGGAAGTCCCTGGAGGATAGAGGAGTAGAGAAATGGACTATAAAGAGGATAAAAGAGATGTACAAGGGAAGCGTGAGCTGAGTGAAAGTGGGAGGAGAGAGATCAGATTGGTTGGAACAGAGAAACGGCCTGAAACAAGGAAGTGCACTGTCACCGTTACTTTTCATTGTGGTGATGGATGACATAATGACCCGAGTGGCACAAGTAATTGGGAAAGGAAGGATGAAAGCAATGGTGTTTGCAGATGATTTGATGATTTGGGGAAACAAGGAGGGGGAGGTACAGGAACAGTTGGACGTGTGGGAAGGAATAATACAAGGATATGGGATGAAATTTAGCATAAATAAGAGTGAGGTGGTGATCACAACAAGGAAGAAGGAAAGAACCACAACGGGAATAACAATTGGTGGGGAACAGCTGAAGAAAGTGGAGAGTTTCAAGTATCTGGGAAGCCTGATACAAGATAATGGGAGAAACGATAGAGAAATAAATGAGCGGGGAAGGCAGGAAGAAGCATTTCGGAGGAGCAAGGATGTCCCTCAGAACAGAACAGCAAAAAGATCATATATCGGACGTACTATGTCCCTATCCTGACGTATGCCTCGGAGACCTGGATTATGAAAGGAAGGGAGAAGAGCAAAATACAGGCCAGTGAGATGAGGTTCTTGAGAAGCAGTATTGGAGCAACAAAGATGGACAGAATAAGAAATGAGAGGACCAGAGAATTAATGAAGGAGGAACCATTACAGGATGGTATAGAGAAATCTAGACTTAGATGGTATGGACATGTAAAACGCATGGAGGAGAAGAGGATACCCAGGAGGATACACGATACGAAGTGGGAAGGAAAGAGACCGAGAGGGAGACCAAGAGACAGGTGGCTGAAGGGGGTGAAAGAAAGCGTGAAGAAGAGAGGACTTGGAGCTGAGAGGTGGAGGGAAGACAGAAGACGTTGGAGAGGCTTGTGTTCCAAACAGACCCGGCCAGTGGCTGGAAACTGTGCAAGATGATGATGAGTATAGAAGTTACATGTATTTTAAAATTGGACCTATCAGCAAGCCTAGAATCATGTTGACAGCACTGACTTATATTAATTACTCCAAATTAATCTAGTGTGTCAGGTGCTATACGTGTGCAAAGTATAGAGCTGTTGGCTTGCATACTTTCTGATATATTGATATTAGGGTAAAAAATAGACATAATTTATTAACAGTTGGCAGCCCTGATTGCTCTTAAGAATACTTATAGTCATATCTGTTATGTTACACATAGCACATACGAAATTTGGTTGAAATCCAACTGATAGTAGAGAAGTTACATGTATTTAAAAATTGGTCCTATCAGCAGGCTTAGAATCATGTTGGTAGAACTGAAGTATATATGTTACTCGCAATTAATCTAAAATGTCAGGTACTATACGTGTGCACAGTTTAAATCTGTCGACTTGCATACTTTCAGATATATTGGTATTTGGATGAAGATAATAGAGAGAGCAATTATTGACAGTTGGCAGCCCTGGTGGCTCTTAAGAATACACTCGGTCATATCTCTTTATGTACACATATTACATACAAAATTTGGTTGAAATCCAATTAATAGCGTAGAAGTTATATGCATTTAAAATTGGACCTATCAGAAGGCTTAAAATTATTTTGGCAACACTGTCAGGTATGGCCTCCTGGAAATTAAACTGAAATAGTAGTATCTACATGTGTGCCAATTTTGGAATAGCTCCCATGCATAACTTCCAGAAGCTCAAATTTCTAGTTCGTTTTTTCAGCAGTTGGTAGCACTGACAACATTTTCAAATATGGACGTGAGATATTCCGGTATACATCTTTATTCATACTAAATTTGGTTTTGATTGCTACAGCCGTTTCGAAGTTGATAGGGGGGGGGGCACATACACAGCCAGCCAGCCAGACAGACAGACAGACACACATTTTCCCGGATCGATAAGTCTACTTTTTCCTCATTTTTGCAAAATGTGAAAAGTAGGCTAAAAATGAGAATTCCAGCTAACTACGCATAAAAATAATCCAAATTGTAGCTTACATTCTTGTAGATCTTGATGTCGAAGATAATCTGGTTAAAACCAGACCATTCCAGTCTTTAGTCCCCATTTGGACACGTACTTAATTTCTTGTATCGGCCTCCATTGTATACCCGCAATTTGTCTACCAAGACATAGCGGTAATCATATTCGTTGCCTGATAATCATGATGAAAACTGTTCATATTGGCTGCGTTGACAGCTGTAGTTAAATTCTTGACAGGGGTAAGATCTAATTGATCCATGATGAAAAATACCAGATGTAACAAGACTCAACAGTGATGCATTCAGTACAGTTTAATACACTGACAATCTTATTCAGTTCTGATGTTGAAGTCCCTGAACTGAACCGTGCAATAAAGGTATTTGAATAAGTACTGACATATAATCTTGGTTGGTCATTTAGTTACCAAGACAAATGCTTGCTTCTGGCAATTGGATATAAAAATAATCCAATAATGATATTTGTGGACTGTGGAAAATTTTATAGACTAAGTCTATCATATGTCCGTGAGCAGTTTTATATTTACCAATGTTACTGCCACAAAATGTCTATCACCTGAGTGATAACTGATGAAAAATCCTAAGTTCACTGAAATAATTTCCAACACATTTTTGAAGTTCCAGTAACCATGTACGGTCTCGTTGAAACGCACTAAGTCCTAGCAACCATGTGCTATTTCTAAGTATAACTTCGAATATAGCAACCATGTGCTTCACGAACTAACATGCGATGAACCAGCGACTGAGCGATGTGGTGAAGTGATTTGCGATGTAACAGCGACTGGGCGCTGTGATGAATTAACATACGATGTATCAGCGACTGGGCGCTGTGATGAACTAACATTCGATGTATCAGCGACTGGGCGCTGTGATGAACTAACATAATGTGCCTTGGTCCTCGCCCGTTTTATATTCTCCAGGCAGACTCCTGACGTCACTACGAGATATGTCCTCAAACCTTAAACATCTCATATCTCGGCTTCCGCTGGTTCGATTTTCTTCAAACATGGCACATTCTTTTTCCCTTTTCCGTGCCAGTAATATGGTATTAGTCCCATGTTTCCAATCAATGGGGAAATATTTTATCCAAAATATAGCCTCGCTTGTGACAACCAGCTACGTCACTTGCCGTTCTGTAGGCTTCATAATGCTTCGAATTCCTTATTAGAACTTACGGAGCATGCTATTCAAATCCTCCGCTCGGAACTTAGCATATGGGCCTGTTCTCTCAAATTTGGACAACTGGATTTGGGCACAGTATGTTCCATAGTGCTTGCAGTGTACCGAGTTCTGTGCTAATTGCGATAACGCATTCTTGTTTAGAGAGGTTTATGTCATATCGGCACGTCCACACACCATCTCGAAATTTTTGCTAATCTTGTGCCTTGTATGGATCAACTCGAGTATGAGTCAACCTTCTTGCGAATTTTCACCATTATAGGTTGTGGATTGTGGATCTGAATTACTTATTTTAAAGATAGTGGCTGTCCACAGAATACTGTGTGATAGTGTTTTAAGACGAATGCTATCGAGGTCTCTTATATGAAAGACCACCTCGTGGTGTAGTGGATAGCGTTCTGGACTCTCGTCCTAGAGGTCTGGGTTTGATTCTTTGAACTACCAAGGTGCACTGACCAACAAAAGTTAGGACTACCGGCATCAATATTGTATGCGTACGCTGCCATAGAGGAGTGGGACCTCTTACCCCAAGATAAACTTGAAGGTCTCATTCAGAGCATGCCTCGCCCTTGAGTGGGGAGGACTACTCAAGATTGATACTGATCATCATGAGATACCGATTTTCAATGTTCTTGTCTTCAAAAGGGACATTTAGAAGCGAGTTCCCTTTGTTTTGGAACCTTTTTATTGTTATCTAACCACGATTGTTATTGTTTTCAGAAGGACTGATGTTTAGTTTGTTTAGAAGATTTTGTATAAACCTCAATGGGTTTACTATATGAAGTCATTGTTGTAAAATTAATAATTCAATCTTTTTTTGAGCAGTGTATTTTAATTCTGAGGTGAAGGCCAGAACGGGGTACACTCAGGCTCGTGAGGCAAAATTGCGAGATGGAGGGTTAGATTTCCACCTCAGCCATCCTGGAAATGGTTCTCCGTGGATTCCCCCACTTCAACTTCAGGAAAATGCTGGGATGGTTCCTAACTTAAGTACACGGCCGTCTCCTTCCCAATCCTCACCTTAATTACAATACACTAGTACAGCCAACACAATAACACAAATTCTACACACATCCAAATATTCACGGAGCTATACCTCTCACCACGGTAGCCCGGGTTTGATTCCCGAAGTGATATGCCATGTCCTGTGGTTCGGGGTCCACGTAAAAAAGGAGGTCCCGTGGCACATGATCACGAGATTAATGGTCATGCAAAACTACAAGCTTGCTTACTTCATACCTTCCCTTATGACTACGGTGTCGCAAGTAGCAAAAACAACAACTCTTATATGATGCTCCTCTTATAACATTTTTTTTTTTAACTGTGCAATTTAGTAGGTAATATAAGCCGAAGCTGGGACAGGGGCTAATGCGCAAGATGGCGGCCGCGCGCTGCCAGCACAATGTTATTCTTATAAAGGGGACAGTCATAGCTGCAAAATGGCCGCCATGCCCTGAGACCGTGAATGACGTCACAGGGACAGTTCGGCCGTGTAGTTGCTAAATGGAATTTTTATTATTATTATTATTATTATTATTATTAGGTAATCATGGATTGATTATGTACAATCAAGACCAGCCTTATATTGTCCACTTTTTGGTGTAGTGGCTAGCATTCTAAGCTGTTACTGTGGAGGCCTGGGTTCGAGTCTTGGCTCTGTCAAGATTTTTAATTTTGGGCTGAGGATTGGAACGGGGTACACTCAGCCCCATGAGGTGAAAGTGTGAAAATGTGGTTTCATTTATACCTCAACTTTACTCTTGGCAAATGCTGGGGTATATCTTAACTTAAGGCCACGGCAGCCTCTTTTCTAATCCTTATTTTATTACAAATACAGACACTTATACAGCCATTACAATAACACAGGTTATTAGACAAATTCCACACTCAACCAAGTACGCGAGGCTATCTGTCAATAATGTTACGAAACCATGAAAGATGCAACAAAAAACGAGGTCTGGGTTTGATTCCCACATTAACCAAGAAATTTAAGTCAGGGCTGAGGGTTGGAACGGGGTACACTCAGCCTTGTGAGGCAAAACTAAAAAGAGGTGGGTTTATTTCATACCTCAACCTTTTTGCCGAACCCAACTTCACCTAACCTAACCTCAGTTCACTGAACCAAGCATTTCCTCACCTACCTTTACCTAACCTAACCTAACCTATTTTTACCTAACCTAACTTTACCTAACTTAACCTTTAATGCTAAGCCAAAGGCTAATCAACACACCCAAAGTATATAAGGGCACATGCAACTATCTTTTTGCTAGTCTTATAGAGAGTAAGGTAAAGCTAACACATGCACTGTGGCTACTGTGCAAGATGTTCGCTACACACAACCAGCTTAGGATTACATTGTCAGTTAAGTTTTAAAAAGTAAAAGCTTTTATTAATTTTTTTATTTTCATATTTTATACATTGCAATTTGTCAATTTTCAATTTTACAGTATTTAAAATTTAAGTTTTTGAATTTTGTCAGTATGGAAACATGGATTTTTCAATTTAGTTGTTTACGTGTTTTTGATTTAGTCCATGGCGAAAGTTCATGTTTTCAAAACACGATTTTTCATTACATATAACAAATCTGTATACCTTATCCCAAAGTATATAGGTAATACATGGGTTATACTATACTTTTGGCTACCTAGTTTTAGCTACCTAAGGGTAGTTTCTCAACATTACTAGAAGTTAACAGTAGGATTGGGAGTGGGAAGTGTTAAGTAATTAGAAAAGTATAAGCAGTGTCCATACAATATTTAGTTTATTCATTTTAGATACATTTACAATATTTACACATAATACATTTTTTCTTGTTTTAGGATGTTCATATCCATAACGTAAACCTTTAAGCATGCTCAATGGTTGAGTAATGACCATAGGCATGTGTACCTATACCATCCGAATCAATTACTCTTTTATCATCACCAGGACACAAAGCAATTTTGTTTAGTCTTATAGATGATATGTCATGTTGCTTAGAAGCGATGATGTTCATTGGTATTCTTTCTACATTGTTTTTCTTGACACAATCCTTATAATCTTGAAGGCTTATACAATTTTTGACAACACCACTGCTAATACCTTTAATCTTTTTGATTTCTTTACCATTTATGTCTAAAGCGTACATTTTAGCTCTAAGTCCAACAAATGCTTTTAGAATTTGTCCACAAGCCTCGTCTTTAAATTTACCCAACGTTTTCTTGTTTGATGTAGAGTAACATATATGATTAGTAGGATAATCAGATGTGTCCAGGTGTTCTAGGAAATCCAACTTGTCTTTATATACTGAACCCGCTGAGCTAAGGTTCATGTGATATTTTTCATGACAACACATTTATGATGGGATGTATTACCTTTGAACACACCCAGAAAGCAACCAGAAGCTGAGAGCTTATGCTATTCTCTTTGAAGTAGCGAAGGATCACTCTTTTGACTTTGATGAAGTCGGCTAATTATTTATCTGAGGTCTTATTAATCAACTTTACCTTTCTACGAGACTCAGAATATTCCATTTCGTCATTCAGTATTTTTGAAACATTTTAGAGAATGTTTTTCCACTTTAAGGTACGGTAATATCATTGCAGATACGCAAGAAGGGATGTAAATAGTCGCTCAACGACTTAGTTTGACGACTTGATTCCACGAGGAACGCAGTTCCGTGCACTACGTCAGGAGAATCCGCCCTGTTGAGGCGTGTTGAAATATCCGTCATGTAAGACGTGGAAACAGTCCGCTTTTTAGCGAAGAAATATTTATCAAGTGTCATCGAGCACCATCGTACTGTGCATCACGATTTGTAAAGTGTAGTGATCAGCACAAATTGCATTGTGAACGTATTTAAAATATATTGTGAATTTTCTACCATTCTGTAGCACCACAATTTGTACCCAAGTGATTTGTGGAGGGCTGAAGTCTAGTGTTAATTATACCAATAACTGTGATAATGTTACATTGAACGAGTGTGATATTTATACCACTTCGTATATAAATTGCTACGGTGGATTTATCCGCCAGAAATCGACGCCAATTTCACGGATGCCACGTGATTGTAAAAGTAGAGTCTGTGCACGTGTGAACCAGCAGATCAGTGCATGGCCATTTATTAATGATATCTGCAAAGTGTAGAGGCTGTGTTGCTAGATATATGTGTAACGCCTGGGATAGGTACAAAGCACACCGCAATTTTCAAGTACTAATGAAATACATGATGTCTAACATTACCGACCACGTGTTCGACATTTATAACACCATGTTCGAGCCGGAGATAATGGGCTAAGTAACGTTATGGTATGAGGGAGATGTCTCGGGTGGCACGAGCATGATTTGGAACTTCAAGAACGTCGAACGAGAAGGAAGGAATCGAGGATGCCTTTCCTAGGCATGTCCAACCCATTCACGATGTCGACTACAGGGACAGACCGAACCCTGGTCTTTAGGAGAGCCAAGATGGAAGTTCTGATTCGGACGATGCCAATCCTGAAAGCCAGAGGTGCTTTTGTTCAACCCTTGTCGTTGGACAGAGAGCTAAGTGTGGGCTTCTTCAGATCGTGAGTTTGTACAACCCTTCTTTGTTCTAGTCATTGGTGGTATAGTTAGATTAGTGTAGATTGTAAATCAGCCGAACTTAGTGACAGCCATTTCATAGGTAGGGAATGCAATTAGTATAATTAGATGTCATTTATTACAGTGATTGTGAGCCACCCTTGGGTTTGATATTTTGTTCAACCCTGGTGCAACCTGATGGACGTCATAGGACGCCAATTCCTGTCTATTGCTAAACGTGACCGTAGTAATTCCAAGGCTACTTTCTTTAACCCTACCTGGGGTGATTTTCGAGTCTTAGCAGACTCCTGTTACGGCAAACTGATGCCATGATCATAATTCTTTAACTGCACTCATAGCAGACAGTCAATGTTACGCCCCTGACTTCATTAGATAAGTCGTATCATTTAGGTAATCGACTGTAATTACCAGTTTTGTAACTGCATTTATATTTCATTCATGATGTGCTCAGAAGTCATCCAGGTCAAGTGTAGACCTTGCAAGTGAAAGGGATGTTTCGTTGTAGCCTAGCATCGAACCCAGTTCCCAACGTATCATTAAGCAAATCCAGCAGAGTGGAGTTTGCGCCATAATATTATTTTGTTTGTGTCAAGTGTGATGACACGTGATTATTTGAATGTTTGATACAAGAAACTACTGAAGTATTTTATCTTTGAGAGCAAAGAGCTCCAGCAATTAGTGACATTTCTATCTTTTAAACGTCTTTGCTATGAAAGACAAAGTTATATGTTTGTATTCAGCTTTATAGCGTGCTCTTAATGCACACATTCTTTAATGTTTATAGCCTATGGTAAAGGTATTATTATGAGGCCAGTTTCATAGTTATTTTCTTGCCTGAATTGCCGGCCCAGTCAACGTGTTGTGTCTAATAGTGCAGGGAGCCTGCAACTTGCTGTGACTCAGACAGGTTTGTGAATATTTCCCAGCGCACGAGTGAGAGCGCTTGCTTCCAAGTGAGACAGACTTATGTTAACACAGGACAGAATGCTTGTAGCATTAATTTATTTCTCATTGCATTGATAGCTCATGGAACCCAGTGTCCATTTCTGTATCTGCTCACATGTTCATTAGATTGTCATTTGTTAGTTAAACGCCTTTTGCGTGTACCGTTGTTTCAACGAGTACAGTTATGTCAGGATTCTTATTTTATGTTGGAGGCTAGCCCCATGATGAGGGTTTTTCATGTGTGAAGGTATTTTGTGTACCATGTCCGGGACTGTTCCCGTCGACCAGATATTTAGGGAGGGTAACTGATGTGTCCAGGCCCGTCCCAGAGTTATTGAACGCGAGCTGTGCGCCGCTGGTAACTTGTGTTATTGTGTGTCCGAGTTGTTATTGCTCGTTGATTGTATTCCGACTTTTGAGTCGAGGCTCTATGGCAGAGATGATCTCTCAGAGACGCTCCGTGCCAAGCTAGTCAGCTGTTATTCGCCATAAACCAACGATAATTTAAACCGACATCTTAAAAATCAAACGCATAATTTTGATAAACAAAATATAACTAACGAATCCTTTCTATTTAACCTTGTTCATTTGCATTTGGAACCTGCTGACATAGCCGTGCCAATGAAAGTATTTCCTGGAGGAAATGACTTTAGGACAGCTGACACTTTTTTGTAGCGACAGAGGCTTGCTCGAACCTTTAGTTCGTAGCTGGTGGAGCGCAGGCCATACGATGTTAGACGTAGTCTTCACTACGCAGTCGTCACCGTAATTACACACGTTAAATGACTATGGCTTACAAACAGTAAACCAAGGTGTAGGTAGGCTTTGAATAAAACTGTGGTCTTGTATTTATTGATTTATTGATGTAAAAGTGTACAAATCCTCTATGTCACCTTTTGTGTGCTGATTAGCACCCAGTTTGTAAGAGTGTCTTAGATATTTTTTTATGGCTTGTCACATAGCTTTGATTGTAATTGTTTGATATTACGGACGTCACCGCCGTAAATTTTGTAATTAATTGGTAGGACTTAGCTAGATGAATGAACATTAAATGTAAATGAGAAAATGGTATCATCCTAACTTAGATTTGTCTTGCTGCCCTGTTAAATGTAAATTCCGATATTAGCTCGATCTTGTAACTTGATGTAGAATTTTGCGCCGTACCATTTTCCTAGTGTTGCTGTTGTTGCTTTTATTATTGTGAGATAGACCTTTCGCGAGGGTTTACTGTAACTTCTGAGGTAGGGACCTGCTCTTTATTTTTGATTATTTATTAGCTTGCGGATTAGCCGATAGAAACCCTCCGAACTAGGTTAAGGGTTTGTGAATTTTACAATAAATTTTCACGATGTTTTACATAAGTCTGGATGTTTCTTTTCTCAGTCTAGCTTTTAAGGTGAACCTTTCCTTAGGCAGTCTGTGACCTTTAGTCACCATGTACCACGATCCCTGTGGATGACGGATTCTCGTGCAGCTTTGGCCTGTATGGAAGTTCACCTGATCCTCTCGGCAGTTAGGTCCGGCGGATGAGATTGTTAGGGAAGTCATTTCGGTTGTTGGCTGTCCTGGCAGCTCATCTGACGGGCACATAACATATACTCTTTTTAAATGGCGCCCAACTCATGTGCCGACGTTAACGTGGTGACCGTCAGTTCCATGTTATTTAAGAGGATCTTAATGTTGATCAATGGTAAATTGACCGGACTGGGACGAACTTAGAAAGTCGTACTACAGATCAATTAACCACATGGCGTTCATGTTTGATACAAGTCCATGGGGTGAGGCTTTTGGGTTAGATAAATGATGGATAGGATTCTCTTTGATGATGCTTCATCCTGAGTAAATGTAATACCTTGCTTTGCTCGCTGTTGTCATTGTAAATGTAGAAGCACTTAGTTTGCATACTCCAGCTGTACTCGTGATGTTTATTTAAATGAAACAAGCTTTCTACCACCAAGTAACTAATCATAGCTGTAAGTTCCATAAGAGATTTCTCCCTCCCTTTCTCAATAATTTCTTGTCATGGATGAGGAAACAATTCGTCGTGTATTTGGGGAGATGTTGGCAGGTGTCAATGCCAATCTCCAGCAGATTACTGCTGACTTAGGTACTGTAAGGAATGACTTAGGTGAGAATACCCAAGCTGTCAATACTGTAAGTTGTCATGTGGACCAGGTTAGACAAGATCTTGAGGTTAACACAGTCAATTAATAATGTTAGGGCTGATCTAACGCAGGTCAGGGCCGACATGGATGCTCATAGAATAGAGGCCAGAAATGATCTTACGGCAGGTTTAGCAGCTGTTAGGGTTGACGTAATGCGACACCATCAGGAGGCTAACCAGCGTATTGATAATTTAACAGACCAAATGAATAGAGCTAGGGAGGACGTGCAGGCCCGTTTGGAGGAGCACACCGCTCAGATTCAAACTACGATTAATAGAGTTCAGGTTGATATGAGGGCTGACTTAGACCATACTCGAGAGGAATTTGGAACTCGATTAACTCACGTCGAGGGATTCATGGACAACGTCAAGAAGGACATGGCTACCATGAACATAGGACTCGTACTGATGAGGGGTTCAGCGAACGCCGTCAACAATAATGTCAAGACGACCGTCGATGGTATGATCCAGGTCAAGGACGAGTTGAATACGAACAGAAAAAACATTACGGAATTAACCGATACCGTAACAAGGCTACGAGAGACAGTAGACATTCATCGAGAAGAAAATAAGATCGATGTAATGCTGTTGAGGGGTGACCTTAATGAGCATAAAATTATTATGGAAGCGAAGGTAGCCGAGGTCAAGGATGACGTAGGTCGGATCAAGGACTACATGTCCAAAGTCGAGGGGGAAATCGACTCGTTACAGAAAAGATTTGAGGAAGTCGCAATAACCGAGAGGTTAGACCTCGGTTACAACTTGAGGACAGCTATTCGTGAAGTCGACACCAACCTCAAAGGTAAAGTCGAGAGAATTGTGTTGCAGCTCAACGATTTGGGAAACAAGGTCGCAGCTAAGACTATCCCAGGGCTCGAAATTATCGAGAGACGTCTCGACCGACTTGAGACTCAACCAAGGGAGATACATTTACCTCCACAGATGGGAGACTCTCAGGCAACGCTAGGACCGCAATCCGCAGGGATAATGGCTACACATTTTCAACCTAGCGCACCCATGGAACCACAACCGTTCCAAGTTACCGGTTCAGCGCAGTGTCAAACGTTAAATTATAACGCGAATCCTTTCCAACCCGCACATAATCAACAAAGTCAGGATACAAGTACGCCAACGCATAATTATACGCCGAGTTCATTCAGACCCGCGCACACGCAGGGGAACGTGACAATCATCCGTTCGCGAGAAGAGCAACCAGCTCGATTCTCAGGCACTGGAAGTGGCATCACTCCTGTAGAATTCTTAGCGAATGTGGAGAGCTACTTAAGGGACACAATGGTAACTCCGGAGAGAGAGCTCCGAGTCATTGAGCGTTTGCTTGAGGGGCAAGCGAGCACTTGGTTCAGGGCCTTCCGTTACTCATTCGTAGGCTATCAAGACTTCAGAGAAGCCTTACTGAGAACTTACTGGTCGAGCGACATCCAGCAGAGTATCAGAGCTGATATGTACACTCGCCGATACAGCTCGAACACTCCGACGCGCTATGCGAACTACTTCGCAACCCAGCTTGCGAAACTTCGTTGTTTGCAACCCCCACTGTCAGAGCAAGACCTTGTAAATACCATCGTCTGGCAATACCCTGCAGACGTGCAACGAGTATTCATCTCTGCAGGAGCATCTACATTCCAACAGTGCGATCAAATCTTGCGACGATTGGACGCCAATACCGAACAGTTTCCAACACACCGTCAACAGAAGGCTGAGGCGTGATGAGCGACAAGTTAACTTAACGACTGTGGACAAAGTGTGCCAGACGCCACAGCAAACACAGACTCAGGAGAGTTTTGACCAGCGTGATGAATATAATCGTGGTCGGAGAAATTGGAATAACACTCCGTACGCTAGAGACCGGAGAGATGACCGTCGTAGTTATTGGAACGGACGCTTTGATCGAGGAACGAACGACAACCGTCGCTACGATGACGACCGTCGAGGGAATAATAACCGGAACCCACAGCAGGGAAATATCCGTAGAAATTACCGCTACAGCAGAGGATACAGTCGAGATCGGGACCCCAGATACCAGGTCGATCGAGACTGGAGAGGAAGAGCACAGGAGAGTCGTGAATACCTTCAGCAACTCCGAGGACTCCAAGAAATCCAAGAAGGGGGAGATCAGAACCCGACTTCGCGGGAAATACGAAATATCCCGGCGGAAGAAACGGAGCGAAGCCAGCCCGGTACTTCCCGCCAAGAGAAGAAAAAAACTCCAAAAACTCAGTAGATTCTTACCCGATTGAGCACAGAGTAACTGCCACTATCTTACTCTGGGAGCCGATTCAGGAAGATCTATTTGACGAACGACGAACGACGAACTACAACTACGAATTGACGGGTCTACCGAAGATTGTAGCTACCCTGAATGGATGTGACGTAGTCATTCCCATCGATACAGGGGCAATGATAAGTGTCATTTCCGCCGATTGCCATGCCAGGCTGAAAGCAAACTCTGAGGTGACAGAGCTGCCAGTCTCTGCAGTAAGAGTCAGAGGAGATATACCTGATCGTGTCGTAACGTGCAAAGTTCAGATTTTATGCACTTTAAAAATTTCGAGCCACGTGTACTTGCACGAATTTCTAGTGATGAAAGGCCTGCATCATGATGCCATATTGGGTGCAGACTTCATTCGGGAGTACGATGGAATCATTGATATGGGACGTAATACGGTGGAGTTTAAGCCGAACGAACCCATCCAAATGAATTTAGTAGAGGAAGAACCGGAATTTGAGTCCGAAGTCAACGTTCTTGAGAATTTAAATGGCAAGGAAATTGAGGAGACACGAGATGCCGACGGAGAGGCAGGACAATTATCAGCACCCGTACGAGAGAAACTAGATGTAATATTAAACGAATACGAGGATATATTCGACACCACACCTGGTGAGATATTGGACTACGAGTACGATCTTATACTACTGGATGATTCCCCGTTCCAGAAGAAGATTTATCCTATCGCAGAGAAACACCGAGAGGAAGCTGCTAAGAAGATCCATGAAATGGAAGCAGCAGGTACAATTAAGAAGTCACCAACTCCTTTCTTGAATCCTATAACACCTGTGGTTAAGGTGGATGGAAGCCTGAGACTTTGTTTCGATGCCACGGCCTTAAAACGAACGCCCTGCTCCTGAGGATGACCGACCGCCCAAGATTAGGGGCATCCTCAGAAAATTTAAGGGGAAGAAGGTATTTTCGTCATTGGACTTAGTACAATCCTACTACCATATAAGATTGTCTGAGCATACTCAGAAGTATACAGGGTTTCTGTTCGATCAGATCACCTATGTCGAAAACTACCCTTTGGAGTGAAAAATGCTGGAGCTGCATTAATTAGAGCACTTGATGCGAAGCTAACTCCTGAAGTAAAACAGAGGGTGATATGTTATGTGGATGATATCATCATAGCCTCGGAAAAGGAGGAAGAACATTTAGCAACTTTACGCCTTGTTTTTGGAACCTTCAACGCAGCTAATCTAAAAAAATATCACCCATGAATGAACTTTGAGTCAAATAAAAATGTCTTCCCTACATTTTATTTGAAACGACGGAGAGGCAGATGAACCCGCTGAGCTAAGGTTCATGTGATATTTTTCATGACAACACATTTATGATGGGATGTATTACCTTTGAACACACCCAGAAAGCAACCAGAAGATGAGAGCTTATACTATTCTCTTTGGAGTAGCGAAGGATCGCTCTTTTGACTTTGATGAAGTCGGCTAATTATTTATCTGAGGTCTTATTAATCAACTTTACCTTTCTACGAGACTCAGAATATTCCATTTCGTCATTCAGTATTTTTGAAACATTTGGAGAATGTTTTTCCACTTTAAGGTACGGTAATATCAATGCAGATACGCAAGAAGGGATGTAAATAGTCGCTCAACGACTTAGTTTGACGACTTGATTCCACGAGGAACGCAGTTCCGTGCACTACGTCAGGAGAATCCGCCCTGTTGAGGCGTGTTGAAATATCCGTCATGTAAGACGTGGAAACAGTCCGCTTTTTAGCGAAGAAATATTTATCAAGTGTCATCGAGCACCATCGTACTGTGCATCACAATTTGTAAAGTGTAGTGATCAGCACAAATTGCATTGTGAACGTATTTAAAATATATTGTGAATTTTCTACGATTCTGTAACACCACATTTTGTACCCAAGTGATTTGTGGAGGGCTGAAGCCTAGTGTTAAATATACCAATAACTGTGGTAAAGTTACATTGAACGAGTGTGATATTTAAACCACTTCGTATATAAATTGCTACGGTGGATTTATCCGCCAGAAATCGACGCCAATTTCACGGATGCCACGTGATTGTAAAAGTAGAGTCTGTGCACGTGTGAACCAGCAGATCAGTGCATGGCCATTTATTAATGATATCTGCAAAGTGTAGAGGCTGTGTTGCTATATATATATGTGTAACGCCTGGGATAGGTACAAAGCACACCGCAATTTTCAAGTACTAATGAAATACATGATGTCTAACATTACCGACCACGTGTTCGACATTTATAACACCATGTTCGAGCCGGAGATAATGGGCTAAGTACCGTTATGGTATGAGGGAGATGTCTCGGGTGGAACGAGCATGATTTGGAACTTCAAGAACGTCCAACGAGAAGGAAGGAATCGAGGATGCCTTTCCTAGGCATGTCCAACCCATTCACGATGTCGACTACAGGGGCAGACCGAACCCTGGTCTTTAGGATAGCCAAGATGGAAGTTCTGATTCGGACGATGCCAATCCTGAAAGCCAGAGGTGCTTTTGTTCAACCCTTGTCGTTGGACAGAGAGCTAAGTGTGGGTTTCTTCAGATCGTGAGATTGTACAACCCTTCTTTGTTCTAGTCATTGGTGGTATAGTTAGATTAGTGTATATTGTAAATCAGCCGAACTTAGTGACAGCCATTTCATAGGTAGGGAATGCAATTAGTATAATTAGATGTAATTTATTACAGTGATTGTGAGCCACCCTTGGTTTTATATTTTGTTCAACCCTGGTGCAACCTGATGGACGTCATAGGACGCCAATTCCTGTCTATTGCTAAACGTGACCGTAGTCATTCCAAGGCTACTTTGTTTAACCCTACCTGGGGTGATTTTCGAGTCTTAGCAGACTCCTGTTACGGCAAACTGATGCCATGATCATAATTCTTTAACTGCACTCATAGCAGACAGTCAATGTTACGCCCCTGACTTCATTAGATAAGTCGTATCATTTAGGTAATCGACTGTAATTACCAGTTTTGTAACTGCATTTATATTTCATTCATGACGTGCTCAGAAGCCATCCTGGTCAAGTGTAGACCTTGCAAGTGAAAGGGATGTTTCGTTGTAGCCTAGCATCGAACCCAGTTCCCAACGTATCATTAAGCAAATCCAGCAGAGTGGAGTTTGCACCATAATATTATTTTGTTTGTGTCAAGTGTGATGACACGTGGTTATTTGAATGTTTGATACAAGAAACTACTGAAGTATTTTATCTTTGAGAGCAAAGAGCTCCAGCAATTAGTGACATTTCTATCTTTTAAACGTCTTTGCTATGAAAGACAGAGTTATAAGTTTGTATTCAGCTTTATAGCGTGCGCTTAATGCACACATTCTTTAATGTTTATAGCCTATGGTAAAGGTATTATTATGAGGCCAGTTTCATAGTTATTTTCTTGCCTGAATTGCCGGCCCAGTCAACGTGTTGTGTCTAATAGTGCAGGGAGTCTGCAACTTGCTGTGACTCAGACAGGTTTGTGAATATTTCCCAGCGTACGAGTGAGAGCGCTTGCTTCCAAGTGAGACAGACTTATGTTAACACAGGACAGAATGCTTGTAGCATTAATTTATTTCTCATTGCATTGATAGCTCATGGAACCCAGTGTCCATTTCTGTATCTGCTCACATGTTCTTTAGATTGTCATTTGTTAGTTAAACGCCTTTTGCGTGTACCGTTGTTTCAACGAGTACAGTTATGTCAGGATTCTTATTTTATGTTGGAGGCTAGCCCCATGATGAGGGTTTTTCATGTGTGAAGGTATTTTGTGTACCATGTCCGGGACTGTTCCCGTCGACCAGATATTTAGGGAGGGTAACTGATGTGTCCAGGCCCGTCCCAGAGTTATTGAACGCGAGCTGTGCGCCGCTGGTAACTTGTGTTATTGTGTGTCCGAGTTGTTATTGCTCGTTGATTGTATTCCGACTTTCAGGTCGAAGCTCTATGGCAGAGATGATCTCTCAGAGACGCTCCGTGCCAAGCTAGTCAGCTGTTATTCGCCATAAACCAACGATAATTTAAACCGACATCTTAATAATCAAACGCATAATTTTGATAAACAAAATATAGCTAACGAATCCTTTCTATTTAACCTTGTTCATTTGCATTTGGAACCTGCTGACATAGCCGAGCCAATGAAAGTATTTCCTGGAGGAAATGACTTTAGGACAGCTGACACTTTTTTGTAGCGACAGAGGCTTGCTCGAACCTTTAGTTCGTAGCTGGTGGAGCGCAGGCCATACGATGTTAGACGTAGTCTTCACTACGCAGTCGTCACCGTAATTACACACGTTAAATGACTATGGCTTACAAACAGTAAACCAAGGTGTAGGTAGGCTTTGAATAAAACTGTGGTCTTGTATTTATTGATTTATTGATGTAAAAGTGAACAAATCCTCTATGTCACCTTTTGTGTGCTGATTAGCACCCAGTTTGTAAGAGTGTCTTAGATATTTTTTTATGGCTTGTCACATAGCTTTGATTGTAATTGTTTGATATTACGGACGTCACCGCCGTAAATTTTGTAATTAATTGGTAGGACTTAGCTAGATGAATGAACATTAAATGTAAATGAGAAAATGGTATCATCCTAACTTAGATTTGTCTTGCTGCCCTGTTAAATGTAAATTCCGATATTAGCTTGATCTTGTAACTTGATGTAGAATTTTGCGCCGTACCATTTTCCTAGTGTTGCTGTTGTTGCTTTTATTATTGTGAGATAGATCTTTCGCGAGGGTTTACTGTAACTTTTGAGGTAGGGACCTGCTCTTTATTTTTGATTATTTATTAGCTTGCGGATTAGCCGATAGAAACCCTCCGAACTAGGTTAGGGGTTTGTGAATTTTACAATAAATTTTCGCGATGTTTTACGTAAGTCTGGATGTTTCTTTTCTCAGTCTAGCTTTTAAGGTGAACCTTTCCTTAGGCAGTCTATGACCTTTAGTCACCATGTACCACGATCCCTGTGGAAGATGGATTCTCGTGCCGCTTTGGCCTGTATGGAAGTTCACCTGATCCTCTCGGCAGTTAGGTCCGGCGGATGAGATTGTTAGGGAAGTCATTTCGGTTGTTGGCTGTCCTGGTAGCTCCTCTGACGGGCACAATACATCTTGGGTGTTAACCAAATAAATGAACGAGTCAAAATCCATATACATGAGCTTAAGATTGTCCATGCCATATAGGGTAGCAGGACATCATAGTGGTGGGAATACATGAGAGTTTTTGAAATACCCAGTATACACATTCCAATATATATATATAGGCTTATTGAATACAATATTACGTTAGGCATGTGGAAAGCAGCTAGGTTAGGACCACAAATTGTTCTGTCAATAAATGTCGGCTTTGCTATTAGCTTTTCTGCCATTTTTCTGTCAGTCACAAGACGTATTGAACCCTTTAGTATTGCAGTGTTTATATGTAAGAAATCTTAATCAAGGGGTCGCGCTCAGTTCATAGTGTGATGTTTACGTTCGCCAAACAACATGCTCTACTGAGGTAAGGGTCATAGGATTAAAATTATAATTAAGAATGAAGTAACAAGACGTAAAATAATAACATAATTTAATGACTATTTGTGAAAAATGAAATGAATATAAACAACAACAATAATATTTTTCCTCCCTGAATCTTCCCATGACAAAAACATCTATCAATGTTGAGGAGTCAGACGGATCTCCCCCTTATAAAAATGTGGATTCAAGTTCCACTGACTTGCATTGGGATTTCATGTACGCGTAATGACTAACTACGAGGAATGAGTACTTTGGATGACTGTTCGTTTACATCGGGTAACAGCCACGATGCTTACGATCAGTCATCTCGTAAATCAACGTTTACGGATATGGGACACAACACTAATAAAACCCTTAAAAATTAATGCTGACACACAATCTAAAATCTACTAATTACAGGAATCTCCCTCGAGACCCTTCTTTAATGCGGTGACGCATCTGACAAAATGAGCTGCCAACCGGCCAATTGCTCAATACACAAACAAGGAAAGACAGCATCGCACGTGACTACACGGGTCACAAATATGAAACTTAAACATGGAATAAAACCAACAACAACAAAAGCCTCAACGGCTGAGATTACCTTATATGAACAAACATGCACGTTAAGCTAACGCTTCGGAGATTATAGTGATTCGTAGGCAACTCCCATTTATTTAAACAATTTTTTACCATTGATCAGTTCTTATTCTGTATTTCAAGTAACTTTCCGGAGCCAAAGCACTCCCTAATGACCTTGCTGCAATCCTTTCAGCCCGCCTTGTGAAACATCTTCCCCCAACCACAACACCTGTCATCGTCCAGCCCAGTGTGTAAAAATAACCTGACCAACAGTCCCGTTATCTCGTAGAATCAACAGCAACAAATCTCAACCACATAAACATATGGTAAGACATTAATCGAAATAGCCACATATGTCCTCGCAAGGTAACGATATGGGCTTGGCATCAAGCTGACAGAAATCAGTCTACGCTGAAATTCCCGCTTGTAATGACCAATACAATACACACACACACACACTGCTGGAAATGACATAACACTTTTCACACAGGTCGGTTGAATAAGATGCTCACAAACTAATTAAGAAAATATTAAAACCTACGAGAGAGCTGACTGCTCCTCGCCACAAATCACATTGCTCCAACGGCAATAAATTCACTGAATCTGATCAATAATAAACATTACAAGGATTAAATTACCCTCCAATCTACTGCATGATTATACTAATTCAGTCCTACTTCTGAAACACAACATATCTCCGAGAGACGTTTCTCAACCGCATTACGTATATATATGCGAACACGGTCGTCCACATAGTCACGTTAGTTTAAAAAAAACAAGGAACTACAACTAAATAAAATTGTGCGAGCTGTTTCCATGCAAAAGGTGTGTCAGACCAAAACTAATTACACTACGTTAATCAACACAAGCAAGATATTTACAAAAACTATTTTGTCCCATGTACCATAAGTTAATTTATCAGATAATAAGAATATTATTCAGTACTCATCCTCAGCCAATCACCGTCAACGGACATCTGCAGCCATTTCCCAACTTAATGCTGCTTAGCTCGTCTCAAACA
This sequence comes from Meconema thalassinum, assembly GCA_946902985.2. Classification (NCBI taxonomy): domain Eukaryota; kingdom Metazoa; phylum Arthropoda; class Insecta; order Orthoptera; family Tettigoniidae; genus Meconema; species Meconema thalassinum. The sequence continues at coordinate 1,388,471,738 of OX336389.2, forward strand.
TTTCGACGGAGTGTTGTCGGTTCCAAACTTCTTCCATGGTCAGTGATGTCATCTCTCGTGCTGATGTAAAAAAGTTATAGATTATTATACACTCGATATCTGACTACTAAATTCGCCGTTCTAGGTAATTAGTTCCCCAGAAAACAGTCTGTTGGCGAATTGTCGAAGATACTGTCCCTACAAAAATAGTACAGTGACCATCTAACACACTGATTTTAACACACTTGTATTAATAAAAATCTGTGTCCTCATGACACGCAAAGTACAGTAACCTACGTCCTTGGACGCGCGGAAAGTAGTATAACCTGTGTCTTCCGATACACAGAATATAATCAGTAGAAGTTACCTACGTCCTTATACGCACAAAATATAGTCAGTAGTCGTCAGGTCTTGGCTCTTCACGCCACTTATAAATGAACTGGCCCTAGGTATCGATGGGGGGGGGGGGGAAATTATATAAAAATTTCTCAAAATAATAGTGGTACAGGAATGAAACAAATATCACTTAACTCGTAAAATTGCGCAGGTCAAGAATATGCCCCTTAATTCAAGAATCGATCGCAGAGATGTTGTCTAGCCGATCTCCCGCGTTAATGCTAGATATCGCGTGCCCAAGCTAGACTTGGCGCGCTCGTAAGCATTCATCTCTCATTGGTTCCACATTTTCTGTTAACTTCGCGGTTTTATCAGACCTCAGCCTCGTAGGAGTGTCCAGTGGTACCATCAACCACTCACGTTACTGCATTATAATTTTTTCTAGGCGCGAATAGTACAATGCACACGCCATAAGCGTGTCTCACCACGCGTCCCTTCTATATTGAGGTAGCCACCACCTGTCCTTCTGAATCATTGCTATGCTATTTCTTTTCACAATCCTTAAGTATCTAGCCTTTTGTCAAACTGCTGCAGGTATGTCCCAACTGTCTCCAACAAATGCTTGAAATTTCCTCATCATCGTCTGGCTATTTTATGACGCTGGTGGAAATATTAATTAATTGTAGAAATAAAACATCGAATCATTTATCCATCAGAGGATAAAGGGTTCACAACTCCTCCACTCACAAAATTTCGAACTTAGGATAGAGTCGACAATTTTTTAAAGACTTCCGTAGGCCAATTCGTTTTATTTCAGAATCACCCCTTTTTATTACTTGATCTACCGACAGTAGTGGCTGCGCGGGCTAAAGCGCTGCGTTAGGTCAAGGGGCCAAGCTCTCTGCTGACTCGGTAGACGCGTGGGTTCGAGCCCCACCGTCGGCTGTCCTTGAAATGGTTTTCCGTGGTTTCCCATTTTCAACACCAGGCAACTGCTGGGACAGTACCTTCTGACAGGCCACGGCCGCTTCCTTCCACATCCTTGCCCAGTTTCATTCATCTTCATCAATTCCATCTCTCATCCCGACGCGCAGGTCGCCCACGGGCGTCGACTAGAAAGACCTGCACTCGGCCTCTCAGGAGGCTACACGACAAAAAAAAATTACTTGGTCTAGCCGCTCCTGTCTTGAATGGCATTTACTTGTTTTATTTCCTGCTTGGACCTCCCCTCTCAGCCTGCTTGCGTGACGCGCTGACGCCTGAGGCAACACTCTGCCCGCCTCGTTAATGATAGTCAACACCAACTCCACTTCCTTCTTCACGTGTCGTACTCAACTGCCCCCCGTACACTTGGTTGATATAGGACGTCCATATATTTAAACTGCATCATTATTTCGGCGCTCCCATGGTTCGCTTCTTCGATTAGTTTTTAAGTTGGCTGCATTGTAGACCGACATTGTTCCTGTGCTTAACTCTTTCACTCTGTATGCATTATTTCCTAGGTTTCTTACAATAGAATAGGGTCCTATGAACTTTTCACAGAATTTGCTGAAGATTTTCTTTTCTGGATCAGATGTAGCGGGTCGTTTCACTAAAACGAGCTGGTTGATTTCTAGATCACGGTGAAATCTCTTATTTCTCAATCGCCGTAATCTGCGATCTGCTTGTTTTCTCATGTAGGCTCTCGTTCTCTCAATTCGCAGGTCAGGTGCTATAATGGGATCTTGTGGGCAGTTAATGATGCTTTTCCACGTTCTCACTGGATACTCGTTTTTGTGTAGGACCATAGGGATCTGTCCTGTTGACTCGTGCCTGATAGAATTCATGCATGTCTCTACATCCTTAATTTTATCCACCCACTTATGATGTTCTTTGGGAATGAAGATTCTCAAGTATGATGTTACACATTTTATTGCTCTTTCACTTGGATTAGCTTGGGCATGTCGGATACTGCTTAAAACGTGTTTTATACCCATGTCCTCCATATCTTTCTTGAATTCGGCGCTTGTAAAATAGCTGCCATGATCTGACAATATAAATTCTGGTTTTCCAAGGATTGGAATAACTCTATTTCGAATACGACTGAGTACTTGCTTCGATGTAGTTATCTGAATGGGGCATAATACGACAAACTTAAAAAACACATCAATGCACACTAGCAAGTGACGGCAACCTCGCCTTCCTTTCGGGATTTGACCGAAACATTCTAGGGCCAGTAGCTCGCATGGTTTCTGAGGTAGTAATGGTCTAGGATTCTGCCTCATTAAATAGTTATTGGGCTTTGTCCTCTGACAAGGATCACAAGTCGTAATGACGTCACATATAGTTGTTCTCATACGTGGCCATGTAAATGTCTCTCCTATTGTCGCTTCGCACTTGTCTACGCCGACTTGTCCGTAACTTTCGTGAGTATGCCATGTCAATCCTCGCTGTAAAGATGCAGGTACTAGTATGCGTAACTTGGTGTGGTCATTATCTACCCATTTGTGCAGCAAATTGTTGACATAAACATATCTTCCTTCTTTTGCTTTTGCTTCTCGAAATGCCGGTGTTCCTGTAGGTAGCTGCTTTCTGAAGTATAGAATTAATAGCAGCATCCATGGTTCCGCTTCCTGTTCTCGCTGTATCTCACGTAACTCCTCCAAGATTTCCCGGTCCTTCGGTGTTAACTCCAAGTGTTGTACCATCGCTGTTTCTTCAACATCAGGCTCTGGGTTCCTGCTGAGTGCATCCGGAATCACGTTCATCTTCCCTGGGCAATGTTCAATCTCAATGCTAAACTGCTGAATATATATAGACCAACGTGTCACACGTTCGCTTGCCATCGACGTCTTAAACAAGAATGTTAGTGCCTTGTGATCAAAACTGACAACAATGGGGTAACCATAAATTATTCGTTTCCTTTGTTGAAGCGCATGAAGGATGGCCAACAGCTCTAGTTCCGTTACAGTATAATTGCGCTCGAGCTTACGCAATTTTCGGCTGACAAATGCCAAATATGTTTTATGATGCAGGTTAGCTGGATCTTCTTGGTAGAGCATGGCACCTATACCAATTAGTGAAGCATCCGCTTGGATTATAAATTTGTGCTTGAAATCTGGATATCCTAACTTAATGCAGTTTTCCAGTAGCTGTTTTGTTGCTTGGAACGCCTTCTCGCATTCCGCATTCCATAACCATTTATTAGTCTTTTTTAGCATTTCCTGCATTGGAGCTACAGTCTCCGTGTAACCTGGACAGTTTTCTTTAAAGAATCCCGTTACGCCTAAGAAAGCCCGCATGTGCTTGACTCTCGTTGGTGTAGGGAAATTCTTTATCGCTTCGATCTTAGCTGGGTTTGGCTTCACTCCCTCCTTGTCAATGATGTGACCCAAATATAAGATCTCGCTCTTAAAGAAATGCGATTTCTTCAGGTTTACTTTGAAATTTGATGCATTTAGGTTGCCTAATACTTTATCTAAATTTTTCATGTGAATTTCAATGTTGTCGGATGCCAGCAGAATGTCATCAATGTAGCGCACCGTCATCTCCTTAACTTCCTCGGTTAGATTTCGATCCAGAGCTCGGATTAAAGCACAGCCCACTGTTTTGACTCCGAAGGGCACTCGGACGAAACAAAACGTTTGGTTATCGAATAAGAAGCCAGTTAGAAGCTGTGACTTCTCATCCAATTCAATATGGTGAAACGAACACGTCAGGTCCACTGATGAATAGATGCTCTTGTTCTTAAAGCTTTTAGTACGTCTCTAATAATTGGTGCTCTGTCATACTCAGGAAAAATGAGTCTCATGTTGAGATTTCTGGCATCTAAACAAAGTCTAATAGATCCATTTGGTTTTGTGACTGCCAAAATCGCATTTAGATAAGGTGTAGGTGTCTTCCTTATCACTCCAGCTTGTAACATCTCATCTATAATGACCTTGACTTGACCACGATATTTTTCCGGAATTGGGTACAACCTACTTTTGAAAGGTGACCAATCCTCGACTTTCATTGAATATTTGAAATTTAATATTTTCCCAGGTACTGTATCAAATACTGCTTTGTGCTTCCTTAATATCTCTTCCAATTGTTTTCTATGTTCACCCCCAAGTTGAATGTCATTGAGCCGCTCCTGTAGTAACTCTTCAAATTGTGCATCACTTTCATCTCCTTCTGTTAATAAAGACCATATCTCCTGGGATTCACTCTCCTCATCTAGTTCCACAACAGCTCCTTCTATGATGTTATATTCTGCCTTTCGTATCTCATCTTCCGTCTCTTCTGATATTGCTTCCAATGCCCAAGAATTTACATCTCTTCCGGTAGTGATTTCATCCATATGCAATCTTACGTTTTTCAGCTGATCATACTCTCTAAAACTGACTGTATTCTTGTGCAAATCTATCACTGCTTGATAGTCACAAATGAAATTTGCACCAAGAATTATATTAAAATTCATTTTTGCCATGATAATGAATGTTTGCCCAAAAGTGTGTTCCAATATGTTCAGCTCTAAGTATGCCTGACGTTTACAAGTGACGGTGCGTTCAGGAATAACACCCCTCACTTTGAGTTGTGGTACGGGAATCACAGGAATATTCTGACTCCGTCCCAACTCTCGAAACAAGGCCTCCGATACCAGACTGATCTGCGACCCCGTATCCAATAAACATCTTATATTAATTCCACCAATCCTCGCGTAAATAATGGGTAACTGCCTAATTTCATCGTTCCGTGGTTTCACCGTCTCCTCCAGGCAATCTTCTGGCAAAGCAATCCATTATTGTATGTTCGCTACTATCCATCCATCTTCAACTTCCGACTGTTGCGTTTGTAGACTGTTTTCTTTATCCAAATTTAGCATTTTTTTTAGCTCCGGTGCGACTCCCATCATCATTTGGTCGCCCACGCCCTTGACATTCCTCTTGTCTCAGTAGACTTCCAGCTTCCTCAATATGTGTGTCTGGATTCTTCATGTTCCCAATGGCCTTCTCCCATCGCCCGTGCTCTCCACCTTGACTAGCGTGTAATTCCTCTAGGTAATTTTGCGATTGAGCGTGCCTATCATCCCAGTCATTTCGATAATTACGTGCATCTCCTTGATTTTGATCTCTCCTTCCTTTCCATCTTTGATTCCCATTGTAATCACTGTATCTTCCATAAGGCCTCTCATTTCTTCGATTTTCACGCCATTGTTGATATCCTCTCTGTTGATATCTATTGTTGCCTTGATAAGACCTATTGTTGCAATTATTCTCGTTACGCTGGTACGGTCTGTTTTCTACCTCTTCCGGGTTTCGCCTAGGTGTGGATGTGCTTGTATTTGTACCGTGCGTTTTGGTGTTCGCCTGTTTTGGTTTTATGACCTCTGTCGTGTTTACTAACTCCAGTTGTCTTCCTCCTCTATAATGATTATGAGATGTAGTCTCATCTATCTGGCGTAATATCTGCTCTGCATGTAAGGCCGTACTAACGTTCGCTGCGACTAGTACTTGTTGCACGTTGACTGGTAATTGCCGCGCTATAGTCATCACCAGATCCGCTTCATTTAAAGGGTAATCAAGGTCGCGAAATTTTAGCATTTGCATGTTAAAGAAATCTGAGTATTTCGTTTGCTGTGTAGTTTGATATTTCCTAGAGTAAAGCTCCATTCTTAGACTCTGTTGTAATGCCGGCGACCAGTACTTGCGCAGAAACGCGATTTTAAGATCTGTCATAGTTCCAAATGTATATTTGAAGCTTAAGAACCATGTAAGGACATTTCCTGATAAAAACCTTTCCATCATCCTTAATCTACGTGCTTCAGGTACCCCAATGTCATTATAATGATCTTCAATTTCTTTAATAAAGGCTTTAGGTGTCACCCCTGAATTCTCCGTGTACTTCTGCGGTTTATAATCGTTCGAGCGAATTACTTGGATAAGTTGTGTGGGCTGATGACCGTCCTGTGGCGTGGAACACCTTTCAATATTCTTGCGAAACCCCTCCGTGTTTGTCAATAATGGGCTCTCCGTCTGAGTCGGACTCCCTGCTGTGCACGTCCCGTCCTGGCTATTTGAGTCGTCCTGCTTGTCTTTCATGGTTCCCGTTTTAAATATCGAGGATTGTTCTATTGACCTGAGTTCAGCTTTAATGATCCTGTCTGTTTGTTCTTTAAGTTTATTCTTAATTTCTTGTTCCAATGCTTGAATACGAGTATGATTTTCGCCTACTGTCTTAAGGATGGTTGATCTTTCCTCTTTAGAATCGATATTCATTTTTCGCCAATCTTTTCTTATTTGCTCCTTAATCGTGCTTACTTTCTCCTCAATCTGGCTTTTAGTGTCATCCTGATTGCTTTCTATCTGGCTTTTCATTTCTTCCAATCTCGCGCTATTTTCGTCGATGGTATTCTTTAATTGATCCTGATCCGCTTCTAGGCTTTTCCATTGCTCCGCTGATTTTATTTCGAGACGATCCATATCTTTAATTATGCCGGATATATTTTCATCTACCGCTGATAATTGTTGCTGAATGACCTTGCCGCTTTTTCCCATTTCCTTAAATCGTCCTTCTAACTTATCCTGAGCTATCTTGACCTCGCTTGTATTCATAGTGCATGCTAGTTCAATTTGCTCTAATTTAGCTAACACCGTTTCATCCAGAATGCTAAGTTTTTGATCAAAAATATTTTCCATTTTCTTAATCTGATCTAATTGTTTTTCATCATTTTTACTAACATCTAGGGCCAGCAATACCTTCTGTTAATTAGTGTGATCATCTCTGCGGTTAACGAAGCTAATTGGTTCGTGTTTTTAACATTCTGCGCCTCTAACTGCGAATTTATAGTGTCATTAATTTCACTTTTTAATAATCTAGCTTGTTCCGCCTGATATTCATTTTGTTCAATCCTACTGCTGTTTAATTGTGTCCGCAATGATTCACTTTGTTCAGATAGTTTAGTTTTTAGCGATTCACTCTGCTCAGACAATTTGTTTATAGATTCACTTTGTTCAGATAGTTGAGTGTTTATTTGTTCAGATAATTTAGCGTTTAATGATTCACTCTGTTCTGATAGTTTAGTGTTTAATGATTCACTTTGTTCTAACATACTATTATTTATTTGTTCAGATAATTTCGCGTTTAATGATTCACTCTGTTCTAACATACTATTGTTTTATGATTCACTTTGTTCGGATAGTTTAGTGTTTAATGATTCACTCTCTTCAGCCAATTTAGTGTCCAACAATTCCTGTGTTCTCCTAGCCGCGTTTTCAATGATTTCTTGAATCTGTTCTACTGTTGCCATGTTATACACTTTATATGAGACATTAGGGAAATGGCATAAAGCAATGCCCCCTGACACATACATACAATCCCCATGCACATTTAATTTATTTACCCTACTCAGTTCATTTATAATTTACATTTAATCCCACTAGTCGATTGCATCTCTGAGTGGTTCTAATTTTTCTCAATTTAATTTAAACCCAAACACATATTCAGTCATTAAATTGTTATCCTGATATGATATTAACACTGACTAATTAACAAAGTATTAATTGTCATTTAAGGCTACCAGCCTCCTAACATTTTCATGAGTTTGACTTTCTAAACAAATCTAGTTTTAACTTTAATCATTGGGCGCCGGATATCACGTATATTACCTTTTACTTTAATTCAATAGACAAAAACGTGAACCGTATTTTACATTGCAAACTCCTGATTTTAATTTATCATTCACACATTTGGCGGTATCCTCTTCGCCTCAATTACTTTTAATAAAAATATCATTTTCCGGTGATTAAATACTGTCATATCTGCCTGCACCTGCGGCATGTCAGTTTTACTCAATTACGCCAACTAAATGTGTTCCAGCAGCGAACCAGCAATAAAAATACACCTTCATTGTTGCGTCAGTTTGTAATCCCAACTACGCTTACATTGAAATGTGCAATTTCTCTGCGGTTACACCACAGTGAACCGCCCCACGCTTGGCCGCGCCAGTTTATCTCCTATGAACCCTTTAGTATTGCAGTGTTTATATGTAAGAAATCTTAATCAAGGGGTCGCGCTCAGTTCATAGTGTGATGTTTACGTTCGCCAAACAACATGCTCTACTGAGGTAAGGGTCATAGGATTAAAACTATAATTAAGAAAGAAGTAACAAGACGTAAAATAATAACATAATTTAATGACTATTTGTGAAAAATGAAATGAATATAAACAACAACAATAATATTTTTCCTCCCTGAATCTTCCCATGACAAAAACATCTATCAATGTTGAGGAGTCAGACGGATCTCCCCCTTATAAAAATGTGGATTCAAGTTCCACTGACTTGCATTGGGATTTCATGTACGCGTAATGACTAACTACGAGGAATGAGTACTTTGGATGACTGTTCGTTTACATCGGGTAACAGCCACGATGCTTACGATCAGTCATCTCGTAAATCAACGTTTACGGATATGGGACACAACACTAATAAAACCCTTAAAAATTAATGCTGACACACAATCTAAAATCTACTAATTACAGGAATCTCCCTCGAGACCCTTCTTTAATGCGGTGACGCATCTGACAAAATGAGCTGCCAACCCGGCCAATTGCTCAATACACAAACAAGGAAAGACAGCATCGCACGTGACTACACGGGTCACAAATATGAAACTTAAACATGGAATAAAACCAACAACAACAAAAGCCTCAACGGCTGAGATTACCTTATATGAACAAACATGCACGTTAAGCTAACGCTTCGGAGATTATAGTGATTCGTAGGCAACTCCCATTTATTTAAACAATTTTTTACCATTGATCAGTTCTTATTCTGTATTTCAAGTAACTTTCCGGAGCCAAAGCACTCCCTAATGACCTTGCTGCAATCCTTTCAGCCCGCCATGTGAAACATCTTCCCCCAACCACAACACCTGTCATCGTCCAGCCCAGTGTGTAAAAATAACCTGACCAACAGTCCCGTTATCTCGTAGAATCAACAGCAACAAATCTCAACCACATAAACATATGGTAAGACATTAATCGAAATAGCCACATATGTCCTCGCAAGGTAACGATATGGGCTTGGCATCAAGCTGACAGAAATCAGTCTACGCTGAAATTCCCGCTTGTAATGACCAATACAATACACACACACACACACTGCTGGAAATGACATAACACGTTTCACACAGGTCGGTTGAATAAGATGCTCACAAACTAATTAAGAAAATATTAAAACCTACGAGAGAGCTGACTGCTCCTCGCCACAAATCACATTGCTCCAACGGCAATAACTTCACTGAATCTGATCAATAATAAACATTACAAGGATTAAATTACCCTCCAATCTACTGCATGATTATACTAATTCAGTCCTACTTCTGAAACACAACATATCTCCGAGAGACGTTTCCCAACCGCATTACGTAAATATATGCGAACACGGTCGTCCACATAGTCACGTTAGTTTTAAAAAAACAAGGAACTACAACTAAATAAAATTGTGCGAGCTGTTTCCATGCAAAAGGTGTGTCAGACCAAAACTAAATACACTACGTTAATCAACACAAGCAAGATATTTACAAAAACTATTTTGTCCCATATACCATAAGTTAATTTATCAGATAATAAGAATATTATTCAGTACTCATCCTCAGCCAATCACCGTCAACGGACATCTGCAGCCAATTCCCAACTTAATGCTGCTTGGCTCGTCTCAAACATTTCGACGGAGTGTTGTCGGTTCCAAACTACTTCCATGGTCAGTGATGTCATCTCTCGTGCTGATGTAAAAAAGTTATAGATTATTATACACTCGATATCTGACTACTAAATTCGCCGTTCTAGGTACTTAGCTCCCCAGAAAGCAGTCTGTTGGCGAATTGTCGAAGATACTGTCCCTACAAAAATAGTACAGTGACCATCTAACACACTGATTTTAACACACTTGTATTAATAAAAATCTGTGTCCTCATGACACGCAAAGTACAGTAACCTACGTCCTTGGACGCGCGGAAAGTAGTATAACCTGTGTCTTCCGACACACACAATATACTCAGTAGAAGTTACCTACGTCCTTAGACGCACAAAATATAGTCAGTAGTCGTCAGGTCTTGGCTCTTCACGCCACTTATAAATGAACTGGCCCTAGGTATCGATGGGGGGGGGGGGGGGAATTATATAAAAAATTCTCAAAATAATAGTGGTACAGGAATGAAACAAATATCACTTAACTCGTAAAATTGCGCAGGTCAAGAATATGCCCCTTAATTCAAGAATCGATCGTAGAGATGTTGTCTAGCCGATCTCCCGCGTTAATGCTAGATATCGCGTGCCCTAGCTAGACTTGGCGCGCTCGTAAGCATTCATCTCTCATTGGTTCCACATTTTCTGTTAACTTCGCGGTTTTATCAGACCTCAGCCTCGTAGGAGTGTCCAGTGGTACCATCAACCACTCACGTTACTGCATTATAATTTTTCTAGGCGCGAATAGTACAATGCACATGCCATAAGCGTGTCTCACCACGCGTCCCTTCTATATTGAGGTAGCCACCACCTGTCCTTCTGAATCATTGCTATGCTATTTCTTTTCACAATCCTTAAGTATCTAGCCTTTTGTCAAACTGCTGCAGGTATGTCCCAACTGTCTCCAACAAATGCTTGAAATTTCCTCATCTTCGTCTGGCTATTTTATGACGCTGGTGGAAATATTAATTAATTGAAGAAATAAAACATCGAATCATTTATCCATCAGAGGATAAAGGGTTCAGTATGTCTATTCTTTTACGAATATTTTCCATTGTTTTTCCAAAAATGGCATTGTTGAATAATTTGTACAGATTTTTTTCAAAATCATTTTTGCTTGTTTTCGAAGGTTGATATTAAAATCAACGCATGCCTTTAGCCAAGGTCTTTGTTTAAACTTTAACACACGGTGAATTTTTACCAATTTTAGTCCATGATTTAGAGCCTGTTTAAGTGCCATGTAATGAACGACGTACCGCCTTCGATTTCCAAGATGAGGAATTAGTTTTTTCAAAGACGAATCCTTAGGTTGTGTACACTCTGGTAGGAAAGGTAAATCGTTGTGTAGATCATGAAGGTCAGATGGGTAATCAACATCAACGTCTAAAATGTATCCCACAGGATCGTCTTCCTTTAACGTTTCTAGATCAAGAGTATCTGGAGAAACCCACTGAAATCCACCATAAGGAAGAGAGTGACACATAGCCCACCCATATTGGTTGTTGGCATCATCATAGGCAATAAACTGTGACGCACACCTATCTTCCCACGGCACAAAACCTATGTTGGGCGCGGTCCTCGGCCGTGGGAACATAGTTGTGTTTGCCATGTAAGTAGTTGGACTTACGCGGCCGCCATCTTGTAAGAGGAAAGCCGTAAGAGGTGCTAGAACTGTCCAAAAACCACTACAGCACAGTTGTTGTCCTAGGCACCTACAATTTATTTTTGCGGTAGAGGGGGTAATGACCTTTCATTTACGTCAAACAAACTTTTTGTAAAATTCTTAGTTTCCAAAATATAGGCAATTTGGAAATTGACCTTTATTGAAAAAATTGAAAATATGTTAAATTTTGTTCTGACGTTAAAGTACTTAAAGAACATTTGTTTGAGTCTATATATGACTTTTAGAATGATTAGTTTTCAAAATATCGCCTACTTTCAAAATTGAACCTTTTTGGATTTTGTCCCAGAGACCGGGGACTTGGTTTTTGGGTAGAAGGGGTCAATACCTGTCATTTATGTCAAACACTTTATTTTTGTAAATTTCATAGTTTACAATATATAGCCCATTTTAAAAAATGAACATTTTTTTGAAAAATGTCAAAAATTCCATGTTTTGTTCTAACGATTAAGGACATAAAAGCCATTGGTTTGAGTTTATATATGACTTTTTAGGATGATTAGTTTTCAAAATATAGCCTACTTTCCAAATATTTTTTGGAAAAATTTAAAGAATATAATATTTCTTGACTGAGAGTGGGATAGACGTAGGTGTTGGAGTTTGCATATGATTTTATATGATTTTTAGTTTAAACATATAGCCTACTGTCCCAATTTACCTTTTTTGAAAAATAAGATATGTATAATGTATTTGACTAGGCGTGGAATGGAGTTGAGAGACAATCAACAATCTAACAATAGTTAGAGTAGTTTGGATTCTTGGAATTTTAGTGTGTTGTTGTTGCTTACAAACATGGCGGTAAGCATTGTGATATCATAAAAAGAGCTGAGGTACTTTCCAAGAACAAGAGAAATATCCTCTAAATACATTGATAAAAATAACTTCTCAAATAAGCCATTACAAATAGGGTACCCCTTTTACACCCCACTTTTGCACCCACTTTTGCACCCACTTTTGCACCCACTTTTGCACCCACTTTGCACTCACTTTTCACTCACTTTTACACCCACTTTGCACCCACTTTGCCCTCGAACATTACATCATCTGACATAATAACAAGAAGTACCATGACGAACTAAAGAGCCAACTGTTCTTAAAATTTAAGATTCATTCCAATGATTAATCTATATGGATCTATCTAGAATAATGACGAAATTAAGTTGGTAATATCGGATTTTCTAATTAGTTCGAAATACTGTATACCTGGCCTAATAGAGAACTACAGTTGGCAGCCCTAGTGACGGAATATATTGTTACGTGCCACCCCCCTACTGGCACTTTTGTTAACTGGATTACGGTGGGTTGAAGCACAACACAGATTGTTCCTTTAAATGAAATAATTAACTTTATTGCGGCCAGAACATACACCACTCATCAGAAAATACAAGCAATTATTACCTTACTCCAGTTTCCACAAGTCTCTTCCTTATGGAGAGCTCTTGAACTCTTTCACTTGTCAACAGATAATCTTCTCGCTAATGAGTCTGGTGGCCTTGAGAGAACTACATGCAACTCTCCCCTATGTACACAAACTACAGTTACTTACGAAAACCTGCTACACGCTGCTTCGCTGTTCACGAGCTGGGAAACAATGTCACTGGGTTTCGTAAATCACCACACTTCTGTCGCTCAGGATAAACGCTCGCACTCGCTCGTAAAACACAACAACCACTGCTTGACAGGTCGCTCTTATATAGCAGGCCGGTGACTCAATAAATGCTTCTAGACCCATCCAGGGTTCACGGCTTTTCGAGACTTCCTCCACTGGCTGAGTCACGAATATTCTGGACCATCCCTTTGTCCTAGTAGCCCTGTCGCATAAGGCGCACGCAATACACGAGGCAGGGCACAGCCCAGACCTGGGGCAGTTGTGACTCATGCGGCGAGCGATGACACAAACTCACAGCCGTAACAATATTCTTAGTTCCATCTCTTAAGGTACAGAATACAAAATTTGGTTGAAGTCCAATGGATAGAATGGACGTTACATACTGTTAAACATTGGATATAACAGCGCGCGTAAAATCATGTTGGCAACAATAACATACATGTATTGATCAGAAATAATCTGAAATAATATGATCTATTGTTGTGTCAATTTTGAATGAAATCTATTAGTTAGTACAGAAGTTACATGCATTTCAAAATTGGACCTCTCAGCAGGCTTAGAATCATGTTGTAGCACTGACGTATATAAGTTACTCCAAATTAATATAGAATGTCAGGTACTATACGTGTGCATATTTTAAAGCTGTCAGCTTGCATACTTTCTGATATATGGGTATTTGGATAAAAAAATTGAGAGCATTTATTAACAGTTGGCAGCCCTGGATGCCCTTAAGAATACGCTCAGCCATATATGCTCATGCACACATTGCACATACGAAATTTGGTTGAATTCCAATTGATAGTGTAGAAGTTATATGCATTTAAAAATTGGACCTATCAGCAGGCTTATAATCATTTTGGCAACACTACCATGTATGGCCTCCTAGAAATTAAACTGCAATATTATTATCTATACGTGTGCCTTCCAAGATATCCAACATGGAGCTCAAATTTCAATTGCGATTTTACAACAGTTGGTAGCACTGAAATCATTTTCAAATATGGCCGTGAGATATTCAGGTATAGATCTTTATTCCCACCAAATTTTGTTTTGATTGCCCCAGCCGTTTCGGAGTTGATAGGGGGGGACACACATACAGCCAGACAGACAGACAGAAGGACAGACAGACAGACACACATTTGCCCGATCTCATAAGTCTACTTTTTCCTCATTTTAGAAAAATGTGAAAAGTAGGCTAAAAATAGGCATGGTTGTTGTCGAGACCGAGATAAGAGTGGGGGTAATGAATTTATAGTGATATGATCGGAAACCCCATTAACACTTTAGTAGTGACATCGATCAATTTTTTTTTTAAATATCGTGTTTTTTTCAGAGTGGGATAGGCTTAGTTATAAGAGTTGAGAGTCGATAATTAATCTAAAAGTATTCTGGAATTCATGGAATCTTAGTGTGTTGTTGTTGTTGCTTACAAACAGGTATGGTCACGTCAGGTGGGGTTAGCTAGGATTAGATTAGGATAGGTTCAGTAGACAAGTCAAGCGTGGTCAGGTTAGGTTAGGTGAGTTGAGTGAGTGTTGATATCGGCCGCTAGGAATTATGCTGGTAGTTGAGTGGGGTGTTGATATCGACCGCTAGATAGCATGCTGGTCGTTCAGTAGTGTTGATATGGAGCGCTAGGTACCATACCGGTCGTTCAGGTAGTTTCCGTAGTCACCGCTAGATAGCGGAAACATACTTTGCGTGTCGCATGTGGCTATTTGACGAAGTTTTACGTGCTTGTATAAGCTGTGTATATAAATTTAATATACAAATAACCACTAAGTGTTTAGAACTAACCTGTATAGCCTTGTATAGGGAATATAGGGGTCCTTAGCAAGATAGTGTGTCTAACACACGTGTGTACAGCCTTTTGATATGCAGTAAGTACCTGATAACCTTGAGTAGGGTGTAAGAATTTTTTCAGTTGGCTACTATCTTTGACAGTGTTCACATTGTGAAAGACTGTATCACCAACCATTGTACAGCCTTGTACTACATGGTAGGTAGCTGTTGGCTTGAATAGGGTATATTAGAGAAACCTTAGCAAGAATACAATCAGTTGATTACTACCTTTTGCAATGTTCACATCGTAAAAGACCGTCTCACTGATCAGCCTAGAGCCTTGTGATACGCAGTAAGCAGCTGTTTGCAGAAATCAACATCCATGATCGAAGAAACCATGCCTAGCTATATGTGTAAAGAGTGTGGAAAGACTTTTCTTCGGGACTATGATAGAAAGCGTCACGAAGTATCGTGTGGTGAGTTTCATGAGTGCAAAACTTGTGGCAGTGAATTTAACAATGCCTACAATGGACTTCGCCATGAAGAATGTTGTAATGTTGTATCAGCAGCTAAAAGACAAAAAACTGAGCCTACAAAACATTACCTGCTCTCAATGGTTCCTGATAATAATGGACTTATTGATTATGAAACGTCCTTTCAAGGTCGCTTAAATCGTATTTTATACGTTGTGATACGAGTAAGGATTTAAATTCATACCTTAAAGAGTCCAAACAGCAAATAATACAAGCTATGCAGAAAGAACTAGCAAAACACAAGTCGATCAAAGTTAATCTTGTGACTAAATGTAAATTCATTCATACGTCCTCTAACGAAATTACAGATCGGGCATTTAAAACACGAAATCAAGCTCTATTTTTGGAAACAGACTTAAGTAGTTCCTTGGAAACACAGTTTAAAAAGTTAACTACAGAAATGGAAGAATCTGAGCTAAAAGGCAGTAATTGGGCTTTGTTAGCAGTGGAAGGAGTACGATTAAAAATAAATAAGTACAATCCCTTGCGTGGTAGCACATATATTCCTTTACCAGCAGCTATAAAAGCAAGAAAAGCCTGCATTAATCCTCAAAACTTTAAGGGTGAGAGGTGTTTTATGTACGCCATTTTAGCAAAACTGGTTAAAACGAAAGCTGAACACATTAGTAAATACAAATCCCTTGAAAACAATTATGATTTTTGAGTAATATCGTTCCCTACATCGCTAGCTGACATTCCCAAATTTGAGAAAGCCAACGACATATCCATGAATGTAATTGGACTGGAAAAAGACAACAAACTGTTTCCTCTAAAGGTTGTGGATCAAGAGCTACAAGACCATCGTGACCTCCTTCTGCTAAGTTCTTTATCCGTCCAGAACCACTACGCCTTTATCAAAGATTTTGATAAACTAGTAGGACATCAGATTACCCGCCATGGACATAAGATATATGCGTGTAAACGGTGTTTTACTCACTTCGATAATCAATATGGGCAACAAGGAATGGAAAAATTAAAAGAACACAGAGCTTTGTGTGTCCAGCATGACATTGCTAGGGTTGAAATGCCTATTAAAAACCCAATTGTGAAATACGTAAATGTGGAAAAAATGCTTAGAATACCTTACGTTATCTATGCAGATTTTGAAAGTATACTGTTACCATATCAAACTTGTCTTCCTAATCCTGAGGCAAGTTATACAGTGCCATACCAGAGTCATGTTCTTATGAGCTTTGGTATATATGTTAAACCCTCACCAGCTGTGGAACACGAAAAGACAAACCTTCCGAGCCAACCTGTTATTTATCGTGGACCTGACGCTGCAGAAAAGTTTATGGACTGTTTGATCTCAATAGCTAATGAAATTGATCGCCTTTACAGCTTAAATGTTCCAAAGGCTTAAACTGAGCATCAAGAAGCAGAGTTCCAATCTTCTGAAACCTGTTATTTGTGTCATAAACCATCTACCAAAGAGGACTGAAAAGTTCGAGACCATTGTCATATTACAGGGGAATACCGTGGAAGTGCTCACAGTAACTGTAATTTGAGGTGTAAAACACGTAACTCCGTTCCTGTATTTCTACATAATATGAGTGGCTACGACGCAAATTTCATTGTTAAGCAATTGGAGTGTACTACTGAGAGAGTGGACGTTATCCCTAACTCCAAAGAAAAGTACATCTCTTTCACCAAATGTGTTGGAAATGTCAAGCTTCGATTTGTGGATACGTTTCGATTAATGCCAAGGAGTTTGGAAAACTTAGTTACCAACTTAACATTATACCCTGAAACAGACAAGTACTTTGGAAAAGAAAATGCAACGCTCATGACTCGTAAAGGTGTATTTTGTTATGATTACATTGATTCATGGGAAAAGTTAAGTGAAACGTGTTTACCTCCATAAGAGGCATTCTTTAACAAATTAAGTCAAGAAGATGTTAGTAAAGATGACTATGATCATGCTAAAAATGTCTGGAACCATTTCAACATTAAAACTCTAGGGGAATATAGCGACCTTTACCTAACTTCAGATGTACTTCTTCTTGCAGGCAGCTTTGAAATTTTCGAAACCAAACACTAGAATCACACCGAGTGGATGCTGCACACTTCTTGATTTCACCTGGTTTAAGTTTCGAGGCAATGCTCCTTTACAATGGAATTGAACTGGAATTGCTACAGGATTATAATCAGATTCTTTTAATAAGGTCTGGAATACGGGGAGGCATATGCCAGGTGTCTCATCGGTATGCTGAAGCTAACAATAAATACATGGAAACCTACGATTCTGAGAAACCGTCAAAGTTTATTACCTATGATGATGCCAACAACCAATATGGGTGGGCTATGTGTCACTCTCTTCCTTATGGTGGATTTCAGTGGGTTTCTCCAGATACTGTTGATCTAGAAACGTTAAAGGAGGACGATCCTGTGGGATACATTCTAGACTTTGATGTTGATTACCCATCTGACCTTCCTGATCTACACAACGATTTACCTTTCCTACCAAACTGTACACAAACTAAGGATTCGTCTTTGAAAAAAATAATTCCTCATCTTGGAAATCGAAGGCGGTACTTCATTACATGGCACTTAAACAGGCTCTAAATCATGGACTAAAATTGGTAAACATTCATCGTGTGTTAAAGTTCAAACAAAGACGTTGATTTTAATATCAACCTTCGAAAACAAGCCAAAAATGATTTTGAAAAAAATCTGTACAAATTATTCAACAATGCCATTTTTGGAAAAACAATGGATAATATTCGTAAAAGAATAGACATACGTCTTGTGACTGACAGAAAAAAGGCAGAAAAGCTAATAGCAAAGCCGACATTTATTGACAGAACAATTTATGGTCCTAACCTAGCTGCTTTCCACATGGCTAAACGTAACATTGTAATCAATAAGCCTATATATATATTGGAATGTGTATACTGGATATTTCAAAAACTCTCATGTATTCCGACCACTATGATGTCCTGCTACCCTATATGGCATGGACAATCTTAAACTCATGTATATGGATACTGACTCGTTCATTTATTTGGTTAAAACCCAAGATGTATATAAAGCCAAGTTGGATTTCCTAGAACACCTGGACTCATCTGATTATCCTACTAATCATATATGTTACTCTACATCAAACAAGAAAACGTTGGGGAAATTTAAAGACGAGGCTTGTGGACAAATTATAAAAGCATTCGTTGGACTTAGAGCTAAAATGTACGCTTTAGACATAAATGGTAATGAAATCAAAAAGATTAAAGGTATTAGCAGAGGTTTTGTCAAAAATTGTATAAGCTTTCAAGATTATAAGGATTGTGTCAAGAAAAACAATGTAGAAAAAATACCAATGAACATCATCGCTTCTAAGCAACATGACATATCATCTATAAGACTAAACAAAATTGCTTTGTGACCTGGTGATGATAAAAGAGTAATTGATTCGGATGGTATAGGTACACATGCCTATGGTTATTACTCAACCATTGACCCTGCTTAAAGGGTTACGTTATGGATATGAAAATCCTAAAACAAGAAAAAATGTATTATGTTTAAATATTGTAAATGTATTTAAAATTTATAAAAAATATTGTATGGACACTGCTTATAATTTTCTAATTACTTTACACTTCCCACTCCCAATCCTACTGTTAACCTCTAGTAATGTTGAGAAACTACCCTTAGGTAGCTAAAACAAGGTAGCCAAAAGTATAGTATAACCCATGTATTACCTATATGCTTTGGATAAGGTATCTTACAGATTTGATATATGTAATGAAAAATCGTGTTTTGCAAATATGAACTTTCGACATGGACTAAGTCAAAAACATGTAAACAACAAAATTGAAAAATCCATGTTTCCATACTGACAAAATTCAAAAACTTTAAACTAAAATTTCAAAAACTGTAAAATTGAAAATTGACATATTGAAATGTGTGAAATATGAAAATAAAAAAATGAATAAAAGCTTTTACTTTTTAAAACTTAACTGACTTTGTAATCCTAAGCTGGTTGTGTGTAGCGAACATCTTGCACACGTGCCACAGTGCATGTGTTAGCTTTACCTTATTCTCTATAAGACTAGCAAAAAGATAGTTGCATGTGCCCTTATAAACTTTGGGTGTGTTGATTAGCCTTTGGCTTAGCTTTAAAGGTTAGGTTAGGTAAAGTTAGGTTAGGTAAAAATAGGTTAGTTTAGGTAAAGGTAGGTGAGGAAATGCTTGGTTCGGTGAACTGAGGTTATGTTAGGTTAGGTAAGGTTAGGTTAGGTTAGGTTAGGTTAGGTTAGGTTAGTCGAGGTTAGGTGAAGTTGGGTTCGGCAAAATGGTTGAGGTATGAATTAAACCCACCTCTTTTTAGTTTTGCCTTACAAGGCTGAGGGTACCCCGTTCCAACCCTCAGCCCAGAATTCAATTTCTTGGTTAATGTGGGAATCAAACCCAGACCTCTTTTTTTGTTTCTTCTTTTAGGGTTTCGTAACATTATTGACAAATAGCCTCGCGTACTTGGTTGAGTGTGGAATTTGTCTAATAACCTGTGTTATTTTAATGGCTGTATTAGTGTCTGTATTTGTAATAAAATAAGGATTAGAAAAGAGGCTGCCGTGGCCTTAAGTTAAGATATACCCCTGCACTTGCCAAGAGTAAAAGTTGAGGTATAAATGAAACCACATTTTCACACTTTCACCTCATGAGGCTGAGTGTATCCCGTTCCAACCCTCAGCCCAAAATTAAAAAACCTTGACAGAGCCAAGACTCGATCCCAGGCCTACACAGTAACAGTTAAGAATGCTAGCCACTACACCAAAAAGTGGACAATATAAGGCTGGTCTTGATTGTACATAATCAATCCATGATTACCTTATCATCATCATCAACTTGTACAGTTTCCAGCCCGGGGCTGGGTCTGTTTGGAACATAAGCCTCGCCACTTAGTCCTTTCTTTCCACCACCTCTCCGCTGTCACTCTGGTCCAGTCCTCGCCTCTCTTCCTGACACATTCCTCCACTCTTTTCAGCCATCTATCTCTTGGTCTTCCTCTTGGTCGTTTCTTCTGCATCTGCATCTCATGTATCCTCTTGGGAATCTTCTTCTCATCCATTCTCTTTAAGTGTCCATACCACCTCAGTCTTGATGTCTCAATCCTACCTTTCAAGGGCTCCTCTTTCACCATTTCCCTGACCTTTTCTTTCCTCACCCTGTCTCTTCTTGTTACTCCGATCCTACTTCGCAGGAACTTCATTTCACCTGCCTGTATTCTGCTTATGTCTCTTTTCTTCATTGTCCACGTTTCTGAAGCATAGGTCAGTATCGGGATATAGTAGCTTCTGTATAACACTTCGTTGCTTTTTTGTGGGACATCTTTATTCCACACTAAGCTCCTAATGCTTCTCAGAAATGCTTCTGCTTGTCTGGCACGTTCCGTAATCTCTTTGTCATTTCTCCAATTTTCCACCACTATACTTCCCAAGTACTTGAGACTTTCCACCTTCTTCAGCTGTCCACCTCCAAGTGTTATCCCACTCATTGGTCTGTCCTTTTTCCTGGTCGTTAACAGGATCTCACATTTACTGATGTTGAACTTCCATCCGTACTCTCCCACTGTTTCTTCCCAAGCCTTCAGTTTCTCCTGAATTTCCTCCTCCCTGTTTCCCCAGACCATGAGATCATCTGAAAACACCATTGCTTTCATCTTATTTTCTCCTATCTTTCCTGCTATCCGTGTCATTACCTCGTCCATAACCACAATAAAGAGAAGGGGTGACAGCGCACTACCCTGTTTCAGGCCACTCATTTGTCTGAACCAGTCTGTTCTTTCCCCTCCAACTTTCACACAACTCACACTTCCACAATACATCTCCTTCACTCTGCCTACAGTCCCTTTTTCCACTCCCATGTTTTCCATTGCTTTCCAAACCTTCTCCCTACACACACTAT
Organism: Meconema thalassinum; assembly: GCA_946902985.2. Lineage (NCBI taxonomy): Eukaryota > Metazoa > Arthropoda > Insecta > Orthoptera > Tettigoniidae > Meconema > Meconema thalassinum. Next base: position 1,388,493,267 of record OX336389.2, read on the forward strand.
CATAGGCCTTTTCGATGTCCAGGAAGGCCATCAACAGATCCTCTCCAAATTCGTAGTGGTGTTCCTGGAGCTGTCTCACTGAAAATATGAGATCCACTGTTGATCACCCAGGTCTGAAACCATACTGCTCCTCTCTCAATTTTCTCTCCACTTTGGCTCGTATTCTACTTTCTAATATATTTTCATATATCTTGGCACAGTGAGGTATGAGTGTGACTCCCCTGTAATTTCTGCACTCCTTTCTGCTTCCTTTCTTAAATATTGGGACAATTAATCCTTTCTTCAAATCTTCTGGGGTCTTTTTCTCCTTCCATATCACCCTCATCACACGGTACAGCCACTGTTTCCCAACCTCCCCTGCTGCCTTCACCATTTCAACACTCACTTCATCCACACCCGGTGCCCTTCCTCCTTTCATCTTGTCTATAGCCATCACCAGTTCTCTCCAATTCAGGTCCTTTTCCATTCCTGTGTTGTCTTCTCCATCTTCCAATACATTGTCTTCCTCCCTATGACCATTTGGATTCAGCAAATCCTCAAAGTACTCTTTCCACACCGTCTTGAGTGTTTCTTTGTTGTGTACCTCATTTCCGTTTTTGTCCATCATTACCACATCCTCTCGCAGACCTCTTCTCTTACTTTTGACCATCCCATAAAGTACTTTCTTATTTCCTCTGCTGTCATCCTCCATCAGCTCTGTCCACTTTACCATCCACTTCTTCCTCTCCTCTGCGACAATCTTGTTTGCTTCTTTCTTCTTTATCTTATAATCTTCCCTTGCCAGATCAGTTCTTTCCTGAAACCACACTCTGAAAGCCTTGTTCTACCTGCCCACAGCTTCTTTTACTCTCTCATTCCACCATGGTGCCTCTTTACACCGATTTCTGTTGCTAGTTCTTCCACATACTGCCACTGCAGCTTCCACCATTGTGTTCTTGAATTGCTTCCATTCCTCTTCCCCTGTTTTAGGATTGTCTGTTGGCATCCTTTCCCTTATTATCTTCTGGAATTCTTCCTTGACTTCCTTTTCCTTGAGTTTCCATACTTTGATTCTCCTTTCCTGGTACTCTGTCCTCTTGCTATCCTTAACAACTCCCAGGTTCATTACAAGTATTCTGTGGTCGCTATCTAAGGCCTCTGATGGTATTACCATTATATCTCTGACACTTCTCTTCATTTCCCAGTCGTGCAGCATGTAATCTACCAAAGATTTCTTTGTTAAATCACTGCTGTACCACGTTACCTTGTGGCTTTCTTTCTTCCGGAACCAGGAGTTGCCTACCACTAAACCGTTTCTCTTGCAAAAATCCAGCAACTTTCTCCCTTCTTCATTCCTGCTACCCCATCCTTCTGCTCCCAATACATTTTCATATCCTTGCCTTTTACTTCCTACATGTGCATTAAAATTGCCCATGACAATGATGCTCTGACCATTCAACTGCTGTTGTAGCTCCTCCTCAAAGTCTTCCTTCTCTTGAGCTGTACATCCAACTTGAGGGGTATATACCTGGGCTATCTCCAGGCTTCTTCCCTTTACAGTTACTCTGATCTTCATGATCCAGTCACTTATTCCCTTTACCTCTTCCTTCATTCCATCTCTCACAACTACTCCTACTCCGCTGCTCCTTCCTTCACTGTTCCCACTCCAGTACAACCGGTACCCTTTCCTCAGTTCTCTGCGACCTTCTCCTTTCCATCTTGTTTCTGCCAAGCCCAGTATATCCAGTTTTCTTCTCTCCATCACATCTACAATCTCCTCCACCTTTCCTGTCAGTGTCTGTATGTTTAATGTCCCAACTCGTAGTCCATTAGCATATCCGGGTCGTCGTCGTTTGCATCCGTCCTTTCCGAGGCCTGTTCCTGTTTTGAAAGCAAATATGATATCCACTACTGGCTTGCTAGACCTATCGTAGCTTCACCAGAGCCCCGTCAGCCGTCACTTTTCAGGGTTCCCATAGAGCCTTCACAGCTACCGCAGCGGGCCCGGGGCACACAAAGTCCCCACTGTACTTCACCCCTACAGGCAATCCCCTACTCATGCCGTTGCCCGTCTCCCACCACGTGGAGGAAGGGTTGGACTTGTGGGAGACCCATGATTACCTAATAATAATAATAATAATAATAATAATAAATATTCCATTTAGCAACTACACGGCCGAACTGTCCCTGTGACGTCATTCACAGTCTCAGGGCGTGGCGGCCATTTTGCGCATTAGCCCATGGCCCAGCTATGACTGTCCCCTCTATAAGAATAACATAGGGCTGGCTGCGCGCGACCGCCATTTTGCGCATTAGCCCCTGTCCCTGCTTCGGCTTATATTACCTACTCAATTTCGTTCTGAATTATCTATGTTAATACTTAAATGGCACGCCCATCCAGCATTTTTATTGTACAGAGTCGTTCTTTTCTCTTCGGCATACAAATCATTTTTACAGATCCACATTACTTTTAATTTTCCTTATTGTAGCTAGAAAGTGTTAAGAGTTATTTCTTTTTTTATTCTATGGTTCAAGATGGCGGCTACACATTATGTTAAATCCAATCACGTTATCACTTTGACAGAAGAGACAACGTCTCATTTATAGGACTTCTCGTATACCAACTATTGTGCGTATTGCTTCATTGGAGCATGAAATACAGGTTGTAATGCTTGAATTCACGTCACGGTTGCCATCATGAAATTATAAAGGTAAAGACCTTGTGGTATCGACCTGTAACACTTCACATGAGAATGTTTGTTTTAGCAAAATTTAGTAGTCTTCCAATGATTATTTATTCATTGAACACTCAGGAGGCTGGAAATTTATTTTCGTTAAGTTGGCGACGTTATAAAATATGGGATTGAGGTACCCACTACTGCAGCTATACATATGTACCAAACTTTATTCAATTCGGTTTTGTCGTTTGGGAACTGATATGAGCGAATAGACATAAAATACACAAATATACACATGCACTGATATTTTCGCCCGCGTAGATCAGATATGTATTTTTCATTATTGGCAAATTTCGAAAATACAGTAGGTTTAAAATGGGTAGAAGACTCACACTCGATGTGTAAATGTTGTTTTATAACCTTTGCTATTGGAATGTGTTTGACACAATACAGTAGTAATTACTTGGGCTAGGACTGCACAAAAATGGTACCGGTAATAACTAGGGCTCGAATGTTAAGGAAAAATCATATTTTTTATTTGCCTCTATTTTCAATCCTGATTGGTTTCTGATGCAAATCAGGTGATTATCGTCACAATACAGTGGCTTCTACTCGTATTTGTCATATAAATGCATTTTTTGAATTTTTTTACCATTAGGTCATATTTGAGCATTTCTTTGTAAGAACGTCATATTTCGGTAGTTTGACGGTGGCTGCAGGTGTGCAATCATCCGCAACATACCGAACGGGAACTAGTGTTTTCAGAAATAGACTGTAAATAATCACTTACACATGTACGAAGGTGGATCAAAAAGTTAGTTGCACTAACGTGCTGCAGCAGCACGCTGTGTGTCGCAAAAGTGGGCACAGCGGAGAAAGAGACAGACACTGCACATACGTCTGTTAGGCAGGTCGCTGTGAGGTCTTGTCTTGTATGGTGTGAATAGCGGCCAAATGCAATGGCGCGTCGACTGGACGTTCTCTCCAAATATGAGGTGCGTGCGACAATCCGATTCCTATGGGACAAAAGGAAGAATAGCACGGACATTCATCGTGAAATTAGTGCTGTGTATGGGGAGCGGGCCATTTCCCGGCACAATAATGCAACAGCTCACAAGGCCCGCCAAACGAGTGAACTGCTGCAGCGTTTCAAGTGGGAGGTGTGGCAACATCAATCCTATAGTCCCGACCTAGCGCCATGTGACTTTCATCTGTTCGGTAAGCTCAAAACGACGTTTTCAGACCGATGAGGAGGTCAAGGCCGCTGTCTCCGTGTGGTTGCAGAACGCTGGAGGAACTTTCTATTCATCCGGCATCGACAAGTTGGTTGTGCGTTCGCAGAAATATTTGGAGTCTCTTGGAAACTATGTGGAAAATTGACGTTACATTGTATGTCGTTATTGGCGTGTTTCTGTTGTATAGGTGGTTTAATAAATGGCCATAACTGGGAAGTGCAACTTACTTTTTGATCTGCCCTCGTATATTCGGAAAATTGATATTCATTCATTCATTCATTCATACGTTTATTTGCAATTGGGGGTGTGTCCCCCGGTGGCAAATTAGATATACATAACAAAAAAATAATTGTACATAACAATTCACTAACATTTAAACTGGAGTATTTACACAAATAGTCAGTCTTTTCTTAAACACACCTATATGTTTGGGAAAAGGCTCTAAGACTGCGGCAGGTAGAGAGTTCCAATATTATCAATGGCACGGTTTACGAAAGAATATTTACCATAATTTGTTCGCTGTGGTCGGCCCTTCACTTTGAAAGGATGATCGCTCCTACCCATGTAAGTAGGCTTTTCCAAAAGTTTGCTAAGCTCACCCCATGCTGGTTGATTTGTATACGTGTTGTACATAGCGCAGAGTCTAGATTGCATCCTCCTAGCCTCAAGTGATTCCCACCTAAGTTTCTTTAACATACGGCTCACACTGCTCCTGGGATTGAAGTCACTGAGCACAAACCTAGCGGCCTTTCTTTGTACCATTTCCAACTCATTTATGAGCCCTACTTGATATGGATCCCAAACCGCCGAGGCGTATTCCAGAATAGGTCTTACAAATGACAAATATCCTAATTCTTTAGCAGAGGTACTACTTCATTTTAATACTCTCATTATAAAGTGCAGGGATTTGTAAGCTTTAGAAACTACACATCCTATATGACTACTCCATTTCATATCATTTCTTACGTGAACGCCCAAATATTTGCAAGAATCTTCTTCTACAAGTATTTCCGAGCCAATGTTATATTGAAAATCTTGCATTCGCACTCTCCCTATTTTTATTAGACTACATTTCCCTGTGTTTATTTTCATTTTATTTTCAATCGCCCACTTATAGACCAGGTTCAGGTCATCAAGAAGTAGCCTACTACATTGTCTTGTGAGTCATGTATCATTCGATATATTATACAATCATCCGAAAACAATCGGCAGTCACTGCGAATCCCATTTGGTGAGTCATTTATAAACGCCAAAAATAACTAAGTTCCGATTACGCTGCCCTGAGGAATACCCGACGTTACGGTAATTTCATCCGAGAATCGGCCTTCAACTTTCACTTTCTGGAAACGACCCATCAAAAATTCTTGGATCCATAAAATTACTCTTCTATCAATCTTCGTCGAAGCTAATTTATGGAGTAGCATGTCATGCGGCACGACATCAAATGCCTTCGCAAAATCTATAACTACGGCGTCGACTGAAACTCCATCGTCTAACGATTCGCTAATATCTTGAAAAAGTGATAGCATCTGACTCTCGCATGAGTAACCATTCCGAAATCCATGTTGCCTATCATTAAACCATGATAATGTTTCCCACTGTTCCCTCAAGTAGTCGCAAATGAGATGCTCCAAATGTATTTTATGGTAGTGTGTTCAATAAATCCAATAGCTGTGTGTTGGACCTTAACAGTGAATCAGGGGCTCCACTTCTCCAAATAAACCAGTCAGCAATTGTAAAGCTCACAATGCTCCATCTGTTTACAAACGATGGACGTAAGACTAACCGGCCTGTAGTTTCCCAATTCAAGTCTGCTCCCTCCCTTAATTATTGGGACTACCGTAGCTCTTTTCCAGTCATCCGGGATTTGTGCATTGTGTATGGACACATTAAACATCACATCTAAGTATCGTGCCACGGTCCTACCTCCTAGTTTAAGTACTTCACTAACAATATTATCAGGACCCTTCGATATATTGTAACGTAATTTTTGTATTAGCTTTACAATTGCTGACTGGTTTATTTGGAGAAGTGGAGCCCCTGATTCACTGTTAAGGTCCAACACACAGCTATTGGATTTATTGAACACACTACCATAAAACACATTTAATTCATTAGCAATGGCCTGCTTCTCAGTAATTAATTTACCGTCACCGGACATTATCACCCACAAATTATTTGAATTTCCCTTTCTTCTCCTAACATAATTGTAATTTTTTTTCCACCCATCGCCTCCCGAACCAAGTAAACCTTGCATATAATTGTCATGAGCAGCCCTCTTTTTTAAGACGAGCTCTCTTGATAAGGACTTAAATTTCAACATATACTTGTCACTATCATGTCTCTTAATGTATAATTTCTTAATTTTCCGTTTAAGACTCCAGATTTTCCGTGTATAATACTCAGGATCTGGGTTTTGTTTCAGTAGTTTAAATGGAACAAATTTATCAATAGCGCTATTTAAAATTTTCAAAAAGTTAGTCCACAGGATATTAATGTGATTTCCTTCCGATGGCCATCCTACAAATAGCTCATTCAAATGCCCCTGAAATTTGCCCTGATCCGCCCTGCGATACTGGAATATGATCTTATTTGCTACATTAGAGTCTAATTGTGTAATGTCACCGTATCTAATATTTATTTCAACCCCAGAATGGTCACTAATTCCTGGAACTTTCAGACAGTTAATATACGGCTCTACAGGCCTTACGAGATAAACATCTAAGGTATTATTGCCTCTAGTTGGGAAGTCAACTACTTGGGAAAATCCCCCCTCCCTAAGAATTTGTTTGCAGCGCTCTGAGCTTGACCACAGCTAGTTGACTCACCAGACCAGTCTACTTTGGGGAGGTTTAAATCTCCGGCAATTATTATGTTCTTTTTCATAGCATTACCCGTACAAGTTTTATGATACAGTGTGTCGAGAAGCGAAAAGTCTTTCAGTGCTCTATACGCCCCTATCACCTGAAGAGGGAATTTATTCCCTTTATCCGAAATTTGAACACATAACATTTCATGATCCGTATCTGCCCACTTTAAGAAACTAGCTATATTTTTGCGCACACAAATCAATAACCCACCACCTCGCTTCCCCCGATCCCTTCTGTACATTTCGTAGGTCCCTTGAATTATTTCATTACTATTTATATCCTCATATAACCAAGATTCAGTAACAATGACAATGTCCGGAGAATACGTCTCTACAAGATTCCAAAATTCAATTAAATTATTTCCTAAACTCTGACAATTAACCTGCAGTAATCTTAGAGTCTTACCTCCGCAGCAAATATCCCGAAGTAGCTCCTTCTGTTCCCGTCAGCTGGCAACCTCTGGACCTGCTCCTCCTCACAATGGCCGGCACGAACCGATGACCCTGTCATGTAGGCTCCCTAGGTTGAAAGCGCCCCGTCGATTTTAATGCAGCCCGTCTCGGGTGAAGTCACGGCCACCAATCCAGCAGTCAGCATCTACGTACACTAATCCCAGTTGTGCACAAACCCAGTCCATGCGGTCATTTACAGTCTTAACTCGCCTTAACGGAACATCTCCCCGCCGAACAATGCCACTCATAATTTTTGCATTTCTGAACTTGCTTTTAGCTTTTCTGCCTAGTTCGTAGAGCTCCCCCATGATGTAATCAGCTGTAGCCCTCTTCTTCAAATCGTTCGTCCCAACATGGAGCAACAACACTTTAACTTTGTCACAGTCCTCTACATTTGCTTCTTCCACTTGTTGGGCAAGCTGGTCAATTTTAATCCCCGGATAACACTGCACTTTCACACTTGATTTCCTCGAGATATTCGCAGTCCATCGTATCATAGAATCACCCATTATGATAACGTCATCCTCAGTTTGCTCCTGCATGCCCTCTTCCACACTGATCCCAGTAGAAAGCCGTTCAGTCACATCCTTCACCGTTTCCTCTGATTCACGAAGCTTTGTTCTACGTTCCTGTATTATTTGATCCCTTACTTTGATTTGCACCCTCAAACAGTCCGGCGTATCACATACTTTACAAAACCAATTCCCGACATCACAATCCTCCTTCTTGACCTTAATACAGCCGAAGTGAAACCATTTCTCACATAGTCCACACTGAACACCGTTCTTCGATGTTTTACTGCACGTCGAACACTTTAATGCTGCCACTGGATCATTTGTCTGATTCACATTTGTATTGACAGGGCCTGGATTCACTTCCACTCTACCAATAACTAGCAACGCAGCTATCACTAGGGCTATAAACCATAAGTTTATAGGTCCCGTACGCACACACAAACACCGGAAATCCCGACTACCCTTCGCATACCACAGTCCGATCCTCGCGCGATAACACTCCATAGAGCAACCCATTTCAGCACACCTGAGAGCTCGGGAAAAACACGACCTTTCACTTTGACTGCCAATTATGAAGATTTGAATAAAGTATTTAGTTAACAATTTATTTTCGAAGGAATTGTTGTTTGGATTTATAATTAAAAAGAACGGCCATGTTTAAATCAGTCATTTTTAGATCATATTTTGTCATTTTTGAGACATATTTCGTAATTTTTAAGGTTATATTTGCTGGCATATTCGGGATATTTTTAGGTCTTAAACATTCGAGGCCTAGTAATAACTTTAAATACGTAAGATACCATACCACAGTTTTACTCCGATAATATCCGTCTGCTTCCATCGTTAGAAACTAACTTATCAACCATGACATTGATAATAATAATAATATGAGGTCAATGTCGATTGGTTGGTTATTCAGTTTAGGGGCTGCGACAACGCGGTACTTTGGGTGTGTGTTGATCTGTCTGATAACCGGTGTTAATTGTGATGGCTGTATTAGTGTGTGTTATCTGTAATGCAGGTAAGGACTGCAGACGATTAATTTAAAATAGTTTCTACTTTTGCTACCAAATGCTACCGTCAACGACACCTAGCTGCGAACTTGGCTACTAGTTGCCACCGCAGCAAGCATCTGGTGGCGAACGTTGGAACTTAATAGAGCGTTAATCAAATCTAACCTACAAATTTAGCTTCACACAATAAAATTGTAGTTGGTGCAAGGTTCTTCTACATGCAATACGTTTATGACATGGACCCGCCGGATTTACTTCCGCTCCGAAGGAAGACATACGGAGGGATTTTTAACGCTTTTAAGAAATATGACATCCTCGGCTGGGTTTGAACCTGCGATCTTGGTCATACAAGCTCAGCATGCTACCAACTACGCCACCGAAGCCACGAGATGTTAATGTTGCGTGTAAATGCTGTGGTTCTGCATGATTTTTAACGATCAACTAGGCCATCTGACACTGCTTTCTCTCATTAAAATACCCTGAAATGCCAATAAACTCTGCCAGCAATGGATCATTTGGGCTCAATAGGTGAAAGTATTACTGACTATATGACAGGGCTGATCACTCAAACAGGGACGTGGTGGCGCAGCTGTCAAGCTATTGGCCTCTCACCAAGGTGGACCTGGTTCGATTACCGGTCAATGCATGTGAGATTTTCTAAGAGAAATGCCATGTTCTGTGGATCGGATTTCACGTAAAAAGGAGGTCCCGTGGCTCAAGATTACAAGATTAACGATCACGTAGAACGTCCTTTCCTTCCTTCCTTGAATACTGAAACATTACAAACAAACAAACAAAAAGCAGGAGACCAGAAGCTAAGGAAGCTGTATTACAAGTTTGGTGCTGGCACAGGGACAAGTTGGCCTGGCCTGTATTGTTTGAACGGCTGTGCGTGATGAAGACTCTGCGTCCCTGACGATTTCTGATCGGGTATGAGCGAAATATTTTCGATTCTCTTATTTGTGAAGCTTAAATTGACTTATCTTTAGTTTTCTTTGTGCGGATGAAGTAAAATCAATTGTAATCGCTTGCTGTCTGGCCAGTGGAAACATGCGCATGGGGCTCAAAGCCTGGCTGGACTCATAGCGAGCGAATTCTAATTAAAACTAACATTAGCTTTACCGCTGGATCGAACTCCCACGTATGGTTTGCGGCACTCAAGTTCCCATTAGTTCCCGGCCAATGGTAAACCAAATCAGCAGTGCAGTTCATACATATGCCAGTCGACCAATGGATAGGTCGATAAGAGAGGTCTTCCAATCGGAGATTTCATATAACTCATTTTATGGCAAACATATAAAATATATATTTGCCACCAGAACATGCAATGCAATACACAGCATTTCTGCTACACAGGGCTTTGCCAGTGAATACGCATTTGTTGATATTGTTTATTTTGGAACTATGGACATCTTAATCACCAGTTTAGTGTACTTCTTTATGTATCTATATACGAATAACCTGTGTTACTTTGGTCAGTTTAGAATGCCTAACACTAAGATGCCACGGGACTTCCCATAGAGTACCAGCTTGGCATTTTCCTGGTATTAGTGTGATAAAACATCGGGAAAAGCCATATTGAGGCTAACTGAAGTCAGCGCTGGAATTTGAACAATGGACTTCCGTGCATGACAACCTTGTGGTGTAGCAGCTAGAGGTCCAAATTCTATTACGGGTTCTGCCAAGAAATTTAATTCTGGTCTGAGCACTGGAACGGGGTACACTCAGCCTCGTGAGGCAAATATGAGAAGGGGTGGGGTCGAGTCCCACCCCAGCAATCCTGGAAATGGTTTTCCGTTGTTTCCCCTCTTTTACACCGGGAAAATGTCGGGATAGTTCCTAAATTAAGGCTACGGCCGTCTCCTTCCCAATCCTCACATGAATTACAAATAAAAACACTAATAGAGCCATCACAATAAGACAGGTTATCAGACAAAAATTCCACACACATCAAAGTAAACGGGGCTAAATGACTAAGATGTCGTAGTAGTGGAACGTACTGTACTTTAAGAGGGTTCAGGACGATTGTGGACGCTGACGCGGAACACTCCTCGTGTACTGTCAATGCCTATAACATTTCTCATTTTCGACATCGCATGGCTGACATTAAGAATAGAGTAATTATATCATACAGATATATTTTGTCGGGTCCTGTATCAACAAGTTACTGTACATTATGGCCATCTAGTTCATTTTATTTGTACAGTATTGCACTCACTGACATAATAAAGATGTGCCAAGAGATTTTGCGGTAATGAGGTACACGTGCATACCAGCGATGGTTATGTGATACATTTAACTTTCAAGGAGCTGGCAAATCGAGAACTATCGCCAGACGACTAGAGTGGTAAAATCAATAGAGAAGCAATAGATTTTGATCCCGAGTTTCTGAATCATGCACTTCTCTCTATTGCGAGTGTTTAGATGTAAATTACATGTATGTACGATGATTCCTGAAAAGTTAGTCATGAGAATCGTCCCCACCCTTAAAATATTGCCAGTTTACTATAAATTGTGAGCGAAACTGTGGAATGAACTTTATTCTTACTTTGAATGTCTGCAGACATACTACTACTATTTTGTATGTCTGCGGACATAGTCGACACTTATACTTTGACTGTCGGAAGACGGTGTTTGGAACTTGTAAAAATTCACGTCTGCAGACGAGCGAACTTGTATAAATTTCTACTGTAATATTTAATACTTTGAAAATTTGTTAAATTATGTCTAGATGGATATCAGATTATTTCTATGCGGGGCAAATATTGCTATGTAAATGCAGTTTATTCACATAGCTATCCAAACTATAATTAGGGAAAGTCATCGATATTGCTTCAGGACTCTTGGGCGAAAGGAAGTAACCCATTAAAGCAATTAGCTAGTAGTTATGCGTGTGATAAAATTCTTAACTTAAACGATTTCTTCTAAGCCGAAAAATCATCACCATGAAGATTGAGGCCACCCAATTTGAAGGAAGGAAGACATTGGTATCCAGCATCGTTATGGTATTCGGTATGGAGTGAATAATCCAGTAGTGGCCATGACCGGGGACATGCATTGACAGTTTGCAGAAAGGATGGGTAATCATGAATTTATTCATTTTTGTCGTAGCTAGTTCGGTTAAATGGGAACATTGTAGATATATTTGTTTGTGTGCTTTATTTAGATTCTTGTTGTAACGTAATTTTACCGACTGACCATTTAAATGAGGAAGCTCATTGTTACTATGTGTAAATATTTTGATTGTATTCTTGTAAATAGACAGAGTGTAAGAATGTACCGGCAGGTGCATATTGTGTTTAATCTGTATTATCCAATATGACCGTGAGCTCTGGTTCTGACGATAAGTGGATCTTGATTAGCGTAAATTTAACTACAGATATCGGGGGGAAAGGGAGTATTGTTGCTAATTTGTAATCACACAGGCCGTGTAAGATATTATGCCATGTTGAATATTTTATTGCGGGAAGCCGTCAGCTTTCAATGTAAGATTTAGATTCAGTTTGACCATAGAGTTGATGATGTGTTTTTAAACACTATTTTAGCAATTCTCTAATCTGGCGCAAATTATTGTGAGGAATGGTTGTGTCAAGTCAAGGCATTGTGTTCTGGTGTGAATTTATATGCGCTGGACTTGACTTTAGGTCAAGATCTGTATGCTGCGGTTTCTATCGACAGTACGTGCTCCACGAAGACGGCTGTAAGATTCGACGAGTCTTGAAATTCCTGAGAGAATTTTTGAGACATATTTGGTATTGGTGTCACACATGTTTTTTTAGGTTGCTGATGAGTCTACGTCCTTAGGTTATCGAAAAGCCGTGAGCATTTCCGAGACATATGATATTTATTGAAACACACCTCTGACAGTTGACAAGTGAGTGAAGGTATTCCACTATGCGCGCGACCAGGTCAGAGATAGTGACTTGAGGTAATTAATGAGCCAGGCAGCGATGGTCTGTGATCTTGAGATTATAATGAGATAAGTCTGTATGGTTTGAAAGTAATTGTTATATAATTTGGGTGTTATCCACGTCAGATCCATACGTCAAGTGTTATGTTGATATAATTTTTTGTGTTCTTTTGAGTTAGTGCCTGTCTGGTTTTGTTTATGTAAATTCTTGTTTGTGAATATTCTTGTATGCAGGTGTTATTGAACTTAAGGGCGACGATCGGTCGATCCATATGTTTGTTTTGTAATAGTCGCGATAGGGTGTCCATAGGTTTGTATGAAAGACCTGTTTACGCAGCTTATTATTGCGTGCCTCGTGCATTTTGATAAAACTTCAGTTGGAATTTATTAATGTTAATTTTGTAAAGGGTAGGGTATTCGGTGTTTATTGTTTATTTGTCGAGCCAGTTGAGCTAGTCGTTCCCAGGACCCAAATCTAGTTACGAAAATACGGAATGCGCGACTTGCAGATTGTTCTAATGGAAGCGTATTTTTCATATAATATGTATTCATGTCTTTCTAGCATTCAATCTCCCATTAACGCGCCCACACATAAATGAGGATATAACGGACTTAATCCATTTTTATGATTTCAGTGTATTTTATGCTGAGTGTTTATTTTGATATTTGTATTTTATTATTGAGGGAGTCAATTTATGGGAATTTTTATTGTGTTTTTGTCACTGATCAGATATTAAAGTTGTTTTTATATTGATCTTGGTTTCACATTCTTTCTGTGTTTAACTATCCCTAAGTCACCTTGATGTAATGGAAGCAAAAAGATATTTAACTAGCCTCATGAACAAGAACATAACACTTCCCCGAACAGAGTCTTGTCATAATATGCTTCTTTAAAGGGCACACTACAATCTAGCACGCTTTTATGTACAAATACCTACTTAATTGGATGACATGTTTCTAACTTCACATGTTCATCTTCAGATCCTGTTCACTTAAGCTTACTAAGTGTACGATGTTTATCAATTGCACTTAAACACACATATATATTATACAATGTTTATATTACATAAGTTTGTAAAAAATTGTGCAACGTGTCAAATTATTTATAGACAGTATAGTACAATTCTATACTTGTTGCGTAATTTTATTATTACTGTGGTTTATATGTGTAGCCTGTGATCTATTGAATTTTTATTAAGAATAATTTCAGTAGTGAAGTTGTCTGCACTATTTTGTTTTCACTGTTCTAACTCAACTGTTCCTATTTAATCTAGTGGCCTAATTCTATTGTAATATCTCGTGTGGCGAATACAAAAATACACAAATGCACTGAATGTAATGCAGTTATGCCAACTTATCTGGTTTTTAGAACTGGTCCTTGTGGTGTCCGGTCACGTTGCGTTCCTTCAGCGGACTCGAGAGCGTCGCAGTTTGAGCAACGGGCAATCGTCAAGTTCTGCTTATAATTTAGGTAAAGAGTCTAGAGAAACAATTATCAACTATGTGTATGGTGACGATGTCTTAGGCCGGAGTGTTGTGTTCAAGTGGCACCAACGTTTTTGCAGAGGAGAGACAGTTTGGAGGTTGAAAGGCATTCAGTTCTGTCACAAACGATCTGAATTGAACACAATATTGAACGTATTGCAATGCTGAAGGATGCCAACTGCTGCCAATCGATAGATGATCTCGCAGCAGCAGGGATCGGCCAAGGAGACTAACGTCTATTCGCCGAGTCGAGACAGTGCAGGTAAATACTTACACGTGATCACTTGTCTGCCCAGACGGGGAAACATACTCAGTTCACGTGATCGGCTCAGTCGGATAGGGCTAGCCAAGATGATTCGAGATACTGTAGTTTATCATGCCGTAGCCGTAGAAAAGACAAGTCTGCTCTGCGGCCCGGGCTAATTATTTACAGTTACTTTCTTTCTACTATACAGGGTGAACGTAAAATGCCGCACTTGGAGGTCGGCACGCAATTCCTCATCCAATTGCAAGACAAAAGTTTCTATAGCAAAATCGGATCGGGTGCTGTATAAAACCACAAGTATGAAAGCGAGGAGCTGGCAACACTGTCACATACTGAAGCGCATCGGAATGTACAGAGAAATGTGTATCATCCGGCAATACCGTACTATTCGCAGCTCACTGAGTAGACTGTTGGGTTATCAAACCCACATGCGCCATCGAGCTACGGTTCGAATCTACGTCAGTTTTTTTTCGTATTACGTCAGTTCCCGTCGTTTAACTGCGTTTGTAAGCATGATATCACATCATTTTCTCACATGACAGTGTGAGTCACCTTCGTTGCGTAGTGGTCAGAATGATTAGCTCCCACCTGCAAATGCCGGGATGGTACCTACCGTAAGGCTACGGCCGCCTCCTTCCCATGTCCTAGCCTAACCCTCCCACTGTTCCCATCCCTTCATCAGGCCCCCGTTCGCTTTGCAGGTGAGGCCGCCTGGGCAAAGTGCTAGTCACACTCCCCAGTTGTATCCCTGAATCAGAGTCCCAAGCTTCAGGACACTGCCCTCAGTGGCGGTAATGGTGGGATCATCGCATAGTCCGGAAAACGATAATGGAAAAAAGAACGCACAGTGTGATCCATTAAACGGCAAGCATGAGTCGACGAACCACGCATTGCACAACCATAACTGGTCCTGTAAAGTTCATGTAGGGTGGCTTCATGATGGAGTTCACAAATGGTGAATACGTCGATATGCTTTTAGTGTTGGGTACTGCTCGTGAGTATGCGGCACGGTACCCTCAAAGGCGCCATCCCGATAAGAATGTTTTTCGTCGCCAAGAGCAACGCCTGTGGGAAACCGGTAATCTTCGCCCACAAGTAGTGGACAGAGGTCGTCCAAGGACTAGACGTAGCCTACTCCACAAACGGAGGACGCAATTCTTGAAACCGTTCACCAATCACCTCGGCGAATTACCCGTGATATTGCAAGGCAGTTCCATGTATATCCAACACTGGTTGTTGACGTGTTGCACGACGAAGAACTGAATCCATATCTTTACACGTTAACTCAACACCAGCGGCCAGAAGACCACATTCAACGATTACAGTTCTGAGAATTGGATTTGCAATAAGTTAAAGATAACGAATATTTTATCAAGAATGTGCTATGGAGTGACAAATGTAGCTTCACTCGGGAAGGTATTTTCAACCATCACAACAGTCATTATTGGTCTGACCACAACCCACATGTCACCCGTGAACGTGGCTTTCAGGCATGCTTTGGCATGAGCCTGTGGGTTGGAATCGTGGGAGGAGTGCTTTTAGGCCCTTACCTATTGCCAGACAAGTTTATTACCCCCCTCTATCGTACGTTCCACTTGGTGTTCGGCGACAGCTATGGTTTCAGTGTGATGTTGCACCGCCACACTTTGGAAAGACTGTGCGTAACTGTTTAAATGAAGCGTGTTCAGGGAAATGGATTGGTCGTGGAGGTCCAATGTTCTGGCCGCCACGTTCCACGGACCTTAATCCACTAGATTTTTATTTGTGGGGACACTTAATGGAACAAGTTTATAGTACTCCACCCATGGATGTACAAGACCTAATAGCTCGCGTGCATGCTGCATCGGTAATATTGGATGCAGGTGTGTTGCATAGGGCCCGGCAAAGTATGCTCCAACGAGTGGCGAAGTGTTTGCAAATGCAAGGAGGTCGCTTTGAACATCTGCTGTGAAGTGAAGGCATTGCTCGTAAGTGTACGTACCGGCTCTGTGAAGATAAGACTGGACGTCAAACGTACACTATGAAATTATGGTGCGTAGCATAATGAGCAATCTACTGTAGGCTACCTACAGTATTGTGCTTCATTGTGCCGCATTGGATAAAGACGATGTTACTGTATCCACTATTATGTTCTATTGGCTTTATTTGTGCCATGCACGAAACAAGGGGTCGTTAACTCTGTAAGAAGTTCATGTCACGTTTGAATGATTAAATACAGGTAACTGTAACGGTAAGACATAGTGTATTGCATAGTGGATGCAATTTGATACATTACCTGAAAAAATGGCGCGAACGCGACTCGAACATCGGCGCGTCCGCACAATCGGCATTTATGGCATTACCTCGTCTCACTGAGCTAATGAGACAGCTCCAACAGAGTGCCGAGTCCCTGCGACCAGTTTTTGACCATGCTGCATGCAGTTACAGCGTTGCCAGTGCTTCGTTTCTTAACACTCATTTCTGTTAAACCTATTGGCAGGATTAGGTTTTTCAATATAGACTTTTGTCGTGAATTTCGACGAGAAACCGCATGCCAACCTCCAAGTGCGGCATTTAACGTTCACCCTGTATAGTAACGAATATTGTCAATATATGGTAAAATTCAGCACACAGGAATCATAAAATATATTCGAAACATTTCATTACGCTCATATTAATGTAATACAGTACACTGTATTGCGATAGATACGGTTTTCAGTAGACTGTGTCTGACCAGCTGCTGCTGTAACATGGTTATAATTTGGCGGTCTTCAGTTTCTTCGATAATTTCATCATGTTCCCACATTCCCACAGCAGGACACAATACGGGTGTTATTAGTCCTGCTGAGTCAATAGAGCTTGACATTGCGTCTACAACGAAAGAACGACTGTGCCCCACTTACATATGATCAAAATTAATTCTTGCCTATACTAGGCAGTTTAGAACTTATTACATTATTACTTAATTAAGTACATGAACTATCAATAAGCAATACAATCATAGCTCCGAATAAAAATAGAAATCACACTGTACAATGTAAAAGATAACTTAAGCTTCACATGCAAGCTATACACAGCACTGAAGTCGGCGTACGTTCAACAGGCACAACTCTACACACCCCTTGAGGGCAGCCCTGCAATCACGCGCACAGTTGTGTTTACTTCCACTGTCTCGACTCGGCGAACTGACTTTAGTTATAAGGTGATGTGAATCTGGAGTGTACACCGTATTGGACGTTAGCATGTGAAGACATCTGGATTCTGCTGGCTGCCTACATACAGGTGCCAGTCCGGGAATTAACAATGTAATGGACGTATATTTTGTCCAATATGAACGAAAACACGAGGCCTCGCGTCGTCTCCAAACATAGGGCAGAATCATCAAACATTTGCAATTGGCACTAAACACAAATAGTAGAAACTGCTCTGATTTCCTGCAACGAAGCATTCTTCTGGTTCTACCCCTCTCCATCAGTGGGCCTTCAACATCGGGGGTTTATATTGGGAAATTTGATTCTTAATCCACAGGCACACAACTTGTTCACCTCAAATATATTTGTGGCCCTCGTGGAGGGATTGAAAGTTACCTCGAGCAACATGAAGCTTTTTGACGAGTTACAAGTTCAATATTCACAACAACTTATTCAAAAATTGAAATCATAAGGCGTTGTAGTAGGCTATGTCTTGACCCTACGTCATTGTTGGCGACAAATGAAAATTATTAATGATTAGCAGCTGATTAAATGTTGATTTTAAGTTGGGAGCTATATTCATAACCCACCGTTACTGACCAAATAATATACTGTATGTTATCTAGGTAGCTCACACGGAGTACTCTCCTTCCCAGGCCGCAGTGAGACTCTGTCTCCAACCACGATAATATTTGTTTCAGACGAAAGGATTGACTTATAGCTATTTCTAACTTCAGTAAGGGAAACACTAGGCATGAATTTAAAATACAGAATTTAATTCGAGAAAGACAAAATATTGTACAGCCCAGGGGCAGTACCCCTAGGACCCACCCTTTCATCTTTCACCATTCACCACCCTCAAAGGCATGCCATAAGCCTTACACACTTCCTTGACACGAGCAGGCCCAGCAGTATTGCTGACAGCCACGCTTACACAACACATACACAAACACGCTATCTGGAGCGGCAACAATGAGGAAGCGCCGACTAAGCAGTGGGGGAAAGCCTTAAAAGCTAGACCCAGAAGAGCCCCATTATATATTCGTGGCCAGCGGCTCTGCTTCTGAAGGTCCGTTCCAGATCAGCCCATCGTCACCAGGTGAGAACTAGCCGTGTGCTCAGATTCCTAATTATTGTAACACCTAACCCAGAACACTTTTGTATTTCACACACTTTGTACTTTGTTTTATACTTGTCCACCACCTAAAGGGACAGTACATCATCGCCACTGACCAATAAATACTTAGTCATTAAACACATACATCTACTACTTATTACACCCAGTTTTACATCCCTACACCCAACCTGACCTTAGTCCTAATTGCCCCTGACCGTGAAGGCCAGGAACTGCACCGTCAGGAATCCCATTGTATTCGAGTAAGCAGCCAGACTGCAGCGTGCCGGGTTGTCGACTCTGCACGTGACCTCGCTAAACGCTCGCTCATACTTCATTGGCAGGCTAAGTTAATAGCTCACTCTTAGACATTCATCCCCTAACAGGTAGACGCACCCTGCAGGAACGTACCCCAACAGCTCACATCCTCACACCAACACATTACACTAGTTGTCTCCCCAACTACGGGAAACTACCCCTTTTCGGAAACATCCCCTAAATTAATACATCTACACTACCCTGTTTATCCCACCCCAAACATAGGGATAAAACAGATTGGTGGAGCGCCGCTACCACGCAAAATAAGGGTAAGGGACTCAAACAACGAGCCCTCGTGGTAGAGCGCAAGGCACACAAGCTGCCAAGCGAAACTAGATTTTTTTTGGAAAGCATTATTTTTTTTCCTCTCTGGGAACACAAGGGCAATTTTAGCCAACCCCGCCCCCCCCCTGGGAAGAACCAGCAGATTTAATACACTGGAAGCCACACACATTTTTTAACACACACACGTAGTTAAGGATGGCCCCCCTATACCGTTTAGCCGTGCTAAAGAACATTGGGGAATACCAGGAATTAATTGCCTGGCACAAGGTCATTGAGACAAGGCAGGACTACCTCAGGAGGAATCAGCAGCTCCTGCACGCTCAGTATATGAGAATTATGAGGGTACTTGTCCGGCCACTCCGCAGCGCCAAGAATCGAAAGACTAGGGCAAAAATCCCCACCCTCCGTACACAACTCAACAAAGCACAATGGAAACTACACTGCCGACACGAGATCATGTTCCAGCAATGGGAGGCACTCATTAAACAACACAAACAAATAGGAACTAGCGGTACCAAAATTGCCGAACAGGCCATATGCCTTAATCGGCAGTACGCCCAAATTTGGGAAGGATATCGGGAGCTCCAAGCCAACAATGCCATCTTTGAGTTCACGGCAGGGTCACCAACGAAACCAAGAGAGGACATAGTTGTAGATACGCTAACACAGCAATTCGCGAAGATGTCCATCTCAACGCATACCGCCACACAAGGGAAGGAGTCTGCCGTGGCCATTGGCCAGAAAACCGTCAGGCTAGCCTTCAATACATTACAGGGCCAAACTCACATAGACACACGTCCCGTAGCTCCGGTCCGGGAGGCAATTTTGCCAGACCGGGGGGCGAAACCTACGCCAAACCCCTCAGAACGAATGAACGTGAGGGAATTGACGATAGGGCTCTCAAACACGCACGATAACACAGAGAGGAACCTGGAGGAAATTATATTAAGGGCTGAGGACGTAGAGAACGTGCCACAGCACAGTAAGCCCATACAGACCCACACACATAGACAGACACAAAGGAAGGAGTCTGCCATGGCGATAGCCCAGAAAACGGCCAGACTACTCTCCAATACATTAGAGGGGCGCTCACAGACAACTACACGAACCCTACCGTCAGTTCAAAGGGCGATTTCGCCAGAATGGAGGCGGACACGAACATGTGCACCCCCGTTGCAAAGAAATACAGGGGGATTGCTTACAATTCATCAAGTTGTAACACACACGACTGCACGCACTATCCTGCCTCAAAAACAAAGTACACGGGGTATAAGGGAAGTTTTACCACCCACCCCACGAGGCCAGGCAGACAGGAGGGCATACACCCCCACAGACACTGATAGGGTAGCGTGGAGCCAACGCAGCCCTTCAGGCGCCAGCACACCTACGCCTATTAACAGGCACTACGGTGAACGTAGGCTTAGGCTTACTTTACTTAAAACACCCCAGGAAAAAGGTAAAGAAGCACCCCCAATGAGCCAGAGACCTATACCCTCATGACAGGGCGAAGGTATTCACCCCGTCGGGCAACAGCGCTCGGGCGAGGATAAACACATTTACAGGGGAAAATCCACTCCCAACTAGACAAAACTGGCCAGAAATAAGGCAATTTGTAGGCACATTAAAATTAAAGCCAGGAATATGGACACGCGGACAGACAATCACACGGACGACATCGCACAGACAGCATGAATACACAATCCCACAGAAAAGCCTTAGGATCCCATATAGACACTGTGTCCCATAGGGTTATAGCTAAGAATTAATGTATGCATAAGAGGGTTTATATTATATGTATATGACTTGCATATTATCATTGTGTACACATCTTAAATATACACCAGGGATGGCATATAAATTGCACTAATGCCACTCACAGCACAGACATAAACACGGGGAGGTTCTTTTACATGGTAGGTACACCGACACGGGAGTATACAGCAATAGCTTACTGTCCAAAGCTAGCCTCAATAGGCGCGGCATGGCAACTAAGAGCCAGAAGACACAATCACAAGAACGATTGAGCCACACAAGCATGAACACGGGAAGGTTCTTTTACATACAGAGAATACACGTACAAACACATAAATTACACAGGCAGAGACACTGACACGTAGCAGCGAGACATAATGCCAGATGCCACACGGACAGACAGCGGGCACGGATGACATAAAGGCCACACTACACAAATCTTACACAGATAGCATCATCACGATAGGAGGGCCAAAACATAAGGCATGGTAATTATGAAGAAACGTAGGGCCTCGTAGAAAACATATTTTAAAAGCGCTCACACCATTTGTGGCAAGGTTACAACATAAATGCTGTGTACTTCAAATGTTAAAAGCCGGACAGGAAACACGATACAAGCAGCGGCGTTATGACATGAGGTTACCCAATACTTTGCACGCTCAGCGCGAATACGTGACGCACTGGTCGGCTGGAGGCACTCTACAGACATAGCAGCATTACGGCCGACATTGTATCATTCACTAGGGATTCAAAACCACACTACGCCCACAAATTAAGACTAGGGCTAACCAAAACTCACACAGACGACATATACGGGTCATAATTACAGGGGCGTAGGCCCGTTCCATGTTACTCGCTATAGCAACCTACTTAGGGCATTAGCGACCCCGGGACTACCAATAGGGGGCGTACCGGGAACACCAGGCCTCTACGGAGACCACAAAATACTCTTTTGGACCATAGCGCCCGAAATCTGAATACGAGGGACGCCAAGAGTACACGAAACGCCAACACTAAGTAAACACAGACATCAATCCACAAAAACGGGAAGACCACATTTCAACACTAAACAGTATGATAAATCAGTGCGGGACACCCAGAAACGCCCCAGAAATAGGCCAAGATACGCTCCAAAAAGGGAGACAATAAGCACAGTGATAGAGAGTAAACAAATTAGGAAAGACAGACAGAACAGCCCGTTCTAGGGCAAAATCGCGCTCTGACACACGGAAATACACCAGGGCAGACATATTCCATGAACACAGGGAATATCACGGGCACAGACAAACGCTCACACAAAATAAGTAACACCACATCTCTACGGCCAAGAATAATGGCAATCCAATACAAGGGGCATGTAGATTACCCCGGACATAAAATAATAGACCAAGGCACAAAGGGAAGTAATCACGGAAACAAATTCCCAAACAAGCTTGAGAGCGAAAATATGACAAGTTAACACATTGGCCTTTCTAGAATGCAAACACATGTCGACACACGGACAGTGGCAGAAGTCACGTCTTGTTATCCTTCCTGCATATCGGTGAGCACATTCAGTACACAAGGACACTAAACAAATATACGGGAAGCACTGTGCTGCAAATAAGCGAATTCCAACGTCTCGCCATACACTGTTTGTGGAAGAAATTTTTGTAGCTGCGGAACGTGACAATGACATACAGACATGATGACACTAACATAAAACAATAACAGTAAAGTTATACAGTGACAACACGGATGTTGATACAGGAAGTGAGGCTTCGACTAAAATATTACACAAATATTGCAGACCAGATTGATCTGGGAAGACAGACTATTTTACGCCTACCACTAACAGGACTGGCACATGTATACACAGGTGATAACAGATATCACACAGCGCGTGCCAAGTAGCCACGCGATACAAGATAAGCTCTCTCCGATAACAGAACACGCACCGGCGACAGAGCTAGCGGCAGGCGGCCCCGTACATACAAGCGCGTGCCAATTAAACCCACGGCCGCTTCCCTCCCACACGCGCCCAGCACTTAGGGGCAGACAGGCAATTACACGCGAACATACAAACTAACTAAGGGCAGATACAGACAGATTCCATGGAGGAGCAACCCCCCCCCCCCCCCTAATATTTTTTTTGGTTGTTTCTTTTTTTTCCTCAAACTACTACAGGCAATTTTGCTATGCCGGGTTATATTCGCAAGCCACAGGGTACCCCCTCTCACATTATGAACAGGGGACCAGATAAGGCCGTGAAACACACAGCGTCACCACACTTAGACATCATAGGGGCAGCCAGAGGGCGGTGCCCAGAGACATAGACATTTTACACGACGTAGGAATGACAGACCCACGGGCACTCCACAGATTAGTATTTTGGGAGACACTAGGTGCTATATGGCATCTCAACTCAGCGAGCGTAAATCCCAAAGAGCGGGAGGAAAACACTAAACGGCCAAGAGAGGCTGACACACTACAATAGGAGTTGAGGTGGATAATACCATCAGAATGGCCATAGTACAAGGTACGGGCTAACATCCCCATACCCCCCTCCTACATACCCCATTACCTAAAACACTATCCAGCACAGACATACAGACACATAAAACACCTACACTACATTGCAAATTATACATAGGGGTTGATAGACTTCATGCTTTCCACAAATTAAGGTTTGCTACACCTTGGACCCGAACGCCTACACCTGAGTATTAGAGGTGATTCGGAAACAAATATTAAGCTGCGATGCACATCTCTATATAGAGAGATGAGGCCGTACTGATAATAACAAATATTGTATTAAATAAATCCCGAATGCAAGGGACATAAACTTATTATATCCTAGCACATGCCTTATCCTCAAATGCGAGAAGACATGCCTCATATCCATCTCACTTTATGAGATATCCCAACCACACACCAAGGGTTATATTACTATCACATCCGCATGATATTTTCAATTTTGGACACCTGGGAAAACCCCACCCCATCCACTCACAGTAAATATATCCTAATAGCATCATCGGCTCCCGGCCACCACAAACATGGAGTCCAACGATGCATCACACTCTCCCACCACGCATTAACCCTACTCAGCAAATAACACCCGCGGATCCTAATAATAAGGGACCAGACACCCCATAAACCTACTAATATCTCCAGAAAAGTACCAAGGCATCAGCGCTGGAGATCCGATACGGCAATAACAGGCCTAAAGTAGTAACTGCATTTCGAAGATTCTACAGCCCCAAAACCCTAGGAATTTTACCAAATTACACAGTACACGGAAACATATTTAAAAAATCACACTAAACACTACAGTATACAGTATCACACTTATTTTCAAAGGAATATGAAGTCACACTATATGGTGACGAAAAGGTACACGGATGGGAGCAGGATCGCCACACGAGGACAGAGCTGGAAAAGGCAGCGATGGATCCTGACCCAGTTTAATGACAGATGGACGTAAGTTCGAAGCGCCGATGACTCAGTGCGGGCAAACTTCGGAATCCTGGGAGTACCTAGCCTGTCCCTGGGGCGAAGAAACTTACACCCATTATGCACTGCGGTCGTCGAGGCCAGACCTGCAGGGGAGACTCTTGACGTCTAGTAGGAGAATTAGCCAGATCAGTATTAGACTCAGGAGACAAACCTAGAGACGACCACATTTAGGACTAGACCCATAGCTAGATGTAAGTTAGGTCCGTCCTCGGAGGCGTAGTGGATAGTCCTCCAATCGTGTGAAGTGAAGAAGGGCCTCAGGATTCAACGGGACCAATCCTGGAGCACGCCAAGTCCTCATTCCGGAAAGTGAGGTGAAGATGATTTAATAAATGATATATAATAACTAATGAATGATAAATAATGCGTATGGAATGAATGCGATCATTCGGCTCCGTGCCCACATAAATGGATGACACTGAGTCTCCAGAGATTAAATGGTAACGCAACGGGCGGCCAGAGATATTAAATGGGTATGCAACGGGCTTCCCAATGGGGTTTCGTGGGCAACCCAATAATAAATATAAATGAATGATATAATGCGAATATAAGCATATATAAATACAAATCAAAAGGGTATCCGCGCACAGCGTTTGCACCCAGCAACGCAAGCACACAGGCCTATACACTACACACTAGTTATTAAGGGGGGAAGTCGACAATTAGCCTTAAGGACGCGGAATGCAAAAGGGCTTTTAGCCTGGCGATTTTGGAGGCAACCGGTGTTTCCAAAACACGCACGTGTTGTGCCCTGAGGGTGGCAACATGTCTCAGGCGATACAGGGCGTTCGGCACCGTCTAGGGTAAGTACGATAACATGCCAACAATAAACGGTACAGCAACCGAGGCTGACCAACCGCAGTAATATACGAGACGTCCGAAGAGGTCTCAAGGGCGGTGGCATCATCCAAGCCGACCCTTAAAACAGCGCTGCGCACACAATATTGGCCAAAGGTATTTAGCTAACATGTATTTGTATTACAGCTTTGGATCCCAACACTGCAGCACCGAGGAAGAGAATCAGGATAAAAAGGTAAAGGTAAAATGGACCACTAATGTCACAAAAACACATACTCTACATACTTTTCTACACAATACTGATGCATACATCCACACATACGCAAAGACATAATAGATGTAAGCCTATAAATAGTTTAAGTTCTAGCCGGCATAAGAAGGCATAGAATAAGATAAAGTAAGAAGGCGCCAGACAAAGAACAAAGTGGACGTATGTCAATGACGACTGACGAAGGAATATATTGAAAAACGATAATAATTATGATTTTCATTTCAGTACGCCGGCACAAGAGGCGATATGGAAGCTACACTAATGAATATAGGTTATTTTTCTCCAATTTACAGATGGCGACACCATGCATATGGTACTAACAAAGATGATTTCACTGCCATGCAGCAGTAACGTGTTTTTTCTCCATTCCAGCACAATACACACCGTCACTCATTATTGTGTTAACACAATGTGTCACACTGATCACCTTATTACACAATAACACCTGAAGACAAGGTAAATCAGCACAGTACGGGTTGATACCTGTGGGGTATCAGGCCTACTGACAGATACAGAACATAACGTCAAAGATGTGACGTGACATACGACACTGAGAGCCGTAACCAAACTGTGGCGACGACTTTCACTGTTAAGTGTGGAATCACTCGCCCTCAGCGAATGACCCACAAGGTAAAGGTACATTGGCACAATAGCGCTAAACTACGGTGAGAGTAGCGGCCGATTAACATACAAGAGGTATGAATGGCCAGAGGAGAGCGCTATGGTAATGTCGGACAATGAGAAAAGGTGCCAGGCTCATGAGCAGACAGGTTTAGTAATAGTAGTAATATAATTAAGACTAGCATGTAAGCATTGTAATCAAAAAATTGTAAAAACATTGTAACACCATCAAATCACGAGAAATATGAAATACTGTAACTTTCTAACACCATTCACACCGTAATACACTTTTGTCTCTTTCATTTTCTTTCTACTAACGTTAAATTTTGTGAATGTGCCCTGTTTCATCCCGACAACAATAAATCATTTTGATATATACCTTTAACTTACACCCTGGGGCACCTGTTTTTCTATTTTCTTCCACCTTTTATGCAATACTTTGCCTATACTTTATAGACACAAGGTACATGCAGGGAGCAATTTTTTCCCACACAGTGGCGGACGACACAACCACCCGTCCAACCATGGTTTTTTTCCTGCCTGCATGGCACCAATATGCATGTACCTATGTTTTTTTCTTTTCTTCGTTTTTCTCATTAACAGCAACAACATCAAGATAATAATAATAATAAAAATCAACTATGTATATGTACACACCCAAAACCCACCCTCTCTGGGCTCACGCTAAACACACATCACCAGAAGGACAACACGACATCTACACATCCACACAACACCAAAGAAGAAGAAGAAGAAGAAGAAGAGGGAAAAGAAGAAGAAGAAGAAGAAGAACCCCTACACCGACACGCCTACTCTATTTTCCGTTCGCGAGGCCGCGAACAAAGGCCGAGGAGGTCTTGTACAGCCCAGGGGCAGTACCCCTAGGATCCACCCCTTCATCTTTCACCATTCACCACCCTCAAAGGCATGCCATAAGCCTTACACACTTCTTTGACACGAGCAGGCCCAGCAGTATTGCTGACAGCCAAGCTTACACAACACATACACAAACACGCTATCTGGAGCGGCAACAATGAGGAAGCGCCGACTAAGCAGTGGGGGAAAGCCTTAAAAGCTAGACCCAGAAGAGCCCCATTATCTATTCGTGGCCAGCGGCTCTGCTCCTGAAGGTCCGTTCCAGATCAGCCCATCGTCACCAGGTGAGAACTAGCCGTGTGCTCAGATTCCTAATTATTGTAACACCTAACCCAGAACACTTTTGTATTTCACACACTTTGTACTTTGTTTTATACTTGTCCACCACCTAAAGGGACAGTACATCATCGCCACTGACCAATAAATACTTGGTCATTAAACACATACATCTACTACTTATTTCACCCAGTTTTACATCCCTACACCCAACCTGACCTTAGTCCTAATTGCCCCTGACCGTGAAGGCCAGGAACTGCACCGTCAGGAATCCCATTGTATTCGAGTAAGCAGCCAGACTGCAGCGTGCCGAGTTGTCGACTCTGCACGTGACCTCGCTAAACGCTCGCTCATACTTCATTGGCAGGCTAAGTTAATAGCTCACTCTTAGACATTCATCCCCTAACAGGTAGACGCACCCTGTAGCAACGCACCCCAACAGCTCACATCCTCACACCAACACATTACACTAGTCGTCTCCCCAATTACGGGAAACTACCCCTTTTCGGAAACATCCCCTAAATTAATACATCTACACTACCCTGTTTATCCCACCCCCAACAGAGGGATAAAACAATATATATAAAAAAGTAGATGCGTTTACTGAAGTTACGTTAACAAGTGGCCTATGAAAAGTATGGAGTATGAATTTACGTTTACCTTATTTCCAAAGCTGTGAATTTACTTACCAAAATTATTTAATAGAGAGATTTTGTGAGGTTTGGGCAATTCACTGACCAGCGGAGATTCATGAGATATTCGTTCTTCATCGTGTAACGATGTCTCTCGTCTGAGACATCCTTCAGATCGTGGTCGTGAATATTCGTTGCCGATGATTTAAATAAAGTAATTGAGTTAACAGTGACGAAATGTATGTCCGCTGTTACCTTGAGAGTGATGAAGTTCAAATTTCAAGAATCACTTTAATGACTCGGACCACAAACACAACCATTGCCATTCGTATGACTAGACATAATTTGCCTAACATACACTCAAGTTCGAAAACTGTAGATTTCGGAGATTCAAATATATCCCAAGTCCACTGGACTGTGATATCTGCTAAGTCCCATGGACCGACAGGATACAAGTCGTCCGGACTGACAATTGAGTAACCGAAGTGAGTATAACATCAAGTCAATGAATAATAATGAGGTAGTAGAAATTTATTCTGCAGGCCTTTAAATTACCTTTCCGGCTCCGTTCCAAATCTTTCCATTTTCAACAATCATCGCGTGGTTTCCATGGCAACCCTCCTCTCTTCCAACTTCACCATCTTCTAGCCCGTTGATTAGTTCTGGCCGACCACGTGATTCTTCTTTTTCGAAATCTAGGATTGCTTTCCTCTTGAATTTAAATCGCTGGCTTGAGGCTATGGTGACGCAAAGTATCACCTGAGTTGACCGTCCGTGACCTTAATGCTAGGAACTTCTTCGTCCGTCCACAATTCTTGGAATAAGTTGCGAGAGTCTCCCTCGTTCTTGAGCCAAGACAGGGAAATATACCGCTGCGCGCACTGATCAAAAATAAAACCCTGTCACCAAGTGTGAAGAAATCTGTCTGAAAATTAAGTAAAAATCAACTCCAGGCTTTTCGCATCCCCAAGACAAAGAAATAATGTATTGAAATATTGAATCTCTATGATTTTCCTGGTTAAATAATTATAGAGAAATCAGGTAATTGGAACATCACCATGGCACAATTAGCCTTTACCAAAATATCACTAATAATTATAATAAACAAAATTAAAAGATATATCGAATAATAATAATAATAATAATAATAATAATAATAATAATAATAATAATAATAATAATAATATGTGTAAAATTAAATCTGGATCAAGTGATAATAATAATAATAATAATAATAATAATAATAATAATAATAATAATAATAATAATAATAATAATAAACATTGAATAATGTGTGGCTTGCATATTATCCAAATCAAGTTTATAATAATAATTATTCCAGATATAAAGTTATTAATAAAGAAAATAAATGTGCATTTTCAGGACATTGCAGCGTTTCAATGCCTGCCTCGGATAAGTAAAGATTCACATGCTTTATGAGGAGTGACTTATGCCAGTTAATTGGGTTGAATCATTGCATAATGTCCCATCTTGATGATATGTGCCTGCTACATTCGGCTTGTCACTCACATTCTAATAGCATGTGCTCATCCACGAACAACGAATTCTTTGTAGTTAATATAATAAGGGCATATACTGTATAAATATGAACACCGACAGTAGTGGCTACGCTGGCTAAAGCGCAGCATTAGGTCATGGGGCCAAGGTCTCTGCTGACTCGGTAGACGCGTGGGTTCGAGCCTCACCGTCGACCGTCCTTGAAAAGGTTTTCCTGGTTTCCCATATTCAACACCAGGCAAATGCTGGGACGGTACCTTCTGACAGGCCACGGCCGCTTCCTTCCACATCCTTGCCCAGTTTCATTCACCATCATTCATTTAATCTCTCGTTACCTCCTCTCATGAGGTTGGCGTCAGGAAGGGCATCCGGCCGTAAAAACCATCGCCACAAAGACTTCCATCGCATTTCATCCCCGACCCAGTTGGAAAACGGGAATAATAAGGGGTAGATATACATACTGTATAAATATGAACACTGTATAGCGACAGGACATTAATGTGAAGCATAACTTAAACACCATCTTACCGCTCGTTTAACTGATTGTGAAGATTAAGGAAAAAACTTGAGGCAATAGTTTCACTTGAAGTAGAAAAATCTATTGAGGAAAATATGTTGTATATGTTAGGGGTAGATGCGTTTAGTTACGTAACCACAACACATGTCAAGTCGTTGAAAGAGAAGTGATGCTGCATCGACTTGAGGAATGATATAGAGAACTCGTGATTTCATGGACGACAAAAACACAACCACTTGTGCGCCAATGTCAGAGTGTGATTTGATTATTTGAATCATGAAATTGCTCAACAGACATCGCACAATTGCTGTAATAATGGCATAACTTGAAATATGTACTTTTACAGTTTTTAGTTCAGTATGAAAATGAAAATCCACAGCCTGCTTCCAGTCTCCGACCGGGTCAGGAATGGAATGAATGAAGCCCCCATCTAGCGGCGAGGATATGTTTAGTTCAGTATAATGATGGAAAATATTATTTTAAATGTTTATTAAATCTCTATCGTTTTTCTTGGCAACATGAGGCTACATAGTGCGTTGTGCGAGTTTTGGAAAACATTGCAATTGCATCTAGACCACTGATCATTCCTAATTGCATTCATTGGTGTCTGTCACACTCATCTGAAGCAAAGTAATTAATCCCCAATTCAATATGACGTCAAAACCTTGACATTATTTAACTAAACCACAGTTTCCTAATGCCTTGAACTCTTTAAACCCGCGAGGACTGGCGCAAGGGTATTTTTGACCCGAGGCGTAAATAATGCTCTATACAGGGTGTCTCAAAAAATGTACCTACACTCTGAATGACTATAAAATGATTATTTATGAACATAGAGACAAGTTTAACAGCTTCAATTATAGAAGAGACATGTAATTCAAGACTCATGTTCGCAAATGTTCAAATTGGTCACTGTCAGTGTCCAGGAGTTTGACAAACCGCCACCAACGCACCGGACCATTGCTCGCATCAGAAATACATTTGAAGCAGATGGAACCGTTCACAACGTCAATAAGATATGTTCTGGACGACCACGGACATCCACCAGTCCTAGAAAAGAAGAACAGGTGCAGGAAGCCCTCACTCGATCCCCACCGAAATCACTACGACAAACGGCTCAATAGATACACATCTCAAAAGATAGCGTCCATCGCATCATGAAGCGTCTGAGCTGGAAATCCTACATTTCAACACGAAATTGGAAACTGACAGGCAATGTCACGAAATTCCAAATGAACTTTGTCGTAACGTTTGCGAATCCATTGCTTCGTGTTATCAGCTTTGTCTGGACACTGACGGTCATCAACTTGAACATTTGCAAACATGAGTCTTTAATTACATATCTCTTCTATAATTGAAGCCCTTAAACTTGTCGCTATGTTCATAAATAATCATTTTATAGTCATTCAAAGTGTTAGTATATTTTTTTGAGACAACCTGTATTTTCGTTTTGGTCAGCCCTCATTTCCTGTCGCTTACAGTACCTTCCTTCCTGGCCTTGAACTTCACCCTGTAAAAGTAACATGTCCATTACTTTGTGAATACCCAAGTTATTTCTATATTATTTACGATCGGGTCAGATTTACCCATGGCGCCAGTCCTCGCGTGACAATTT
Organism: Meconema thalassinum; assembly: GCA_946902985.2. Classification (NCBI taxonomy): domain Eukaryota; kingdom Metazoa; phylum Arthropoda; class Insecta; order Orthoptera; family Tettigoniidae; genus Meconema; species Meconema thalassinum. The sequence goes on from OX336389.2 coordinate 1,388,524,930, forward strand.
TTGGCTCATGTTGGTCGGGACAATCTGTAAAAAAATAAGGGAAAAATCCACCTATTTTGGTGCAGCACAATCACATAGCTCACGTTCTTCTTCATCCATGTATAGGGTTTATGGACACCTTGGTCGTCAGCTCCATTTTTCAAAAATATTAAGATTAAGGCTTATTATACTGTTACCAAATGTATTGTCATTTTTCTGCATGTTAAACTTGAAAAATGTAAATAAACTCCATTTTATATTGGAAATAGTTCATAGGAAGACACCAGGTGTAAAATTACTTGATTAAAATACGTAGACTACGTTTATGCCAAGCGGGAGTGACACACTATTGGTCAAAATGACCCGGCGCCAGTCCTCGTGTTATATTTATTACGAAAATTCTCAAGGGTTAAATGCAATTTCCCCCAAAACATATTTTGAGTTATATCACTGTTGCAAGAAATGAGCGATACTGTAAGAGAGCCAATTGCTTTTCGCAACATTCTACATAGAAACAGATAGCGCGTTCCAATCTCTACTCCACTTGCATCTTACCCCACGGCGTAGCCCTGCTCGCTAAGTCACTCACCAAGACAGTGATGAGGAGCTGTAGCCAAGTCCGTAGATCAGAGGATCCGAGGTTTGAAAGTGGCTATCCTGAGTGTGATTTATCCCTGAGTTTTATCATTTCAAATGATCTTGTCGACTTCATCGTTATGCGTTACGGTTATGGCGTGCATGACGTCATCATGTTGTTCAGTGCATATGCACCGAGTCTGAGTTTACTCCTGGGGTCTGGCGTTATGCGATACGGAGACGGCGAGTGCGTGACGTCATGCAGCAGAGTGCACCTCCCACTCTCAGTTCCCCGCGCGGGAAGCCTAAGTTTAAAGGTAATGGAGTCTGATGAGCCTGAGTTTACTCCTGGGGTCTGGCGTTATGCGATACGGAGACGGCGAGTGCGTGACGTCATGCAGCAGAGTACACCTCCCGCTCTCCGTTCTCCGAGCGATAAGCCCAAGTTAATGGGTAATGGAGTCTGTTGAAAAAGTCCTGGAGCTTCGAGCGAAGCGAGAAGCCCTCCTGAGCCTTTCTAACATGTGTAGCATTTGAAGCATGCGTCATTTGAAATGATATAAAGTCTAGTCTCTCAGACTGACTATCTTTTTCCTCACTTCCTGCAGACAAATGCTGGGGTAGCACCCTTTTTCAAGTCCTGGGGCACCTTCCCCAATCCCCGATCCTAATAAATAGTGTTACACTACTGCAGTCACGACAGAAACACGGGTTATTAGACACAATACAATTCAAACAGGAGTGGCGTTCTCGCTCGCTGTGCTCCATTTTATAGGATCGAGTCCTGGCGCAGCCAGTTGACATTTGAGGGTGGTTAAACGTGAGGGAGCCTTTCTGGGGTAAAACTCTCGCACCCCGGCGTCTCCCAAAATCGCAGCAATTAAATGCGACGTAATACAATTACCATTATACAACTTTCACCCAAAAAATCATTCAAAACACTCAGGATATATTTAGCTATTTCTTTCTTTTTTTTCGCATTTTTTTTAACATTGCAGTAGATGCGTTCAAAAAGTAAAGAGCGGAGGCATAATTACAGAAACCAGTGTATGTTAGAAGTATTGGCCCTGGCTGATGAGGCACTTGTCCCACTTTGACACGAGGCCGGGAAAGGCTGTTTCATAAAATTCCCTGGGGTGCGATGTGAACCAGTTCCGCACGTACAGCTGGACGTCCGAGATGAATCATTGGCCCCGCAGAGTCCTTTTCAGGGGACCAAATATGACGTAATCACAGGGAGAGAGGTCTGGACTCTATGGAAGGTGGCAGAGAACCTCCCATTTGAATTTCTGCAGGAGTGCCGCGACTGTGTTGGCCGTATGAGGTCGTGCATAGTCGTGGAGCAGAATGACCCCACGAGTGAGATTGCCTGGTCGTTTTGTTTTGATCGCTTGGCGAAGGGTGGTCAAGCTTTGCGAGTAACGCTGGGCATTCACTGTTGTCCCGTACGGCATAAAGTGTATCAGAATGGGGCCATCTTGGTCAAAGAAGAACGTCAGCATTACCTTTCCTGTACTCGTGTGGATGGTCTTGCCTTTTTGTGTGGTGGTGACCCTGGATGCATCCACTGGAGGTTTTTTGTCGTTTGGATTCTGGTTCGAAGTGATGACACCATGACTCATCTCCAGCCACCACTCCTGCCAGTAACCCATTCCCTTCCCTCGCATAGCGCTGCAGATGACCAAGACAGTGGGCCATTCGACATGCTTCCTGGTGTGGTTGAAGACTCTGGGGCACCCATTGGGCACATACTTTGCGCAAGTGCAGTCGTTCCTTCATGATGGTGTGCACAATTCCGACGCTCAATCCGACCACGGCGGCTCTGGCGTTCACTGTTACTCGGCGGACCTGGGTAATGAGTGCGTCAACCAGCTGGACGTTGTCATCAGTAATGCAGGGGGTGCCCCAGACCGGGCATCATCGGCTAACGACACCCGTCCTTCCCTGAAGCGCTTGTGCCATGCCTTGACCCTTGCAAGGGTCATGCAGTGTTCGCCGTACACTTGTGACACTCGGCGATGAATATCCGTTCCCCCTACTCCTTCCGCTGTCATAAACCGAACACCACCACTTTGCTCTTCGTTTGACGCCTCCATGTCACTGTTTGCAATGCGACTGGCAGCGTTGGGTGATTGATGCATGCCGCTGCTCGCTTTGTATCGTCACGTGAAGTGCTCGCATGCCCTCTAGCGACGGGCTGTGACCTTCCAGACTCTGGTCGGAACCACACCTCGTTACACACGCCACGATTAGCCGATGTCGTCACCGGTTTGCGCATTTCAGCCTCCGGCTCGTTACTTTTTGAACACACCTTATAATATCGTATGGCCTCGGCTGCCGGGTTCAAGCTATAATATTATCGTATGGCCTCGGGAGCCGTGTGCAAGCTTTGTTATTTGGCTCCCAAAGGGTAGCTTGCATGTCGAATTTCGTTGTTCCTTGAAGCACTATGAAAGTCAAGGAGATTAGATACCTAAGCTCCTTGAACACTATAGTGCTTTCTAGTAGAGAAATGAGGAAATTTGTGTTGCCGGAAACTCCCGAGATTAATTTTGCCATTATGAACACGGCCTACTGAATTCAAATGGGTTCTTTGACATGCCAACATCGTATGACGTGGTGTCGTAATTTTTGCCGGCTTTCAAAAATCACGTACCACGGTCAGGAGCGAACCTGCAAGCTTGGGGTTAGTAGACCGACACGTTGACCACTCACCCACCGTGGCAAGAAGTAGATAGCTAATAGCATGTAACAAATGAAGGGCAAATGGAGAGAAAGGGCTATGTTACCATTTGTTAATGTTCAGTATACTGCTTTTAAAGAGTTTAACTCTGTTTACCAAATTAATTTTTTGAACAAATGAAACGATATTTTTTATTCCGTACTAGCAATTTAATTTTAAAACCGTTCAATCTTATATCTGGAGTGATAAAAGAAGATTATATGGTTAGGAAGATAAACTTTTGACCTCTTCATTTCCAATGTACTGTTTCTAGTTTTCCTCGCATGCTTGGATCTAACGCACTGTTTCCAAACCCACCTTCGGTAATGTTTAGGACCAGGAAGGAACCTGTCATTCACATACAAATAGACCTACCGGTATACAAATAAAAAAAGGACTTTCTCTGTACTCTTCAAATAATAAATAATTGCCTGCTTTGAAGGTTATTCTATTATCCTTCCTATTTTTATTTTTGCTTTAGTAAGGTTTATGTACATTCAGTACGGTATTTCAAGAGGTTACCAATCCAAAAACTACTGTAAAAAGATACAGTTAGTCTGAGAGACTAGGCTTTATATCATTTCAAATGACGCATGCTACAAATGCTACACATGTTAGAAAGGCTCAGGAGGGCTTCTCGCTTCGCTCGAAGCCCCGGACTCTTTCAACAGACTCCATTACCCATTAACTTAGGCTTCCCGCGCGAGCACCTCTTTAAGGGTCACCCTGTATTTGAGTCTGACATCTTTCACAACTCTTTAAGGGTCACCCGTTATTGGAATCTGATATATTGCAAACCTCTTTAAGGGTCAGCCTGTATTTGAATTGAATCTAACATATTGTACACCTCGTTAAGTGTCACCCTGTATTTTGCTCTGACATCCTGCACACCTCTCTAGGAGACACCATGTATTCTCATCTGGCATCTTGTATATCTCTTTAGACATCACCCTGTATTCTTGTGTGGCATATTTTACACCTCTTTAGGAGTCACCCTGTATTCTTGTCTGACATTTTGTACATCTCTTTAGGAGTCACCCTGTATTCTCGTCTGACATCTTGTGCACCTCTTTAGGAGTCACCCTGTATTCTTCTCTGCCATCTTGTACACCTCTTTCGGAGTAACCCTGTATTCTTATATGACGTCTGGTATATCTCTTTAGGAGTCACCCTGTATTCTTCTCTGACGTCTTGTATATCTCTTTAGGAGTCACTCTGTATTCTTCTCTGGCGTCTTGTACACCTCTTTAGGAGTCACCCTGTATTCTTATCTGACGTCTTGTTCATCTCTTTAGGAGTCAACCTGTATTCTTGTGTGACATCTTGTACACCTCTTTAGGAGTCACCCTGTATTCCTGTCTGACATCTTGACACCTCTTTAGGAGTCACCCTGTAATCTTACCTGACGTCTTGTATATCTCTTTAGGACTTAGGATTCACCCTGTATTCTTGACTGACATCTTGTACACCTCGTTAAGGGTCACCCTGTATTCTTATCTGACATCGTGTCCTTCTCTTTAGGAGTCACCCTGTATTCCTGTCTGACATCTTGCACACCTCTTTAGGAGTCACCCTGTTTTCCTGTCTGACGTCACACACGCGCCGTCTCCCAGGAGTTATCTCAGACTCGGTGCATATGCACTAAACAGCATGATGACGTCATACACGCCGTAACCGTAACCGTAACGCATAACGTTAGACCCAAGCATAACGACGAAGTCGACAAGATCATTTAAAATGATAAACAAAACAACCAACACACTGCTTGTTTTGTTATTTAAATCCATTGAAGTAGAAAACTACATACGTGCTGCCCAAAAGTGGATATCTTCTATTCGGCCAAATACGAATTCATCATCTGAAGAAGTAACAAGAAGTTCCGTTAAGAACTATACAGCCTACTTTTCATGCCAATGATTATTCTACAGAATATGAACCTATCTAGAATAATGACGAAATTAAGTTGCTAATATCGAAATTTCCAATTAGTTCGAAATACTGTATACCTGGCATAATGTATCCTAATAGAGCACTACAGTTGGCAGCCCTGATGACTGAATATATTCTGGGTTCCGTCTCTTACGGTACTAAATACAAAATTTGGTTGAAGTCCACTGGATAGCATGGACGTTACATGCAGTTAAACATTGGATCTAACAGCGCGCGTAAAATCATGTTGGCAACAATGTCATGCATGTATTGGTCAGAAATAATCTGAAATAATATGATCTATTGTTGTGCCAATTTTGAATGAAATCCATTAGTTAGTATAGAAGTTACATGCATTTTAAAATTGGACCTATCAGCAGGCTTAGAATCATGTTGGCAGCACTGACGTATATTAGTTACTCCAAATTCGTCTGAATGCCAGGTACTATACGTGTGCAAAGTTTAGAGCTATTGGCTTGCATACTTTCTGATATATTGATATTAGGGTAACAAAAATAGGGACAGCACATATTAACAGTTGGCAGCCCTGGTTGCACCTTAGAATACGCATAGTCATATCTGTTACGGTACACATAGCACATACGAAATTTGGTTGAAATCCAAATGATAGTATGGAAGTTACATGTATTTAAAGTTGGACCTGTCAGCAGGCTTAGAATCATGTTGGTAGCACTGACGTATATAAGTTACTCCAAATTAATATAGAATGTCAGGTACTATACGTGTGCATAGTTTAAAGCTGTCAGCTTGCATACTTTCTGATATATTGGTATTTGGATAAAATAAATTAGGAGCATTTATTAACAGTTGGCAGCCCTGGTAGGTCTTAAGAATACGCTCAGTCATATCTGGTTATGTACACATACAACATACGAAATTTGGTTGAATTCCGCTTGATAGTGTAGAAGTTATATGCATTTAAAAATTGGACCTATCAGGAGGCTTATAATCATTTTGGCAACACTGCCATGTTTGGCCTCCTGGAAATTAAACTGAAATGTTATGATCTGTACGTGTGCCAATTTTGAAATAGCTCCCATTCATACTTTCCAAGATATCCAACATGGAGCTCAAATTTCAATTGCGATTTTTTAGCAGTTGGTAGCACTGACATCATTTTCAAATATGGCCGTGAGATATTCAGCTATAGATCTTTACTCCTACCAAATTTTGTTTCGATTCCTGCAGCCGTTTAGGAGTTGATAGGGGGGGACACACACACAGCCAGACAGACAGACAGAAGGACAGACAGACAGACAGACAGACAGACACACATTTGCCCGATCTCATAAGTCTACTTTTTCCTCATTTTTGCAAAATGTGAAAAGTAGGCTAAAAACAGTGATTTGGAACAATTTAGGTCTCAACCCCTTATTTAGCCATTTTCGGTCCTACGCAATTCACATACTGGGTGTCCAAAAAAAGAACACCGACAAGGCTTAGTATGATGTGCGAGAAGGCAGACTGATCGGTTTTCAAGCAGGAGCCCCTGTTCGGAAATGCACGGTGTGGGCGTTGGAGAACGTCAAAGTCTGAGGACGGTTGTGACACTTGGGGCGCACCAAAATCCGCATGCCCACGTGATTCGCAACCACCAACACAGGTTCGGTATAAACATCTGGGCTGGGATCATTGGTGACCATCTCATTGGGCCATATCTACTGCCCAACTGACTGGACAGACCTACCTCATATTTATTCGAGATGTTTTGCCTTCCCTATTGGAGGAAGTGCCACTAAATGTTCCGCAGGTAATGTGGATGCAAAACAACGGAACTCCCGCACACTTTGATGTAAATGTGCTGAATCATCTCAACGTCGCATATCTCAATCGATGGATTGGTCAAAGTGGACCAGTTCCATGGCCAGCTCGGTCGCCATATTTGACACCTCTCGACTACTTCTGTGGGGTAGTACAGGGAGCGGCAAAAAGATCCTACGGTATTTAAATCACAGCAACACAAACATTTTAAATGATACAAACTCTTTTATTACTTATAACAGCAAGGTGTGCATGTCAATTAATGGAAAACATGAAAGATCAATAGATTTTAACTTTTATGATTAGAAGATAACGTCTTTCAAATGATGCCCATCTTTTGCCATGCATTCTTCCAGTCTTGCACTGAAGCTTTGCATAGTCATTAGGCTTCAACTGCTGGACAATAACCATTTTATACGGATGAAAATGCAAATCGAAACGCAATATTCGTCTCACTGTTCGATCAGACATTTGCAAAGCAGCAGCTAGTTTACGAGCCGACCGCCGTGGACTGGTTTCCACAGCTTGTCTCGCTCAACATTTTCTGGTGTCCTGGCTGACCTTGGACGGCCTGTCGACGTACGTTTTAAGGCGGAACATGTAGCTCTAAAATTACTCACCCATAACAAAATTGTGTTACGAGATGGAACGCGTCCTCTTCGACCCACATTAAAGTGTTGACGGAACTGACGCTGAGTAACGACGCAAGACTCACCACTTTTAAAAAATGCCTCGACAACAAACGCACGTTGTTTACCTGTCCACAGCTCCATGGCTACTGAAATGGCATCACGTAGGCTCATCATCGCTCCAATCCCCACTACCCCCCACCACTAACTCGCTCAGCCGTACAACGACATAAACCGTCAGATCTTTTTGCCGCATGGCAAAAGATGGGCATCATTTGAAAGACGTTAACTTCAAATCTTAAAAGTTAAAATCTATTGTTTTTTCATGTTTTCCATTAATTGACATGTACACCTTGCTGTTATAAGTAACAAGAGTTTAGTGCTTTTCAGTCGGTCAACACGAATGTACCCAAAAGAGCTGGGTTATGCCCTAATCCTGAAATAAATTACATGAGATTAATAAAACACTAGGATGACCAGTTTCGATCGTCAAGCGATCATCATCAGATCCATTACACTTAGGCTACAAAATCTATGTTTGAAATACAGGTGAAAATATTTACAATATGTACAATTATTTAGTTGCAGTATTGGTACTGCAACTGTCAGTGTATGCTAAATGCAGTATATATGTTAGGTGAAATGCTAAATGGTGATAGCTATCCGTAGATTGTACTTTAGAGAGATTATATGGTTGTAAACTATGGTTAAACTATAGTGAGTTCCAGTGAGCACGAACACTGCGAGTAGCTGTTATACGGAAGACAATCAGATAAGTAGTTAGCCTAAAATTTTATAGTTTAACCATAGTTTACAACCATATAATCTCTCTAAAGTACAATCTACGGATAGCTATCACCATTTAGCATTTCACCTAACATATATACTGCATTTAGCATACACTGACAGTTGCAGTACCAATACTGCAACTAAATAATTGTACATATTGTAAATATTTTCACCTGTATTTCAAACATAGATTTTGTAGCCTAAGTGTAATGGATCTGATGATGATCGCTTGACGATCGAAACTGGTCATCCTAGTGTTTTATTAATCTCATGTAATTTATTTCAGGATTAGGGCATAACCCAGCTCTTTTGGGTACATTCGTGTTGACCGACTGAAAAGCACTAAACTCTTGTTTACTAAGGCAGCACTGAAAATATGGCTTCAAACACCACAATGTTATAAGTAATAAAATAGTTTGTATCATTTAAAATGTTTGTGTGGTTGTGGTTTAAAAACCGTCAGATCTTTTTGCCGCTCCCTGTATAAAGAGTATGGCGTATGCCACTCTTGTTACGTCAGCGGAGGACCTTATTACTCGAGTTCACGGAGCGATTGCCATCCTTCAAAGACAACCGCACATATTGGGTCATGATCATAAGGCTCTGCACCGCCCACGTGGGCTCTGCATTGGCGCTGGAGGTGCACCGTTCGAACCCCATCTCTAAGGAGCTCCATGTGCTACTCATGTTGAGTTTATTGACGACCTGTGCAACGTACACCCCTCCCACACTTCGATGCGCTACAGCGTCCAAGCCGTGCGTTTCTGCATATGGGTTCCTTCTTGAAAACCGATCAGTTTGCTTTCCCGCACATCACACAAAGCCTTGTCGGTGTTTCTGTTGGGACACCCTGTATTTCACCCCCAGGAAGTTTGAAACATATACATCGTGAAATTAATCAATTAAATGGCAAAGAAAATAATAGGTTAAAACAGTAACGGTGCGTATTTAAGGGCCGAATGGGCCCTGCCCACTCAAGGCCCTTAGGCAGCATTGCAAAGAATTTGTTTAATTAATGACATTTAAAATTACTTTATATTACAGATACTCAACCTAAAATAAGTGTTTTACCCTTCTAGAATCTCTAAAGAGACTTCATTATAAATAACTCATCCCTAGCTTAAGATCTTGACAGTCTCGTACGGTGTATCGTCATAGCGAGGGCCGCTCCACAGCAAGTCCCATGTAAAGTATATGGCTTCGTGGGCAGGGTGAGGAAACAGTGGACATAGCACTGTCTTGCACGCGAATTCTTCAGTGCTATGAAGGGAATTTTCTCTCTCTTCAAGGGCCAGCAGATTGGGCCCATGGCGTTGCTTTGAAGCTTCCTGCTTCTGTCTCTGTCAAACAGGATTACGGTAGAAGGGTTCACCCCCCCCCCCCCCCCCCCACGCTCTTAAACAGGTATTCAGCTATTGTTCGCAGATTGCTGGCATAAGACAAACATATAATTATACATTTTCAGTTGTCTGATATTCCAAGTACAGTACAAATGTGTTAGCGAGTTCTCTCGATGAAGCTGTAATTTCTACTGTATAAATGTTTCTTTATAAATGTGTGGCACGGTTATTTAATATGTCGATTGTATGCCGAAATAGGAAAATGAAACTGGAATTTTTTAACAAATCCATTTTCTTCTGTAGCTCTGAACACAAAGTTAGAAATTAAAGAATTATGACCTCATCAACCAAGCTGATGGATAAATTTGCTTCATCCAAGGACAGGAGAGAATATATGTATTAATAAAGAGCCATGTGGGTACAATTTTTAATTCATCAACTATTTATTAAAACTCGTTACAAATTTTGTGTTGTGTAGAATTATGATAATGGCAATATTGGCAACAATAAATGCGAAATATAAAACAATATTTAATATGTAACAACAGTAGTACGGTATCATCTGGCCCACCCCAGAATTTTAATCAGGAGCCGCCGCTGGGTTAAAAGCTAGGAATCCGAGCCCCAGTAGTGACTCAAGTAGCTCTAAGAAGTTGAAACCCCGATAACATTGGAGTTTTTTTTTTTCGTGTGGTCTCCTCAAGAGACCTAGTGCAGGTCTTTCTATTCGACGCCCGTGGGCGACCTGCGCGTCGGGATGAGAGATGGAATTGATTAAGGTGAATGAAATTGGAGAAGGATGTGGAAGGAAGCAGCCGTGACCTGTCAGAAGGTACCGTCCTAGCATTTGCCTGCTGTTGAAAATGGGGAACCACGGAAAACCATTTCAAGGGCGGCCGACGGTGGGGCTCGAACCCACGCGTCTACCGAGTCAGCAGAGAGCTTGGCCCCATGACCTAACACTGCGCATTAGCCAGCGTAGCCACTACTGCTGGTACATTGGCGTTGAAACATACACTATAGACCTACTTTTCGTAGGGACCGACAAATCATTCGTAGAATGTCAGTTGTAACAGTAGCCTCATCCCCCCTTACCCTGTTTATTAGCCAAAATGATAATAATAATAATAATATTAGCATATCAAAATAAATGATCACATGACATTACCACACCCAGAATTATTAATAAAAAAACCACATGAAAGGGCTAATTTAATTACTCGCTAGGTCAGCTGAGTTCACAGCAAAAAAAAACCTAGGAGCGAATGTTCCGATTTGCTTGGTTTTCAAGAACACCGTCATTTGATTTAGGAAAAGGGACCAGGCGGGACGAAACCAATGTCAAGACCAGCTTGTTGAGTGGAACGCTGGATGCGTACCTCAGCAGGCCGTATTAAATTGACCCTGCCAAAGATGAAGAATGAAAAGGGGAATAATCTTCCTAGTGACTTCATGCAATAAATAACATGACAAATCGAAATAAGCTAACATGTATTGAACATTAAGATCAAACAAATTATAAGATAAACCTTCCACCACTTAATTAATTAACTGACAAATATGATCTAATTAAACACAAATGAATGACTTAGTTTAAACAAACCAGACACTTGCCCGCTTGGCAACGTTTCTCAGTTACATTTGAGGTTAAAACATGAATTTCAAAATGGATCCGGAAGAAGAAGAAGAAAAAAAAAAGGAAAACAACATGAGAAAGGCAATGCCTTCTCAAAAAACAATGCTGCATCAAACAACCGAAACGCCCCTTAGTGGAACGGAAAGGTCTGACAACCTCCACAGTCCAGCATTGACCGTCCCGTCAAGGCTGTCTGACCAAGAATTAAAATCCACAAGGTTCCCATCCAGCTAACGGGAAATAGGGCAATAATAATCCACTCCGTGGTAATTACATATAAAGGTACCACTCAAATTGTACCAACCCTTCCAAAATATTACATACTAAAAATAATAATGTCAGTCCGCTCAAAATACGGTCCATCGTCACATGGCCTTAACGACATAGCAAAATGACACAGTTTTGTGTTCCACCGAAAGGTTGCCCCTTCTAAACAAAAGTTCCCCCGGAGGCGATCGCTTTTAAGTCCTTCCGTCACCAAGCTTCCTCTCCGTACTGTTTTTGAGTCACAGATTCCACCCTCGTATATCAGCGTATCCCCCACCACAAACCTCCAGTAGTACCAACTGCGACCAGCCGCTCAACCGGCCAAAACAAAGCCAGAGTTCAAGGTCTTGAGTGGGTACAATAGAATATCAGCTCATGCAGGTTACTGCGTAGAAACCTTCTCGCAGTCGAGGCGTTACACAATGTCCTTTGTAAGATTTTCTCAGAATAAGAGCTTGGCGAATGCAGCTGACAGTAAATGTTCGCTTTTCCAAAGTTTGCAGACACAAGGCTCGATTTATCTCCCTTGAGACATGTCTATCACGATAAGCCAATAAGTGACAGCACACACAAAGGCACAAATCCTGGCAGGATGGTGTGGCGATCCCATTTCACGAGTAGTCAGGTGCCAGGCTGGCGAATGGAATTCTCAGAAGAGCCCAGGTGCACGCTCTCATGACAATCCGGCCAGGCCGGGACCTCCTGCTGCGTCTCGAAGATAAGATGAACATGTACCGATTTGCAAAATTGGTACATCCTCCTCCTCCAAAGGAAGACGATGGGGAGATGATGAACAGGGTGATGGTGTCCAGCTGGTCTCGTGGCAGCTGAAGAGGCTACTCCAATCTCCGCCAGCGGACCTTGAAGTAGATCTCCTCGGGTAGAAAGATGCCATGGGACCTAGATGGTACCTCCAAACTGGGCCCAGATTGGTAGTACACGTCCCACATAGTGACCACTGAAACACACATCAGAACAGCAGCGTATGGTCCAAATACAGTTCCCTTAGAGGGAACAATCGTTCCAGGCCAGTCAACCAGCCCAAACAGCCGAAGTTATCCCAGGAAGGATAAAAAAAAACATTACACGAAGCATTAGTGTCCCATCGAAGTTCACTTAAGAGTCTTTCATGTCACAAGGGATACTTGAGGCTTCAAACAAGGTTCTACGCAAGGAGATAGTGTTCAGGGCATAATTAAAGGTCCACTGAAGTATTAAAATCACACGAAAGGGGCAACCAACTATACGATATGACTGACGTTAACAAGCTTAATTGAAAGTTCACTACAATACTTAGCAAGAATAACCAAATCAACTTATATCAATCAATTTTTGACTAAAACATCCAGAAACCATAATATTTACAAAATTTCAGATATTTTCCCACCGAAATTCCCTGAAATTTTATGGGCAACACCATAAAAATAGAAACAATGCAAGGGGGAACTCACTGGTACCCTTCCAAAACAGTTAAACATACTCAAAAATGAATTTACATTTACTTTGATGGCCTCACGCAGTACCGTAGGAAAACAGAACACATTTAGGAAACACCAAAACATTTTAAAACAAACACAACATACCATAATCAAACCATATGGATCGTCTCAGGTATGTGACACATATAAAAACATAATGAATATCAAAAGCCACTGTCTCACTTCACCAGTCGCTGCCCCTAACCGTCCACGGTGGCCATCCGACGAACGACAGAAAACAGCAACTACCTTCCACGAGAACAATAACCAAATGGGGAGACCACGCTAAACAATAGACACCACGATCCAACCAATTCACACACAAGCACCTAACCAAATTTCACCAAATAACTTCATCGCTACTCGCCAACGCATCCTAACAGTCTACAAACTCCCAAGAGTTCCTGTAGGATGACCAACCGAACTCAGGACACTAAGGTGATCACACCTATCCTGAGAACCAACTTACCTCAGTTACACCAAATGTTCCAAATTAAAACATCTTCTCAAAATCAAGATGCCATCTTCTAGGCACGGAACCCAACCAATATCAAACCAACAGCAACTACGAGCCCGGTGCAGAGGCTACACTAATTCTACACCCAAAGCACATAGCTCAGCAGAATTAGACACAAATTCAAGTTGGTACCAACCAATTTTCAAGACATACCTAAACGAACGTGGCTCCACCATTAAAAAAAACACACAAATTTCTTATAACGTTTACTCCCACACAGACAACAAACCACTTCCATGGTCCCATACACAGATCTACCTCACTACAACGAACACCCATAGGTGTCATGTGACACATTTCTACAAACACAAGGTGATTAATATCCTCAAAACTTCAGATTCTCTAACCTAGCGGTCCTCGACATGCCACAGCATGCTCAAAATACAGAATTACAGGATCACAGATGTGATGGCATGATAATTTTTTTAAATGCACGGGGCGGTTACTGCCCCCCCAAATTCACATGTTCTCCACCTTTAACATCTCGCACACACTGCATCATGTTCCACACACAGAATTACAAGGTCACTGAGGTGACAAAAATGATAAATTTTCAAAATGCACGGGGTGGTTAATAGTCCCCAAAGAAAATGCACCTTACACAGAACGAGAGTTAGCTCACCAACTAATAGATACCTCAAATTTCTCCAGAACAGGTACGACATCTCCAGTGCAACACTATCTCGATGCATAGAACAACTGACTAACGCTATAGCCTGGCTACCAGCTCGAAGCTGATGCTAATCGAACTTAATTTTTTTCTTTTCACACCCAAGTATACGGGGATACATGAACTATGATTCCAACTACAATCACATGAACGTTGTGACAATACCAGCAAGTCAGCAGTCTAACAGTATATACCGCAGATTACAAGTAACCTACTGACTAACCTAACCAGATACATTTTCAACCGACAAGAGATTGCAATTCGAAGATTTTCCAGATCACTGATACAATTTCTAAAGCCCTCACGTCAGCAGCTGAACAACACAGCGAAATGAGCATCACTCTGAAGCATTACACCTTATTTCCACATAAAATCGAAATTTCACTACCAACCTAACAAAATTATCTCTAAATTATCCAAAAAATTTACTCAAAAAATATCAACCACGAATACGATGAACAAAACTCAGCTAACAGAAGCAGATCACAGCCTTTCTTGAGGATTACTAAAAATGACATAAGAGATTTGACTTCAGCGGAACAACTAGACCATCTCCCATCGCTCTGAACTTCATATCATCGCATTCACAGGAAATAGAACATCATAATTTCACCCTTTACACATCTCGAGTTTCTCGTTCACTAGCAGGTTTACAATTCGATATATGAGTCCTAAAAACACGTTTCCTAGACAGATCCTCTAATAACACTGTTACTTCAGAAGGAAAGGACAGAATCTCATAGGGGCCCTCATATTTTGGCTGCAGCTTACCTGATACCTGACGACCAGGGGCCTTAGCCCAGAAGTTTTTTGCATACACAAAATCTCCGACAGAATATCCACCCTGTTTTCGGCCCAAATTATATCTCTCAGCCAGCTTATCATGCGAGATCTTTATAGCAGCTTTGGCCTCCTTCCAGATTTCTCTGACACGATCTGGAGAGGGTTGGTCAGGAAGCAGATCATGAAGTGACCACAGATTCGTTAGAGGGGAATTTGGGACGAACGCATACATAAGTGAGAACGGCGTTTTCCCATGGGATTCATGCTCAGCAGTATTAAAAGCGTAGGGTAACCAATGTAATGACGAATCCCACTTGGCATGATTGTCTCGATGATATGCGATAAGTGCAGCTCTCAAATTTCGGTTAACTCTCTCTGCCAAACTAGGGTTGGGGTAATAGGGTGTCGTGGTGACATGGGAAACAGCATAATCAAAACAAAATTTTCTAAACTGATGAGAAACAAAAGCCTTGGCATTATCTGACACCAAGTATTGACTAGGACCAAAGGAAGAGAAAACAGACTTTAAACATCTTATGACAGTAGCAGAGTCACAATTTCTAGTGGGAAAAATCCATGAAAAGCGAGAGAAACCATCGACACAAACAAAGGCAAAACGGTTACCCAGTTTAGACCTCGGCAGGGGTCCAACAAAATTCACATACAAGCGTTCCATGGGCCTAGACGCAGATTCAGAAGCTAACTTACCAACCTTACCACTGACTGTGGGCTTACTTACTTTACAATCATGACACCCCAGCACGAACTTTCTCACATCCTTATCGAGACCCTTCCAAACAAAAGACTGCCTTATTTTCTGTCGAGTTTTGAAAATTCCTAGGTGGCCTCCAGCGGGTGACTCGTGAAAATACATTAGCATGCCATTTATCAGCTGAGTAGGCAAAACAACCTTAGGCTTTCTATCACGCCTAGTTACACAACATAATACACCAGACTTTAAAATATAAGGCTTTATCTCTTCTCCAGAAACCAATCGAGCAATTAAATCACACAAGACGGGATCTTCCTTCTGATGGTTAGCAATGTCTCCAAACAATAACGGTGAATTTACTAACATGTGTTGAGCTGAATTAGCCCCAACAACAACAGGTTCCTCTAAAGAGGGAGTTTCACACCCGTCAGGAATTTCTTCATAGAGACGCTTAAGTGACACAGCACAAATATTTTCATGATTTTCCTTGGGAACGAGATTCTTACATTTATTAGGAACTTCTTCATACATGCGGCTAAGGGAGTCTGCTATGACATTTTCACAACCCTTTATATGACGAACGGTGAAGTGAAATGATGAAATACGGGTTGCCCACCTGGCGATTCGCCCAGTGGTTCGAGGTCTAGCCAGGACCCAGCTCAGGGCCTGGTTATCGGTTTCAAGTTCGAAAGGAACATGTTCGACATACATTCGGAATTTCTCCAGTCCAAACATCACTGCGAGCCCCTCAAGCTCATACACGGAATAATTTACTTCAGCAGGGGACAGAGTTCGAGAAGCAAAACCAATAGGTCGTCTACCTAACTCACTTTCTTGTAACAACACAGCAGCTACAGCACCGAGCGACGCATCAGTCTGGATTATAAACTTCTTACTGAAATCAGGGACAGCGAGGACAGGAGCGCTACACAGTGCCTCCTTCAAATCGTCAAAAGCTGCTTGCTGCGACGGACCCCATTCAAATTTCACGTCAGACCTTCGCAGATGATTAAGTGGCAACGCCCGCTGCGCAAAATTGGGTATAAATTTGCGCAGAAAGCCAACCATTCCCACGAATCGGGCTACTCCTTTCACATTTTTAGGGGGTGCAAAATCTCTAATTCCCTGGGTTCGGGAGTCATCGACCGAAACACCTTCAGCAGAAACAACATGACCAAGAAAGGCAATTTTAGGTTTAGCAAGGGACACTTTAGACAACTTTACGGTTAGACCAGCTGATTTTAACCTCTCAAATACTTCACGAAGATGGCGCACGTGGTCTTCGAACGTCTCGCTATAAACAACAACATCGTCCAGGTAGTGATACAAATAATCAAATTTGATGCCAGAAAACACGTGATCAAGAAGCCTGCTAAGCACAGCGCCCCCTGTAGAGATACCAAAAGGTAACCTGCAATACTCATAGAGATTCCAATCGGTGGCGAATGCAGTCAGATGCTTAGATTCTTCAGCTAACGGAATTTGGAAATATGCCTGCGTCAGGTCAATGAGGCTATAATAGGAGGCGTTTTTGAACCAGGAAAAACAGCTATGTAAATCAGGAAGAGGGATGGATTCTAAAACAATCTTTTTGTTTAACCTACGATAATCTACGACTGGCCGAAAACCACCATTTGGCTTAGGTACTAAGAACACAGGTGAGGAATATGCTGATGTGGAGGGTCGAATCACTCCATCTAGTAACATCTGATCGATTAATTTCTTTAATTCCAACATTTTGGGTGGACTCAAACGGTAGGGAGGATGCCTGACCGGTATAGTATCCGTTACTTCAATTTTATACTCCAGGACCTTAGTCATTCCTAATTCGTCAGTGAACACCTCGGGAAAATACCCACACAAATCCCGAATCTCTTTAGCTTGAGCGTCAGATAAATTACTTAAATCCAAGGATTCAACCCCGGTGGACAAGACGGGTTCAGCATCACGGTTGGCAACATGAGCACTCGCGCTAGGGACAGCAGTAGAAAAGAATTTAAATTTTACCTCAGAACAAAAACTGAACCAGAATGATTTGTGTTGGATATCTAGCAGTAAGCCAGTATGAGCAAAAAAATTAGCGCCCAGAATAATAGGACATGACAAATTCTTAATGACCCAAAAGGAAAATTTCCAACAAAATTTATGAATCCGAACCTTAAACTTCACACAACCAAGAACGTTCAATTGAGCACCGTTGGCAGAAACCAACTTAACATCTACATTTGACAGGTTACTGAATTTACAAATGAGTTTCATAGACAAATACCAATTTTCGCTAACCAATGAAGCAGCGCTTCCCGAGTCTAACAAAGCTATTACACAAGCGTCATTAATTGCAATTTCAACCATAGGAGAGGGTAGAACTACATCAGAAACTTTAGAACAGACACCATTTGCTCCGATAACTTTGGCATCATCCCTCGTCACCTCATTTCCCAATGCACATCGCCGATCCTTGGCAAGGAGGATTTCAGGATGCTTGTCCCGGAATAGTCAATATCTTTTTACCGGACAGTTCCATGCTATGTGGCCCTGCTGCCCACAGTTGAAGCACGTCACAGGGCGATTACTACTACCCCTAGGCGAATTATGGGAAGGACGACCGGCCCCAGGTGGTGGTCGAACCGAGGGAGGTCGATCCAACGGAACAGGGTTAATGAAAGGAGGGGGCATGCTACTTGCATACCTTATGATATCAACCGAACGCACGGATTCGGCCTGAATAGCGGCTTCACGTAGTTCCTTAATCGTACTTGGATTAGTTCCAACACACAGGCAATTCCGAAATTCCGGCGTAGCACCGGCCAAAATAAGCCTTACCACTTCTGCCTCTGGCATATCTACTCTAAAGACTTTTACGAACCTGGATATGTCCACAATGTACGAATTTAACGGCTCGTTAATACCCTGTGCTCGGTACAGGTAACGTCCCTTCACAGTATCGAGCGACCTGATGGGCACAAATACTCGCAATACCTCGGACATAAAATTCTCCACACTCCAACCTTCACACATGGCACTAGTCAAAAAGGCCCCCAACGTATCAGACACATGGGAGGATATTAATTGAAATACCACTTGGTCGCTGACACCGAATTGGATAGCACACTCATGAATATCGACCAATATTCTCAAAAAATCAACAACGCCTTCAACCGTGTCCATACTTTTACCCGATAACTTTGAAACAAAACCCAAAATGGGGTGACTGACAGAACCAAAGCTGGCCTTAGAAAAAACAGAATAATTAGAATGCTCGACATTGGACACGTCACGACCCGGCATTTCGGCACAGGGGTTTCCTTGCACATAATTTTGGTTTCCGGAACAAGATAAAGAAACTAGGTTACGCCCTGAATTTGAAACACTCCCCTGAGAGTCTCGACAAACAGAATTTAAATCCCTAACCGGTTCGGAAGGAGAATTTTGTGTCACTGTAGGCCCCTGATGACCTGAGTTACCCGGCACGTTAAATGATGAAACAGACCCGGAATTATCTCTAGAATTTATTTCTCGAGCCCCGACACTAACAGGATTACAACTAGATGAGGGGATATTTAAGACAGACTGGGGTTCGATTACCGACCTTCTTACACGAGGCGAGCCGACAACAGCAGAGAAGGAGTTACAAGTTACACAGTTACAACTACAAGTACAATTTTCGCGTCCGGGGAGGCTGAAGGTTACGTTGCTGGTATTATTTGGCACAGAACTCATCACAGCATTAGGGTTAATGGTATTCGAAACTGGTATCACCGTATCAGGACCTAACGGTGCCTGGCCGATCCCAGAATTTGTTGTCACAGTTTCATGATTAGAAATACGGTTACCCACAATAGGAAAAATCTCTCGACTCTCACAGCTGTCGGGCAGGCGAGCTATTCCATTGCCACGGGGCGCGGCAGGTTCAGTGACAGGATTACCAACTTGGCCAGTGGCATTTTCAGCTAGACTGGCGCCTAGATTTGTCGAGACATTACGGCTACATGCAGGAGTCGAATTCAATAAATCCCCACCTCCACTAACACGATTAACAGTGTCCAAAGTCTGAGAACATTCCACTAAATTAACTTCGGCCTCTAATAGACCTTTCAAATCGGCGATGGGACGTTCTTCATCAGATTGTAACAAATCCCCACATCGGAGATATAGGTAATCAATTCTAGCTTTCAATTTGGTGAGATCAACAGGGCTACATTCTACTTCACTGAAACAATACTTAATTACATTACAAATTTCCCTAATTGCATCACATAACTTTGACTCACCGAGTTTGAATTCAGCAGTTGACAGCTTTGGAAGGGTTGCTGCAAAATTGACGGCATACTCTAGACTCTGGCGCGCTTGTTCTGCGTCCCTGGGCACTTCAAGGTTACGTAACAGCAATTCGTAGGTTACCTCTTCATCCGATAAGTATTTCACGATGATTTTGCGGGAAGCCATCGTACATACATTTCATGTAACAGAACACAAATTAATCATTACACAGAGTTTAAACCAATCCTACCTATGTGGAGAAAAGATTAATAAGGAGGAGGGCCCATAATCTACATTAATTAAGTTACTGAATTTAATTTTAATAATTAAGTTACTGAATTTAATTTTTAATTAATTACTGCAATCAGTCAGCAGGAAAGATTATATTCTAATGGCAAGATCACAGAGCAAAACCATGCTCATTGCTACCATTGTAACAGTAGCCTCATCCCCCCTTACCCTGTTTATTAGCCAAAATGATAATAATAATAATAATATTAGCATATCAAAATAAATGATCACATGACATTACCACACCCAGAATTAATAATAAAAAAACCACATGAAAGGGCTAATTTAATTACTCGCTAGGTCAGCTGAGTTCACAGCAAAAAAAACCTAGGAGCGAATGTTCCGATTTGCTTGGTTTTCAAGAACACCGTCATTTGATTTAGGAAAAGGGACCAGGCGGGACGAAACCAATGTCAAGACCAGCTTGTTGAGTGGAACGCTGGATGCGTACCTCAGCAGGCCGTATTAAATTGACCCTGCCAAAGATGAAGAATGAAAAGGGGAATAATCTTCCTAGTGACTTCATGCAATAAATAACATGACAAATCGAAATAAGCTAACATGTATTGAACATTAAGATCAAACAAATTACAAGATAAACCTTCCACCACTTAATTAATTAACTGACAAATATGATCTAATTAAACACAAATGAATGACTTAGTTTAAACAAACCAGACACTTGCCCGCTTGGCAACGTTTCTCAGTTACATTTGAGGTTAAAACATGAATTTCAAAATGGATCCGGAAGAAGAAGAAAAAAAAAAAAAAGGAAAACAACATGAGAAAGGCAATGCCTTCTCAAAAAACAATGCTGCATCAAACAACCGAAACGCCCCTTAGTGGAACGGAAAGGTCTGACAACCTCCACAGTCCAGCATTGACCGTCCCGTCAAGGCTGTCTGACCAAGAATTAAAACCCACAAGGTTCCCATCCAGCTAACGGGAAATAGGGCAATAATAATCCACTCCGTGGTAATTACATATAAAGGTACCACTCAAATTGTACCAACCCTTCCAAAATATTACATACTAAAAATAATAATGTCAGTCCGCTCAAAATACGGTCCATCGTCACATGGCCTTAACGACATAGCAAAATGACACAGTTTTGTGTTCCACCGAAAGGTTGCCCCTTCTAAACAAAAGTTCATACCACCTGCTTTATTTCAGCCCTCCGGAGGAACTGGCTGTAGTTCCCCCGGAGGCGATCGCTTTTAAGTCCTTCCGTCACCAAGCTTCCTCTCCGTACTGTTTTTGAGTCACAGATTCCACCCTCGTATATCAGCGTATCCCCCACCACAAACCTCCAGTAGTACCAACAGCGACCAGCCGCTCAACCGGCCAAAACAAAGCCAGAGTTCAAGGTCTTGAGTGGGTACAATAGAATATCAGCTCATGCAGGTTACTGCGTAGAAACCTTCTCGCAGTCGAGGCGTTACACAATGTCCTTTGTAAGATTTTCTCAGAATAAGAGCTTGGCGAATGCAGCTGACAGTAAATGTTCGCTTTTCCAAAGTTTGCAGACACAAGGCTCGATTTATCTCCCTTGAGACATGTCTATCACGATAAGCCAATAAGTGACAGCACACACAAAGGCACAAATCCTGGCAGGATGGTGTGGCGATCCCATTTCACGAGTAGTCAGGTGCCAGGCTGGCGAATGGAATTCTCAGAAGAGCCCAGGTGCACGCTCTCATGACAATCCGGCCAGGCCGGGACCTCCTGCTGCGTCTCGAAGATAAGATGAACATGTACCGATTTGCAAAATTGGTACATCAGTAACCCCGTTAGCGTGAATGAACATTGGCAACTTGTGACTACTGTTGTTATTGTTGATTCATTTGAGGGCTTGGCGACATCGTGGTCATGTAGCCCCGTGTACTTGGTTGTGTGTGTGGCATTTGTCTGATAACCAGTGTTATTGTGATGGCTGTGTTAGCGTGTGTATTTGTAATGCAGATGAGGATTGACAAGGAGGCGGTTGCGGCCTTAATTCAGGATTCATCCCGTCATTCGCCTGGAGTAGAAGTGGGAAACTATGGAAAACAACTTCCAGGATGGCTGAGGTAGGAATTGAACCCTCCTCTTATCAGTTTTGCCTCCCGAGGCTGAGTGTACCCTGTTGCAGCCCTCAGACCAGAATTACATCTCTTCTCAGAGTCCGGAATTGAACTCGGGCCCCCGCGGTGACAGCCAAGAGTGCTAGCCACTACGCAACGAGGTGGACACTTGTCACTACTGTGCAAAGGAATAGCTTTTGTCTGGAGGGTCTTGGGTTCGATTCCCGACCGTGCCATAGGATTAAATTGGGTAAATCCCCTGTCTCGTGACGTCTTCATCATTCATTTCATCATCGACGTAATGTGCAGGTTGTTAACTTCAAAATACCAGCACCAAGCCTCCCCAGGTGGCAGACAACATTATTTTCCCTCTTCTAATGTGCCAAGTACGGTGAAAGCTTGCGATGTAATCCTCTGATATTACCTTGTATACACCTACCTCACATACGATCGCTGGATCACATTAACTCATTCACCTCACCATAAAGGAAGCGCCCTCTAAATGGGAACATGAATTGCTAGTCTTCTCCTCAATAAACCCAGAGCAGGACATTCATGCTCGTCAGAACGCGTAGGGCTTCACTTAGCTGCAGAGTGTAGAATATTCCCAGATGGCTATTCACGAGGCTGCATCTTAATTAATAAACTGGTGGCAGTGTGGTCCTTGCTGGCTCGCAGGTAGATTTCTCCAGGTGGAATGGAATTTGCCCTTCATATCGCCCATGTCTTTAAATATTCTCATCACCTCTTTGCGTAGTAACTAGCATTCTTAGCTGTCACTCTGCAGGTCCGGGTTTGATTCCCAGCTCTGCCAAGAAATGAAATTAAGTTGGCTCAGGTAAGGAAAGCACGTCTACAAAAAAGAAGTAGGCCTATGTGGGTATCAAATATACATTTAGGAATTAGCAAGTCATTTTTGAATGCCTTTGTCTGGATCGTTAAAAATCCCTCAGTATGCCTTCCTTCGGAGGGTGTTCGCTTTTGCGAATAGCTTTGTTTGTGTTTATGTGTATTCCCTTCAGGAGTGAAATACTCTTTATTTTGACTGCCCAATTATCCTATTATTGTTTTCTTCCATGCAGTGGGATCACGCTTACACATATAAAACATGTTATGCCTATTTAATTACTTATTTTGTTCAATGCACTTACCATCTGCTCGGAGTGTTGTAGAGCACTTCCGTACTTTTCAAAGTTTCAATCTGGAATGGTTCATCTCCACTGTGGGTCATCTGCGCGTTCTCCGTGTCGGACCGGTGATTGGCTGGTTGGTTCTCCCTCCCTGTCTTGGCGACGTTTCATCTTGTGACGTCATTTTGGATACATATTCCGAGTGATCTTTCCCGGATGGTCACTCCTGAATTGGCATTCCTGAATCGTCATTCTGAATCTGCTGGATTCTACAGGCGGGACCCGCCAGAGTCCCGCCTGGGACTCTGGCGGGTAACGGTCCTGGACTCTACATGAGTTTTTTAGACGTTACTTCAAGATCCTACCAGTCTCCTCAACTCGAGGAGGAAATTCTCCTTTCGACATCATCTAGAATCCCTAACTGGGGTTCTTGGCCTGCTTCGTGGTCGAGGCAAAATTACCACTGATTTCTCTGGCTGTGATGCGGTTGGCCAGTGCCGCCTAACTGAACGACTACTGAGTTCCTGTGGGAACTCCAATTTGCCCACGATTGGAGGATCGCCGAGATATTGGATGGCCTAACAGGGGCTTTTTGTGCAAGCCACGGCCGCCTCATTGCTACTTTCATGGACCAATGAAATAAGAACAAACGCCAATCACGCGCCATTCAGGATAAGTTATCAAATATCTACGAACTCTTAAATTTCAATTTTATGAACTTTTTAAACATCTAGGGCTTCTGCTAGCCAGACCCTCACAATTGTTGGAATATTAATTGTTATTTGTTGTTAATCATTTTAACCTCTGCGAGTCATTAAGAGGTCTTTTTTTCTTGAAGTTGAACTTCATCATTCTTGTTGGTTTACTCTTTATTAGCTTTGTTAGCCTTGTTGCAATTTCTAATTATAATTTGTCTAAAGGAGAATGAACCAAAAGTAATTTCTAACTGTGGTCTATCACATATGTTTCCCTTATCCTTATGTCACTCCTATATTTTTTCTATCTGTCGAAATCCCTGTTGCGGAGGATTGTTCAAGACGCATTACGACCTCCCATTCCAGAGGGGAAGTAAAGCCGGCGGTCCCATGTCATAGATTTATGGCATGAAAAAGAACCTTCCACTAACTACACTTGAGGAAGCTAAAATTTGAAGGTTAGTTTGATAACGCTATATTAGTTCCAACGTTCGCCGCTAGGTGCTGACTGTGATGGCATTTAGTAGCCACGTCCGCTGCTAGGTGTCTTGGGCGGTAGCAATTGGTAGCAAAAGTAGGAACTACTACAACAAATTAATCGTCTGCAGTATTTCTACCTGAATCACAGATAACACACATTAATACAGCCATCAAAATTTACACCAGTTATGAGACAAATTCAACACACACCCAAAGTACACGGGGCTGCATGACCGCGTTGTCGCAGCCCCTAAACTAAGGAACCAACCAACCGAATTGAAAGAACGGAAATAGAAGCATTTAAAATGTTGTGTTAAGACAAGTGAGCGTGGAGAGACGTTATGGGCAACTGCTAATGAAGAGAAGGGATAGGTTGATAAGTCACATACTGAAACACCCAGTAATATCAAACTTAGTAACGGAAGGAAGGGTTAAGAATAAGAAAGATGTTTGTAGTTTAACGTGACCGATCATGATCCACGGGACCTCCTTTTTACGTGGAATTCGAACCACAGGACATGACATTTCACTTTGAAAATCTTACATGCATTGACCGGGAATTGAACCCGGTCCATCGTGGTGAGAGGCAAACAGCTTGACCTCTGCGCCACCACGCCCACCTCAAGGACAAGAACTGTAGGGGTTGACCAAGATTAGAATATGTTAAACAGATTGCCTCGGATGTACTGTGAGGTGTGGTAGCTACATAGATATGAAAAGATTAGTTATGGACAGGGGGTCGTGGAAAGCTGCATCAAACCATTCAAAAATCTGAAAACAACAACTATACTTGTAGTTCATTTAGGTGAAAGAATTTTATAAATATCTCCAATAATTCAGAAGTTATGATTGTAAAATCAAGGCATTGCACATGATGTTTAAAGAGTCCGATAAATTATCATTCATTTTCTCGAAATGGTATTATTCAAATCCGTTTCTCTTAGTGCTCCTGTTCATATCCTAGTGATGTCAGCTGGCATTTGAGGGCGTGCAAATGCGAGGGAGCAGTGTCAGTAGATTTACTTGTACGTTCAAGATCACCTTCGGGGCAAAATTCCTGCCACCCGGCGTCTCTAAAATACAGAGTAGTTAAAAGGGACGTAAAACCAATAACATTATTATATTATCTTTTAACTCCCGAAGTATAATGTGTATAACAATGCATTCTTTCCACGTGTTTTTAGTGATATGGTCAAAAAAACTCGCCAAAATCTCGAAAGGTAGTTGGATGGTTGTTTGTAAAAAATATATATTTCCACAAAAAATAACAAATTATGTTACGTCAATTTATCACATGACTAAAAATATTAACAAAACAACCTCCAACAGACAGGTTAATAAATATGTCACTTATGAGGGAAAAAGTGAACAACTTAACAGTAGCCATTTTGGTTCATTGATGTTTAACTGTGTTAATGACAGTTTCAAACATTACACATGTACTCAACACTTGAGGTAGTTCTGATGTAAAAATTATTAATTGGTTTATATATTATGGTAGAATCAGAGGTAAAATTGTTTGCTGTACCGTCCCCGTTAAACACGAACATCATGAGCACTATTAATATTTAATAGTAGGAGTGAATGAGGGATGTCTTCTCTCCTATGAAGCTTAGTCAATGCACCTGCACATCATCCAACTCGTGGCGTAGCAGATAACATTCTTGGCCTTCACCGCGGAGGTCCGGGTTCGATTCCTGGCTACGACAAAGAGTTTAATTCTGTTGTGAGGGCTGGAGTAGAATACTCAACTGTGAGGTAGAACTGAGAAGAGGTGGGTTCGATTCCCACTTCTGCCATCCTAGAATTGGTGTTCCGTGGTTTTCCCACATCTTCTCCATGCAAATGCCGAGATGGTTCCTAAATGAATACCACGGCCACCACTTACCCACATCCTGACCACGTTTATAAGTACCCACATGAGTACAGCCATCACAATGACACAGGTTATCAGACAGATTCCACACACCCCTAAAGACAAAAGGCCCCTAAATGAATCAATAACAACAACACCTTCATATGAATTCAGCTGTTGTTTCATTTAGGAACTTTGTGACATCGTGGTCTTTTCAGCCCCGTGTACTTGTGTATGTGTGTGGAATTTTTGTCTGCTATCCTCACTCATTGAGGTGTCTGTAGTAGAGTAGTCTATGAATCTGTAGCTGAAAAAGGATCAGGAAGGAGGCAGCCAGGTAGGAATTGGAAGACCACGGAAAACCCCCTCTAGTATGGTCAAGGAGGGTATCGTACCAAACTCTTCTCACTTTTGCCTCACAGTACGGGTGGGGTATGATTTGGCGGCGGGGACGTATCATTTCCCAGGTCAATAAACGATGAACCTCATGATAAACAGATAGCGAAAGACGCGTTGTTTAGGAGAAGATAGGAGAAAATGGACGCCCATTCGACAACACCACTTGCAAGACTACTTTTCTGCTTAAACCAGGATACCATAAAATACCTTTTGAGGAGGAGAAAGTCGTTACCGCATGTCTTGGCTATCATTAGGAAACGAGACGTAAAAAACTCGTGTGTAAACATCACCAGATCTGAGAAATGTAAACAAGGTAACACATAACAGACGTGGAGCCATGTTAAGGTCACACAGACAATCTGATTGTATGGAGAGGGAGGAAACCCATTAATAACATGGTAGCCATTCCCCTCATGAACACGTGAAATGTGTAGCACTGTTGCCAGAATAGATACCGTGAACGGCCTTGTACAGAAGGGTCGCAGCAATTAGGATTTGTGGAAAATAGGCTCTCAGATTCAACCCGGTCATCATTTCGTAGTTATATTCTTCTGCGTAACATAATACTAAGTGATTAGCCTGCTAGACATGTAACTAAACCATTTTTTTTTTGCTAAATCACGCCACATTTTAATACCTTGGTGAGGTCTTACATCACTTCCTGAAATGTGAACCATATTTACGCGGCTGCCTGGTCATAACCCACGCATTCTTTACATTAGTTATAAGTACAATATAAATATGATAATTAATGTCAAATACCTAATTTATGAATAATTCATCTACCGTTAATAGTATTTATCATATATATATTATATACAAAGGCTTACGTATATATATATAAATAAAAGGGGTGATCAAATTGTTTCTGTTTCACGGCTGTGCAGTCCAGAATCGGTATGGAAATCAGGCAAAATCAACGTGAGCATTGAGGCCCTCATTCCACCGACGCTTGCACATCCCAGTCTGACAGGAATCGTCGACCTTTCCAGGCCGAAGGCGTGATAATCGCATGGGGAGAGATGAGGACTATAGGGCGGCACCGAATGTCTCCCACTTGAGTTGGCGTACATCCTGCGTTACGACGTTTGCGGTATGAGGACGTGCGTTATCATGAAGGAGCAGCACCCCTTGTTGCAGTATTCCCGGACGTTTCGCCTTAATTGCACGCCGTATTTTGCCAGTGTTGCGCAATACTGTTCATTAGAGATGGAGACACCAGGTTTCTTGAAATCAATAAGCAATGGATCCCCGTTATCAAAGAACAAGGCGAGCATCACCTTTCCAGCGGAGGGTTGGCCCTTGAACTTTGGACGAGGGAACGTTGGATAACACCACTGCATCGTCGACGCTTTCAATTCCGTTTCCCAGCGGTGGCACCAGGTTCAGTCGCGCTCTAGGAATGTGTTGCCTTCAACAATGAAACGCATCAGGTGGTGCAGGCAAACAGCCATCCGGTGTGCCTTTTGGGCGGCATTCAATGCCCGGGGTATCCACTGGCTGCAAACCTTCCAGTAGACCCTCAAACGGAAACTTTTTGATCACGCCTTATAGGGCCTATACAACGCTAAGGTGTATGTTTCACAAAAGTCAAGCTCTTAAACCAGACGGAGTTAGAAGATGCGACTTGTACCAATATCTTCCAAATCGTCTCAATAGTACAGAAAAAATCTGGCATTTCTTGAACAGTCAACGGAAATCCTCCCTATATTCTTCTGCTAAGGTCCCATTCCGGTTTTGTACCGAAAAAGGTCCTGTTAACACTAACCTACACATATGGGGTACCTACAGGTTCCGCATAACCCCATGTGTGCCCGAAACGCACTCACTTCCTTTTTAAATGCCTCACAATTAAATAAATACCTTAAGAAATGTACATTTACAATGGGAGCACCGTAACCTGGCGAGCCTGCCGCAAGAGTACAGGGCAGCGCGGCGGCGGCAGCCATCTGGCGGGAGCACGGCGTACTGTTAGGCGAGCCTGCGGCTAGAGCACAGGGCAGCTCGGCGGCGGCAGCCATCTGGCGGGAGCGCGGCGTACTGCTAACTGAGGAGTCTCTCAGCAGATGGCTCCGGTGTGGTCTCTCCAATACTTTCTCTAGGGTTCAATCCTTTGCAAATGTAAAACTTGCTGTAGAAGAAACTCCCAAGTAAACAATAACCGATGAATTCGTTGCAACATCGAATATTGTCTAAAAAAAGGTGCTTTGACAAGAACAAAAATCGTTCTACATAATTATTTGTGTTCTTCTCATGTGCGTATGCTGTTTAACAACAGTAAATACATTTCTTCAATATTTAAAACTTCGTTCTCCCACATTCTTCCCTACTATCCCATAAACCTACATTCATGTTGCGAAAGCTCGCGCGGGCCCACTAGTATATATTATTTCTTTATAAATTGCGTTTGAACAAATAAACAAGACGATGCGATAGTCCCTGCCAGAACTGTGTCGCGTCGAGCTTGGCGGTTGTGCGAGGCTAATGCACAACGACAAGATGTTGAAATGTAAGATTTCTCGCACAGGTAACCTAGTTATTATTATTATTATTATCATTATTATTAGTATTATTCTCGTTATGCTACCTTCTTGATTAGTTCATACAGGCAAATTCTGACATTGTAAATTCTTGAGTTTTACTTTGGTTATTGTAATTTGAATCAGTCTACATCTTCTAAGTATTAATGTAGTCGCTACAATGGGGCTTATCAGCCTAAGGAGCTTTATAAAGTGAGAATAAATTGAAATGTTCCAATTCAAATGTTAATATTATTTCCTTTTTATCAAGTTAAAATTTATTGCAATTAATACATAATAACACGGAATTCTTAATGCATACAATACGGTACGTCTTTAGCCAACAGAAAGAGTGACTCTCTAAATTTATGAGCCGAGGAACGACAATTTCTATTTGGTCTCTCGTATTGAAAGGTGTTTAATTACAGGAAGCGCAGGTAATGTGAAACCTATTGCTCAGATGAGCGTGTAGCTAGTTTGCATCGACTGTCAGTATTCATCACATTAACTCAATTTAAAGTAAAATGTGTTTTCTATTGATCTGCTGAAGCTGAGTAAGCGTGACCATGCTCTCTGGAGCAGCACCTAATTCATCATCAACCAGCCTCCAACACTAAGTCCATTTACTATTACATTCAAATGATGTTTTTAACGATGTTAACTTAAAAACCAGCCTCCAAAAACCATGATCATTCAGGATAGGATTCAAATTCTATGTGCCCTCAGGGTAACGTACCTGCCAGCCCCCATCACCATGTCCATTTTGATATCATTCAAATAATGTGTCACATGTTCACTTAAGAACCGGCCACCAAAAACCTCGACCATTCAGGACAGCATTCTACAATAATGCTGCTTTTCGCCAGGTTCACTTGCCAACCAGCTTCCAAAAATACCATGTGACTTCAGGAGAACAATCAAATGCTGTGTCGCAATGTTCAATTATAGACCAGCCTCCATTACTGTGTGCATTCAGGATATCATTCCAAGTGTGTGTCATCAGATTCACTTATCAACCAGCCTCCAAAATTCCAGTGCATTCAGGATAGCATTGTAATAGTGTGTGCCACCAGATTCACTTATCAACCAGCCTCCAAAATTCATGTATATTCAGGATAGCATTGCAATAGTGTGTGTCAAGAGATTCAGTTACCAACCAGCCTCCAAAAATCCTGTGCATTCACTATAGCATTCTGACACTGTGTGATGAAACATTCACTTCCCAACCGACCTCCAAACTCCATGTGAATTCAGGATGGCATTGAAATACTGTGTATTGCTAGTTTCACTTATCCAAAACCACTTGAATTCAAGATAGTATCAAAATATTGTGTGTCACATATATTATCAACCAACCTCCATATGCAGCATTCTTGTGTATAGTGGTTAAAATCGGCCAACAAAACTGAATAGAACTTTTCATCAGGAAAGAAAATCAGCAAATTAACCGAAAAATATATCCTATGTTTCGGAATTTGCCCAGTCAGTCAATTGCGACCCGTGTCCACAGACCGTGCGAGGCTAACCTTGGCACTATTGGAAAGTCGTTGAAAGTTTAGACAGGAAATGCAGCATGCATAAAATGCACTTGTATCGTAAATAGTATAAACACAGCACGCTTTCGAATACCCTAGTTGGCCAAGGTGAAAAGCTTTGCAATAGAATACTAGGTCATCGATTCCTATCCCTTGGACGGCTTCTGCAGGACATCAACTCCGGTGGACGTGCTGATCGTATACAACGGCTTACCATATATGGCAGAAGTTGATATTCAGGGGATGTCACATAAGTAATGTCGTTTTCTAAAGAAAAATATATTTGGAAATTTTTCTCACAATAAATTAAACTATTCATCAAAGTGGAGACCATCAGATTCTATGGTCTTGAGCCATCTTTCAACGAGGTTTCCGGGTTTTGATGTGAAGAATTCGCCGAGACCCACATCCACAGTTTGCATGTTTTCGAAATTTCTTCCACGCAATAAATGGGCCATGGATTGAGAAAGATGATAATCTGAAGGTGCAAAATCAGGGCTGGATGCTGGATGTGGTAGCAGTTCCACTCCTCCCCAATTCCCGAATTTTTGGCAAGGTTGGTCGTTCAGTATGAGGTCTCACAATGTCCTGCAGCAAGAGAACTCTATATGGCTTAACTAATGCTGGGTACCGTCTCAAAATAAAAAATAAAGATCCGCATTGACTGCACGTCTATTTGGAACCTACTCCCACTGCTTCAAAATTCTACCAGTTACACAACATCACTTTGGGGCCAAACCGATCACTTTTAACGATGACTTTGGCAGGTTGACGGTGACTGAGCCACTGTTTAGATGCGTTAGCAAAGCGATAATAGACCCATTTTTCATCACGTGTGACAATTCTTCTGATAAATCTATCATTAATGGGGTTACCGATAAGCTGACGACAGATATCCACTCTACGTTGAGCCTGTTCAGGAGTCAATTCATGAGATACAGATCTACAGCTCCTGTTTGATTTTCAAAGTTTCTTAATCTGGCGATGTATGGTATCTTTTGATGCACCAAGTACTTTTGACAGCCTACGAGTACTTCTCTGCCGATTTTCTTCCAAAACTCTGCGCGTATTCTCAATATCCCATAGTTTAGGTCATCTGTAGTATTTTCTTCTCCAGTGTTGAAACGATGGAACCATCGTTGTGCCACACGCTCAATAACAACACCTTCTCCCTCCACTTTACATATTCTTCGAGTCGTGGCAGCAGCTTTGTAAACTTGTTTCCAGTAGTGCTTTAGTGAACCCTAACCTCCAACTTTGTAAGTTCAATTTGTAATTGTGTATCAACAACTGACGACTGACACATTCTCGCAATATAGGCTACGCAATTCTAGTCATGGCCTCCTGTAAATAGCATTAGAGAACCAAAGAAAACTAATTCTATCTTATCTTATTTTTCTTTTCTTCAGCGTTTGTCCCGCCTGGTGGCAGGGTCCGCTACATGGATTCGATGTCTCCATTTAGTTCTGGCCTAGGCCATGTCAGGGTGGAGATTGACGCACTTCAGATCTTTGTGAAGGGTATCGGCCCATCGCTGTTTTGGTCGTCCTTTTGGTCTATTACCGGCGACTTCCAACATGTAACCCGTCTTTGCTATCGTGTCAGCCCCTGTCCTCAGCACATGTCCAAACCATCTTAAACGACTCTCGCGCATTTTTTCGGGAATGGGTGCAATGCCAAATCTCTCCCTGAGGCATTCATTGGGGATGCGATCCAGTTTAGTAACACCAGCTGTCCAACGCAGCATCTTGGTCTCCATGACCCCCAGTCGACGCTCTGTCTCAGTCGTAGTAGGCCAACATTCGCAACCATACAGTGCGACAAGTCGGATGAACAAAATAAAAAATGACATTACTTATGAAACATCTTAATATACCGTATTGGGAAAGCTATTATGTTGAAGTGGTTATCCCTTGGGCAATGAACAAGACATAGCGGAACAATATTCGTATTGCCATTATTACTAAAAATACGACCCTCGTATATTAACACATACCGTACCTCCTATTGATTCATGTTCTTCTACTGCATGTAAAATATTCTTCTCAAATACCCGTGAGCTTATTTACTGTCATGCCAACAATTTAGATGAAATTTGTTTTGAGAAAGACTTCGAAAGTAATTTCGAATCTTTGGAGTCATAGTGATATACAGAGAGATCACAAACGTGGTAAATATACATCAATAAGAGGAAATACTCTAGATTCAATATAAATCTGACGTAGACAGTGGTAACGTTTTTACCTGCTGTGCCCAAGGTAGGGGAATTGAATTCCGGTGCTATCTGTTGGCATTAAGGGTTTTTAAATGTAAGGGAGCCAAGTCAGTAGACTCACTAGCACGTCAAAGTTCCCTTCAGAACAAAATTCTGGCACCTCGGTGTCTCTAAAAGGCGCAGTACTTAATAGGAATGTGAAATGAAAATCCACAGCCTGCTTCCAGTCTTCGACCGGGTCAGGAATGGAATGAATGAAGCCCCCAACTAGTGGCGAGGATATGGAATGTGCCGGCTGCCGAGGCCTGACGCACTCCTCTGGGGCAATGATTAAACGAATGACAGATGAAATGAAATGATAGTGGAGAGTGTTGCCGGAATGAAACTTTTGACAGGAAAAATCTGAGTACCCGGAGAAAAACCTGTCTGCCTCCGCTTCGTCCAGCACAAATCTCACATGGAGTGGCCGGGATTTGAACCATGGACTCAGCGGTGAGAAGCCGGCGAGCTGCCGCCAAGCCACGGAGGGTCACAATAGGAATGTAATATCATTATAAATATTAATTATATTATTATTATTATTTATAACAATTTTGATGACGATGAGACTATTGTTTGCGACTTAAAGGTCTTACGTATTTCGGGGTTTCAGTGAATTGGAAGGCCTTGCAGGTATGCATGCGTGAAATAAACGTAAATGCCAAACATTGTAATACCAGTACATTTGCTGATATTCAATGAATTCTCGCAGGATCTCAAACATCACCATTGGAATGAATGCCAAGTATTTAGTTTGAATATAAAAATAAATAGCAATAAGCGCAAACATACACTGGTTGCAATATTCCACGAGTGGTTGCCGTGCAATTGATTGAGTTGGAAACTAACATAAGTCAGAAAATTCCGCTACATAGGCCAAATAGTGAGGGAAGATGCCTGATGAAAAAGTAATAAAATAGCAATAGCTGCCAAAACTAAATAAGTGTTTAGAATAAAGAGCAAATTATAAGAGGCGAAATCTGGACGCTAAATAACAGGAAAAGAGCCTCGTTTGTTGCTGCCGATGGATGCAAAGGAAACTGATGGTCAAGAAAGAATGCTTGTTGTAATGATTACCACAAGATAGAATTGCTAGGGCTTTCAGTTCCCATCTGAGGGACAATTGAAGGATAAATTTCTTGGACCAATAACCTAGATATTAGAACCCTTAAAACAGCAATTATCATACCGATACATTTCTGGTAGAAAGACAGGCAGATATACTGAGCATGTGGATATACATTGAATGGTGCCTTTCTCATAACGCAAGTGCTTCTGAATGTTAAAATCTGTTTAGTCCCATGTTACAGAGCTACCATTTGTTTGTTATATCTAAGAACTCACTCATTCCATAGACAGGGGAAACTCTGAACAGGATCAGTCCATTGCCTAGGCTTAGATTAGGTTCGGTGGAGATGTAGGCCTATAACAACAATATTTACAAAATTATTAAATTACAAAAGCTATTTATAAAATTGTGTAATGTATCGAACTTGTTTTAACAAGAGATTAATATTATTAATGATGGTTATGCCATCATTTTGATTCGTTAACTTCTACTGTAGCAAGCTTCAGATATGAATGCTCTCAACACTATATTGATAATGTCCGTTTCTGTTTAAGTTCATACAGTATTTAAGTGATGAACTCTTGTAATATAATTTCTGCTAAAAGAATACTTGGGCGATACTAAAAAATGGACTCTTACTTACTTCAATATGGACATAATATTACAATAACCAGGACAAACAATTTCTCCCCGTTCCTCGGCCATCCGAGACTGAGGCATTCGATTTTATTCTACCTTACTGTATTGTCCAGGGAATATAGAATCAAATTTTAGGTGAGGAAATCAAATTTGTAGTACATATATTTATTACCTGAAGCATCCCCATGAACACTGCTCTATTATAATTATTATTGTTTAAAATTTTCATATTCCTGCGATGTGGATTAGGCATGTTCTATTTTTGAACTCAATTTCCCGTAAGTTTTACTCTTTTGTATTCAGGGTACATGTTCTAAACTACTGCTAATTATAGAGTCAAGAAACTTTGAGATGCAGTTCATTATGCTGTTTGAGATAGACTGAAACAATCCCATGATGATTTGTAATTTACAAAACATATTATAGGTGATAGTATATTGATTAGTTAATATACGATGTTTAGGAATATAGGCTTCACTTACGCACAAATATATACAGGGTGTCTTTTATGTACCTTTGGAGAATGATAGGTCGTGTAGGGGACGGGTGTAGGAGTAATTTGTGATAGGAGACTTTGGGTTGGAGCGGCCTCCTTAACCCCTAAAATAAGGGTTGATTCAGGCCCTCCGCCCTATAAGTTAGGCAACCCACCCAAGCCTCTATTACCTTTCTCAATCCTTTAACTCTTAGCAAGATTCATTTCACCATGTGGCGCTGGCGTAATGGATAGCGTTGCGGTGCGGAAAGCCGGAACGGGTTCGTTTCCGGGCTTGGGCAAAATCTTCTTTTTTTATGTTATTTGTCTTATTGTAGTCACATGATACAGTCTGGTGCTACGGCAGAGAAGAGAGTGCAATCGTACAGTTTTAGAGAACAACAGTCAGGCATAAAATACATAAAATAAAGTTTTTGCCCAAGCCGGAATCGAACCCACGACTACCCACCCTTCGCACCGCAACGCTATCCATTACGCCAGCGCCACATGTTGAAATGAATCTTGCCAAGAGTTAAAGGATTGAGAAAGGTAATAGAGGCTTGGGTCGGTTGCCTAACTTACAGGGTAGAGGGCCTGAATCAACCCTTAATTTTGGGGTTAAGGACGCCCCTCGGACCCCATGTTCCCTATCTCAAATTACTCCTATACCAGTCCCCTACACGACCTATTCCAATGGTACATAAAAGACACCCTGTATATACAATGTTTAGATTACATACGTTTGTAAAAACGTTTTGCGCAGATCTGTAATTCATAAACATCGTGCATTAACTAAGCCGAAGTGAGAAGGATCTGATGATGATCGCTTGACGATTGAAGCATGTCATCCAATAGAGCATCCCCCATTTTTTTTATATAAAAGCGTGTTATTTTGTGATAAATATCTTATTCAATCTTTTTTTAAGTTTAGGGTGTATAAATATTTGTTTTCCCGTCCAATGTAATTGGACACAATTTGTGTTCACCGACTGGAATGCTTTCTTTCATAGAATTAGCCAACACTGAAAAATGGCTTCTATCCCTTCAATTGTGAAGATAGGCGATTCCATTCCCCCGTAACTTATCGGCCTACAGAATTGCATTTGGATGAAGAATATTAGTGGAGGAGCTCTCGTTTATTACGAGCCACTTTTGTAGCAGTGTACTGTCATTTGGTATTGATTGTAGAACATCGTTATCCTCTCGTAGTGAGGTACAAGGAACTACTGCAGAAGTGAACAATATGCGACCGGAAGATTCGTTGGGGCAATCTCCTTGTCTTGCAGACAAAGAGTTTGGTGAAGCCTATCCGAACCAGTCAGATTGTTATAGGGATTTCCTGCGATGTGTAATGCACTCCAGAAAAAGGGGAGGGCATCAACCGGAAGTTGCACTCCAGTTGACTTCAGAAACAAAAGCATTGTTCAGTGCCGCCCCCCAAGGCTTCTTGAGAGCGTGGAGGACCTACCCCACACGACAAGACTTGTCCCCTGCATTTAGCAATTATTGCAACACGAGTTTCAGCCTACTTGTTGGACACAAGACTTCCAAATCATACTTGGGAATGTTACTAAGTTAAGGTTAAGTAACTTGTTGTTTATTGATTTAGGGGTTCTGAGACATCAAGGCCATGTAGCCTCGTGTACTTGGTTGTGTGTTTGTGGAATTTGTCTGTTATCCTGTGTTATTGTAATGGCTGTATTAGTGTGTGTATTTGTAAATCAGAGATTGACTGGCTGCGTGACTCAGCGGTAACGTTCTCGCCTGCTGTGACAAGGTTGCAGGATGGAATCCTGGCTCATTCAGTTGGCATTTGGGGGAGCGCAAATGCGAGGGAGCCTTGTCAATAGATTTTCTGGCACGTTAATGATCCCTTCCGGTAAAAATTTCGGCCACCTGGCGTCCCTAAAAGACGCAGTAATTAAAAGGGACGTAAAACCAATAACATTATTATGATTACTGTAAATAAGATGAGGATTGGGAAGGAGGTGGCCATGGCCTTACGTTAGGCACCATCCCAGCATTTGCCTGAAGTAGAAGTGAGGAATCCACGGAAAGCCACTTGCAAGATGGCTCAGATGGGGATCGAACCCTCGTCTGCTCAGTTTTGCCTCGCGAGGCTTAGACGCGTTATGTAACGGCAAGTTACATATACTTGGATGTGTGTGGAATATTTCTGATAACCTGTGTCATTGTGATGGCTGTACTAGCGTGTGCCTTTGTAATTTGGGCTTGTCGTGATCCGGTCATTTGGTTGTGACAAGGTAGTTTTCCAAAGGTCAGCCAAGCGGTGATGTTGGCCTTGGAAGTATGGATGACGAGTCCCGGGAACTAAGAACATCAATGTCTTAGCCCGTAGATATGTTTATCACCATGTGGCACCCTGTGCCGTTCTTTATTCAAATATACATGTAGAGTACATGCCCTCGTTCAGCATTGCCAGTGCGTCCGCTGAGTCTACTTATCTTCTGCGGAATGAATACTTGTAGACTGAGTCCCTAAATACTGACTTGAAGATATTCTATAAGTACCTGCCCATTGTCTGATGTAAGTTGAATCACTTGATTCACGAAAATTTGACTGAGGATTAACCTCCAGTTCCTGACTATAGCTTGTCCATAGACTGACGTCGATTGCTCTACTATGATCAATGATTGACCCTACAAGATTGACCTCGTTCCTCTGGAACCCCTGTCTTATATAGGAATATTCCCTACTTTCTGAATTGAACTTTGACAATCCCTTCTCCAGAGAATTGGGTGGTGACCTATTACTCTGAGCTGAACTGCCCGGCATAATGCAGCCCTCTAGTGACCACTGGCAGACATGACAGTCTGCCACTCACCAGTACGGAGTGCATACCCGTGACCCCGATTGATTCAGGCACGGTTGGTTGACCCTTTGGTAGGTTGTTACTGAATATTAACACTACCTAAAGGTAGAAAAAAGAGGTGTGTTTAGGAGTGGAAACAATTTTAGGTAGAAAGAAATAGAATCCAACACACACCAAAAAAAAAAAGGATTTAGCGAAAGGTTCCACTGCACAAAGCCGTTTACGTACCTAAAGGTTTAGGGACCTGAACTATGCCAACGGGAAATGCAGCGTGAGCTGAGGTCACCCGCAAGCAACCATAAAGTGTTATTTCCATCCCAAGCCAGTATCCTGGTATTATGGGGATAGGTAGTACGCTATAAGTCAAAAATATCGGAAGGGAAGTGGATTTTTGTAGTTTCCCTTTACTACGCATTTTAAAATGCTAGAAGGATTTTAATGTGTTGTGATAGTTTTTATTTCGGGGCGCTGTTGGATCTCCATCAGGACAGCCGAATGTCCCCAGAGTGGGAAGAGATAAAGCAACTTTATTGCCTTTAGCAATCTTTTTTATTTTTAATAATAATGGAAATAATAATAAGAAAGTACCAATTGTTGCATCCAAAGCAGGCTAAAGTCGTACCCAGCAGGGTGCTGACTAAAAGTTTAGAACAGAGGAAACCCTCAGACCTAAGTAAAAAAAAACTGACATTTTGAAGAGTAAAACACATGTTTAGAGAAGAAGTCTCTACAAATAGGAAGAGGGCGGAGCAAGCTGTATTTGCCTCAGCGGTTTACTAGAATTAGCTGTAACAGCTAAGAGAAACTTTGCAAATGTTGTTATTTGAAGTTTTGTTTCAAACGCAACAAGTGGTAAAGTTTTTAGTGATTTAGAGATTGCCTTTGCTATTTTGAAATAAGCAATAATTTTGGGAGAAGTGTCAGGGAAGAGAAGGTCCTGCCTAACCGTGATTCTAGCAAGAGAGATAAAGCGAAAAATAATAGATAATTTATTTAACAGTAGATAGAATTTTCAACAATTAACAATTATTAGAATCTTATTTTGAGTGTAAAGTAACAACTTAGCTATTTTATGCTAAAGTACGAGATTAACAACTTGGAAGTCTGAGACCCTTATTTGTACAAACTTCTTTCAAGGGTTGTTCAACACGCTTATAAATAAAAGGTTTTGAACCCTTTGGGTTAATTATAAGATTTCAATTTAATGTAACATTTTGTTAAATTAGTTAGGTAGAACACCAAAAGAGTAGAATGCTCTTATGGCGAGCGAAAAGGCTATAAACAAATAGATTAAGTTCCTGATCGTAACAGGAGGAAAAATGAAAATTACAAGCGGAGGTTACAGCTGTTTTAAGCAGAAGTTAACAATGTTATATGTTCAAAAATGGTCAGGTCGAATTGACGAAGCCTGGAGCAAAAGGATCAGGTACAAAAGTTTAATAATTAGAAAGTTAACAATTCCTGAGCTAGCAGGATAAGAAGAAAGAGATTAATGAGAAGTTTCTACAACTTCTTCTATTTTCGCAGAATTGACTATATGATAAATTCAAATGGGGCAGGTCACTTTTTGTGAAGCCCGGATTAAACAATTACATAACTCTTTTATAATTAGAAAAATTAGAACTCCCTAGTTTTAGAAGGGAAAAACAATATATATTAAAATGTGTGCTAGCCACATTTGTTTACTCAGAGTGAATATATGGGAAATAGAACAAAGTTGGGAGGGCACTTAATTAATTCTAAGCGAAGCCTCGTAGAAATATGACTTAAATTTTAATTTTAAATTAATTTTGTTAGTAAAAGGTATTTGGGGAAAAGGAGATAGGAATTCATAGTTCTGGCCAGTTTTATTGCTCTCAGTCAAACGCGGCGCAGTAGATAGTTAAACGGACACTGTTTTGCACTAAAGTCTGTTGATAGATTGGAAAATTTCACTATTGCAGTACAGAAAGTTCAAGGAACAAGCGGAAAGTTATTGCAGTTTATGGACAACACTTAGTTTAATGTGAACTTGAATAAGTTTATTGCGTAGGAAAGTATGTGTGTTGCAGTTATTGGTTCTATTTAACTTGAAGTTCCAGCAATTTGACAGTATTGAGCAAAGTTCTTTGCGGTTTGAAGTATATTTTGAATGGAAGATTCCAGAACTGTAATGACAGTTAAATGGAGCGGTAATATTCCCTCGAAGGCAAATTAAGTTAAATTAACTCTAACTGAACGTGTATTCCAAGGAATACACCACTCTTGTCTCAAGTGATGAGTAGCTCAGCCCATGAATCATGTATACACATGAGATATCAAGCTCTGATGAATTGACCATCTGACAACACTATTTCTTAACAGCTAGCATTGCTTGGGAATGCCCATGATTCATGTATACACATGTGATATCAAGCTCTGATGAATTGACCATCTGACAACACTATTTCTTGGGAATGCAATTCCCCACAATATTATACATCAAGCCTTTACAATCATGAATTACATGCATTATTGAATTATTACATTTTATCTATGTGTTATTGTTTTTCCCTTTTACTTAACTATGATTTGATTACCAACTTCACTATTTGATTACCGTAAGCTTGGGGTCTGGCCCGACGACAGGCTAGAAATAGTACCAAATATGCAATCCGTGAAGCCTACAGTACATATATGGACAAATTAAACTTTATTCCGAAGGTAATGTCTGCATTTATTCGAAGCAAAGGTGGAAACAACGCACCACAGAGCTTTAAACACAACGGACTTTCTCTTTCCAAATCACTAGATGTAGCCAACTCGTTCAACTGAAAATTCCAAAATAACCTGTCTCCACCTGACACCAGTGAAGGGATGTTCCTACCGAGGACATCATCCCCTCTCTTTCCCCTAGCCAGTCTATATTTCTCACAACAGGAAGTTCGAGACAGCCTACGGAGAACTCGACCCCAAGCTGCGACTGGTCCAGACTTAATCCCTGCTCGGATTCTCCTTTAATGTGCAGATGCGATGGCGCCCTCAATGTGTGCACTTTTCTACCATTTCATTAACACCGGGACTCGACCACAATAGTGGAATCATGCTAACGTGGTCCCTGTGTTCAAAGATGGTGACAAGGAAGATATGGACAACTACCTCCCTATTTCTCTAACGTCTGGTATCTGTAAATATATGGAACGCCTGGTTGCTAAGAACATACTGGAATTCCCAAGTGAGCGAGGCCTGTTAAATCCAAGCCAACATGGTTTCATTCCGGGGATATCTTGTACCACTCTTTTGACAAAAGTGATTGATGACTGGAAGAACTCCTTGGATCAGACCAACGTCTCCCAAGTAGACTGTGTGGCCCTGGACTTAAGCAAAGCTTTTGATCAGGTGCCTCATCAAAGACTTTTGTTAAAGTCTGGCAAATATGGCATCAGGGGCAAACTAATTACTTGGTTGACGTCATTCCTGGTAGGTCGAACGCAGTGTGTCGTGTTCGGCGGGGCCAAGTCACCGAACATAGTGGTAACTTCGGGAGTATCGCAGGGGTCGGTGATTGGGCCTTTGTTGTACATGGCTTTGACACTCAACATTCCAAGCTGTGTGACGTCCACGGTGGCGCAGTTTGCAGACGACTCAGTAATTCACAGAGCCATAAAATATAATGATGACGTCAAAGCACTACAGGATGAACTGGACAGTGTAGCACTGTAAGATGATGTACATAAGATGACCTTGAATGTAAACAAGTGTAAATATGTTTGGATAAGTAGGGCCAGACAGCCTATTGCACATAGCCTTTCACTGAGCGGCAAAATTCTTCCCATGTGAAATTCACTGAGAATGCTGGGAATACACATTTCCAGCAATTTAAAAAGGAATATACACGTCGAGGAACCTACGTGTAAAGCATTTAGAATTCTGGGATTTGAAAGACGTAATCTTCTGGGATTCAGAGGCTCTGCACTCCGAGCGGTGTATCTCTCCACGATACGGCCCATTTTTCTATATATACTTCCAGCCTGCCACCCCACTTCCAAGGAAAAGAAGAGGAAGTTAAGTGCAGTACA
The DNA here is from genome assembly GCA_946902985.2 of Meconema thalassinum. NCBI lineage: Eukaryota > Metazoa > Arthropoda > Insecta > Orthoptera > Tettigoniidae > Meconema > Meconema thalassinum. The sequence goes on from OX336389.2 coordinate 1,388,567,273, forward strand.
ACGTCGAGCAGAGCGACTCATTTACAAACAGGGTAACACATTTTTGAAAAAACCTTTAACACCCATCAATGACATATGTTACCAAATAGATGACACCTTTCTCCGAAAATCTCTAGCTGACACCATTAAACTGTCCCCATTTCACCGTCTCCACCTGTCATATCGCTGAGTCCGTAGATCACAGGGTGTCACTCTCGTTCCTCCATTCGCTAGGACAACAGATTATCAATCTGGGTTTTACAATCGTTCTGCTCGACTCTGGAATGACCTGCCTCATGCAATAAAAGACCTTCCTCCACGACAATTTTGCCGCAAAGTGAAGGCTCTAAAGGGACTAAAACCCCATGTAAATTGAATTGATATATAATGTAACTTTGTTTGCGAGTGGGAGTGTGTGCGTGCGTGTATATGTGTGTGCGTGTGTGTGAATCCATGTGTGCGTGCGTGAGCGTGTATGCGTATATGTGTGTGTGCGTGCGTGTATCTTCACTTATGTTTAAGATTTTTTTATATAAACGTCATGTACAGCAGATTATATGTTTATAGCAATGTAAAGTTGTAAATTGTATATAATGTAACATATGAGATTTGTATAGTTTTAATGAACGGAGATGGAGACACTGCTTTATCTGCCGTCCATTAATTGTAGGCACAATTTTTGGTAAATAAATAAATAAATAATAATAATAATAATAATAATAATAATAATAATAATAATAATAATAATAATAATAATAATAATAATAATAATAATAATAAATATGTTTAGTGACAATTTTAGTTAAAACCGCTGAGTAGCGTTTGCTTGAAAGAGCAACAGGGGGACAGAGACCACAATATTTTTTATATATTAGTAGGTTCTAGATAGGCGTATTAGATCCCATGGTGCAAAATTTCAAGTTAGCCTGAAATTTCTGACTAATTCTTGTGTTAATTTATATCTACCTTCATTATTATCGCTACTCTTTGACTTTCATCCCTTGAACACCACAAATGTTTCACCTCAACATTTCCTCAGAGATTCATGTGAAAATGTAATTTCGATATTTCTAAAACCATAAAATATATAAAAACGATCATTAATCCTTACACATTGACATTTCCTCCTCCATATGTCTCAATGTTTTCGCGACACATTCTCGGGGTTTGATGGGACTTTCAGGAAACGTTCAAATACTCGCGTAATAAGAAAGGTTTTCTTTTGAGGTTAAATTTCAAAACCCTCCAGATAGTCTCGAATGCATGATTTATGGAATATCGTATATTTCTGAGGCTTTCGGGAGATATGAGATTCCCCAGTGTTAGTTTTAAGTTCCTATGATACCTGGAAGTGTCTAATTAATTCAGGTCTATATTAATTTTCTATCCTTATTATACATCATTATACATCGATATTACCTCCTAAAAATCTTGAAAGACTTCCTCAATACTTTCTCTTAGTTTGATATTAAAAATTGACTTGGACTTTCAGGAAACGTTTAAACCAATAAAAACTTATGATAATCATCACTTTGGAAAACAAAGATTTACCTATGGTTGAAAAAAAGTTGGCGGTTGCGTACTTTTCCGTTCTTCTTCTGATCCCCTGTCGACAACACCTCCAGCCTGACCTCTTCACCATAATTCGGAAACCTTAGATTTTTCTATGAATTGTGGGGATATCTGATTATCCTGTGCCAAGTTGCAAGTTTCCAGAATGCCTGGAAGTGTCTCATTAATTCATGTATTTGTTCATGCAATACCTACCAACATACATCGCTCCACCCCACTACCATTTATTATTAAAGGTAATACTCGTAGGTTACTCTGCTCCCCATTATGGAGCTTAAAATATATAAAGATTATACACTAATTAAACTGACGTCTGGACTTGAGCCTCACAAGGGAATAATGCCTGAGGCTTTATAAGTGAGTGTCAATGATCGGATTGTCAGACGAGTAGCGTAGTGAAGCGCACTGTGTATCGGGTCCCAACAAGCAATACACATTGCTTAAGCTAACGTTTCACCGCTACTATTAAAATGGAAATCAATCACGGAGTTGTATTAAACAGTTTGTTCTTCCGTTTAACTTACATCAATTACAAGTAATAACAGTGATACTTGTAGCATGTTATTCGACTATCCTGTTACACATATTGCTGTTGCTGAGATGTGTTACAATATTATTACCTAACTAGCAGTAGTGCCCGGCTTCGCCCGGTGGATTTATTTGTTTTATGGATGATAATGAATACTACTACAGATCTGGCCGATGATACTTAAACTAACAGAAAAAAAACTTTTTGTGGTAGTGGTGGTTGTAGTGGGGGTGATAAGTATTGCAGTATAGCTGACGTAACATTCAGATCATTTTCCCGTAATGATAATTTTGAATAGGGAAACAGCTATTTACTAACTGCAGCACTAACACATGTAATTTACAAACAAATTTAAAAAAAATATTAGAAAGTGGAGTAAATGAAATAAAAGACACTGCCTAGGGCCTGTATCTAATTCACTGTTAGAAATCTAGAAACCAATAGTGTCGTCTTTTGTCGCATAGCGCCGTAGGAAAATAATCAGAACATTTTGGAAAACTTCGGCTGTCCCGAGCTACTGAGGTAGCAATAGTATCATTTATCGCCATATAGCGCTTAACGATAAGGTTCGGAATAAATGAAGGTAAATTTTAAAGCAGCAACGCTTATTGCAGCTGGTAACCTCAATGTACTGCACCAACACCATTGCACTTATACAGAGGCATAATATTTTCATGATGATAACTGTTTTAAGGGGCCTAAGAAATCTTTTTGCACTAATTACTCTCCATGAGATCAATTTATAAACAGCGCAAGATGCAACTATTTTCGCAATTCAGCACCAGAACACTGGTAGGGGTGACGTGATGCAGTCCGAACTGCCCGTCAACAATAGACTTATTAAAATACTCTTACAGTTACTCTACTACGGACATGAATGGTTCTAAGGCCATAATACGTGGTTTTCAAGTTCATTTTGTCTGTTATTCTAAATGTTGGGAATGGAGAGCGTTATCCAAAATATCAAGTGGACAGTGTTACCAGCAGTGTTTCAAAGTGTATGTAAAATTTGGTGCTATTAGGAGAAACGGTGTATATTTGTGACAAAGGGCCTAAATGCAGAGAATAGGGTGGTCTGTCCATAATTTAAAGTGGACAGTGTCACCCGTAGGGTTTCAAAGGGCAAGTTTACAAAATGTGGTTCAGATCGGTGTAACGGTGTAGTTTTGTGCCAAAGGACCTACATGTAGGGAATAGAGTAGTCGGTCTGAAATTTCAAGCAGACAGTGATACTCGTCGGGTGCCAAAGGGTAAGTATGTAAAATGTGGTTCAGATCGATGAAACGGAGTATATTTGTGCCAAAGGGCTAAATGCAGGGAATGGAGTGGTCTGCCCGTAATTTCATGTAAACAGTGTTACTCGCAGGATTCCAAAGGGTAAGTATACACATTTTGGTTCAGATCGGTGAAATGGTGTACGTATCACAAACCATAACGCCAGCGCATGCGGATCGAGCTGTTCGGGAGCGCTTGTTCTACCGACTTACTGAACAAAAATCTATCTTTAAGGTTACCTGAGAGGTGTAGCCTAATGCTACATAGCCTAAACTATTCCTTTTGAAACTGGCTATGATATAAAATAAGAATTTTTCGAATTGGACTGGTAGTTCCAGAGATTAGCGCGTTTAAACACGCAAAAACACAAACACACACTCTTCAGCTTTATTATATTAGTATAGAGGTATAGATTCGGTTAGCCCATCATTGATTGAGGAGGATGCAGTCAATCAACGGTTGCTTTGAAACATTACACGCATGTTGGTCTAACCACAAGGAAAACATCGGAGATGATTTTTGTCACCAAAGTCCCTTTCGACATCACTAGAGAGGGTAAAATTGCAGGAGTTCAAATACGAGTAGGAATCATGATGCCCAGAAAGAAGAGGAAGATGAAGATGACGATGATGGTGGTGAAAATGATTGTTGTTTTAAGGGGCCTAACATCTACATTATTGGCCCCAAATGGTTTGGATGATATTGGAAAGAAAAACAAGCAGAAAGCTAAGAAAACAAAACTTGTAGTTATGCGCGACAGTTAGACTTTAAATAATGAGCCATGGGACCTTCCTTCTTGCGTGGAATCCGAACCACCAGATAGGACAATTTACTTTAATAGTTTCACAAGCCGGAATTTGAAATCTTATTTCCCGCTTCTGAGGGGATTACTGCCCACATTCACCCCCCCCCCCCCTCACCCTCCTGGGAGGATTTCTTACCCCTCTCGGACCACTAACGCTCTATGTTGTGACTGGCATACCCGTGGTCAACGTAGCGAAAGGAAGTTTTCCTTTCCTTGCGCTAACCCATGGAGCATTGTGGGGCACGTTTGAAAGGATAGCTGAAATCACTACCCCGGAGCCTGGAGCTGACCCTGCCAACACAGATTAGACAAAACCAGATGAATACAGGTTATCTGCAAAAATTTATACGGAGCTGATGACCAAAAATCCCAAGTTTTAACAACTACAACAACATTAACAACAAAAGTTTGGTGCTTTTCAGTCGGTCAACACGAATGCACCCAAAAAGAGCTGGGTTGTGTCCTAAGCCTGAAATAAATTACATGAGATTAATAAATACACTTGGATGACCAGTTTCGATCGTCAAGCGATCATCATCAGATCCATTACACTTAGGCTATAACATCTATGATTGAGAATACAGGTGAAAAATATTTACAATATGTATTGCAACTAAATAATTGTACATATTGTAAATATTTTTCACCTGTCTTCTCAACTGAGGCTTCAGAGGCAAATGTGACTTGTAGGCCTAATATTATGAATGTTAAAAATACTACGGGGTTGACCCTTTGATTTGGTAGGGGATGAGTTTAGGGCTACATTGGAGAGGGTGGGTTATTTAGAGGGCATAACAGATAACTGGGTGTGGTCGTTGGCAGGGGTGTGGGTTGCTCGAGTGGATGGCAGCCACGCGGTACTACCTATGCTGGTCTTATAGACAAGACTGGCACAGGGTTTAATGGGCACGTCGGGGGCCACAGCCCTTATCCCTTGAAATAAATTCATGCCGAATGTTTGTGGGGAATGACCTTTCAGATTTCTTTCATAAAACAAATATCAACACTATTTTTGTTTCTCTTTTGTGTGTTAGTATGAGTTTGAAGGAGTCCTCGCACTTACATTGGTTATCAGCCGGGTGATTATGGTATGCACGGTTACATACAGGGTTATATTTATACAGGGTGAACAAAAAATGGCGCACTTGGAGATCGGCATGCGATTCCTCATCCAATTGCAATACAAAAGTTTCAATAACAAAATCGGATCGGGTGCTGTTTGAAAACACAAGTATGAAAACGAGAAGCTGGCACCACTGTCACATCCTGCAGTGCTTAGGAATGTACAGAGAAAGCTCCGGCTGAGCGCCAAGTTCCTGCGACCTGCTTTTGGCCTCGCTGCATGCAGTTGCAGCGTTACCAGAGCCTCGATTCTTAACACGCATTTCTGTTAAACCTATTGGCGGGACTATGTTTAGCAACATAAACTTTTGTCGTGAATTTCGACGAGGAACCGCATGCCGACCTCCAAGTGCAGCATTTTTTGTTCACCCTGTATATCAGCACCGTCCACGTGCACTCGGCGGTTGCCCGTGCAGCAGCCGACCTCTGTTGACGTAATTCCCCGTGTTATCTCCATGCTTAATCGTCTCGTCAGCTGCATCTGTCACCGCACGGCAATTACCCCAGCTGCGGTCGGCCGATACACGGGTAACAGCCGAGTGGACGCGTTCGGTGTTGATACGTATATAAACATAACCCCGTACTTCAAGACAACCAGGTTGTTAGAAGGTAGAAACAACCATTATTAGCCTTTCAAGATGTGACTGCCACTGAACTTGGTTGCGCCAGTGAGCAGGGGGACACAGTGATGACAGAGTACAGTCTGCACATAAGTCAAGCAGCATTGCGGGCGCTATAATACTTGTGTTACGACAGAAGTTGTATTGTGGATTGCGAACGGACCAATTAATAATAATAGGCGTATTAAGAATAGTGAGTTTCAACAGCACAGCTTAATTTAATAGGAGCTCATATCACCACGGAGAAGAGAACGATAAAAGTCTACTGGACGTGAGATATATCTTTGCCATGGAACTGTACCTGTCAACTTATCGAGCTGACAGTATGACACAAGTAGGCTATAGTTCGTTCACTTTCCTCGCTAATGAACGGTGACACAAACGTTGGGCAGTAGCATGCTTCGAAAATTACCATTGTTCGCTGCTGACCAATGGCTGACTGTTTTTTACTATCTCTCCACGTGGGCTCTAAAGTCCGGTTCTGGCGGCCACGTCGCGTGTCAGGTGTCCAGTGTAGTACAGCTGCACTCAGTTCTGTCCAGTCTCGCTGCTTGCTCTCAGTGGTTACGGTAGAGAGTTGACGAGCTGGGAAAACCTTAGCTCTTGGCAGACATGGAATGTATACATATCCGCTCAGCTAAGGTTCAAGGACGAGACACTCGTTAACGTGGAAAGTGAGAGAACTATAAACAATGAATAGTTTCCACCTCGGCCACCAACAATCGTTTACTGAAAGGCTAATATCATCACAGCAAGCGTTGTAGCATTGTTTTATGGAGATGTGTAGGTAGTACTCTACAATACTCTGTAAAGAGGATTAATATGAAACCAGTGAAAGCTTGATCAATCCGACAGTTCATTCCCTCCTCATGCAAGGGATGTTAAAAATTGTTTCGTCATTTTATTTCACTGGAAAGCTCAATTAAAATGTGACAAAACACATCGATATGACAAAGGACTTCTTTCCTGAGTTCTCGACGAGCAAAGTGACAGTAAAGGTGCACTGGCGCATGCGCTTATTGTCGAAACAGAGAGAGAGAGAGAAGCAGAGTATCGGTGTGTTCGAGTTCTTTCGAATGCAAACCAGTATGGCAGAAAGGCATGTGCTGGAAACGTGTTCATAAAGGGAAGTGGCTGCTGTCTTGTGCTATAGAAGGGCACGTGGGACTAGTGTTTCCGATATTCATCGCCGCCTACAGAGAGACTATGGAGACGTCATGTCCCGTCAAATGGCTGTGCGATGGTGTTCAATGTTTAGTGAAGGAAGACAGAGTGTGGGAGATGAAGACAGATCTGGGGTACCCCTCCACGTCCTTAACTGTAATAATAATAATAATAATAATAATAGTAATAATAATAATAATAATAATAATTTTTTTTCGTAGTTAGTTTATACTCCAGGTAGGCTTTTCCCACGGACTCAGCGAGGGATCCCACTTTTACCGCCTCTACGGGCTGTGTCTTGGAGCTTGACATCGGGACGGGGGATACAACTGGGGAGGCGGGACTAGCGCCACGCCCAGGCGGCCTCACCTGCAAAGCGAACAGGGGGCCTCATGACGGATGGGACGGGAACGAAAGAATGGGAGGGATAGACAAGAAAGAGGGAAGGAGGAGGCTGTGGCCTGACGGTAGGGACCATCCCAGCATTTGCCCGAAGACGAAGTGGGAAACCAACGAAAACCACTTCGATGATGGCTGAGGTGGGAATCTAACCCCCTTTACTCATTTGGACCACCCGAGGCGGAGTAGAATCCGTTCCAGTCCTCATACCACTTTTTCAAATTTCGGGGCAGAGTCAGGAATCGAAACTTGGACCTCCGGGGAGGCAGCTAAGCACATTGACCACTACACAACAGAGGCGACGCATAATAATAATAATAATAATAATAATGCATTGTGATTACGTCCCTCGCAAATGCCAACCGGCTGGGCCAGGATTCGATCCTGCAACCTTGGGCACAACAGGCGAGAACGTTACCACTGACCCTCGCAGACAACTACACCTGTAATAAACGTTGACAGTGTACAGGAGATTGTGTTAGACGGCAGGCGCGTTGCTGATGTCGCCGATGTTGCATCCACATTGGGTGTTGGACACGCCTAAGCTCTTACCACATTTCATAGTTTTGGGAGATCAGAGGGGGTCCACAAGATGGGTGCTGAGGGAGCTCACCCCTGATCACAAGACTGCAAGATTGGCAATAAGCCTCGAATATTTGTGGCGATACGAGTGCGAGGGCAATGATGACCTGGTCAGGGTCAACACCGTGAATGAGATAAGAGTGCACCACATTACCCTAGGCAGAGGTTCCCATTAGGGATTTTTCACGGACCCCCTAAAGTGATCGTTATGTAAGCACGGACCCCCTGCTCAAAAATCCTTAAGCCAAGACTTACATTATTTAAATTCTTAATGGGAACCTCTGCCTTTGAGTACTGTGCTCAATTAATTGTATGTTTATATTAATTTATTTAATCCCATAACATAATATAGTTTTCTTAAGTCGTAAAGGTAGGTAGTGCTACAGACCTAAAAGTAACAATGCAGTGGTTGAGAAGGTACAAGTCCTATTTATTATCATTTTGTTAAGAGCACTGATGTGTAAAAGGGGCCGGCGTTCTATAAGACGAACGTAACCTATTTCTCCCCGCAATTATTTCTCGAGGTCGGGTTGCAATTTCAAAATATTCACACTGAAATCAGGCCCCGTATCTAGTCTATTTCTATATTAGCTTTTCATTACGCACATTGTGGAAAACGTTTGTTCGCACTAGTAATAATTTGTATTGCCTTGTCGCTGATCCCCATCTAGTCCTTTCGAGCTGTTGCCCAGAGGTCTGCTACTTTTCTTAATAAACAATTTTCTTCATTTTACCACTTGAGGTCAATTCAACGAGTTGGTGTTGTTCCTGCTCTGATAGATGCTGAACACTTTCGATTTTGAGATTGGTGCTGAATGGGTCTCGATTCCAGCAGTTATTGCCATCAGACTCAGGAAAATATTCCCGAAAAATAGTTGCAAGACTACGAGCATGTTCGGTTATATTTTCTTTACCTCGCAAGGCAGACTTTCGTTAGATGACTGCAGAAAAGTTTTTAGTCTGGGGAAATTGGCATATGAGCCATTTAGGGCCCTTTCTGCCCAAATATTCCACTTCTTCTTCTTGTGTGTATGGAATCTGTGTGATTATTACCTGTGTCATTGTGTTGACTGTATTGAAGTGTGTATTTGTAATTGGGACTAGGATTTGGGTGGGAAGTGGCCGTGGACTTAATTTAGGTGCCATCTCTGCGTTCGCATGGATTTAAAATGGGGAAACAATGTATAACTACTTCTAGGATGGCTGAAGTGGAAATTGAACCCACCTCTTCTTAGTTCTTCCCCACAAGGCTGATTGAACCCCGTTCTGTCCCTCATTGCTAGAGCCAGAAATCGAATCCGGACTTCTGCAGTGAAAGCCAAGAATGCTTGTCATTATGCAGCGAGGGTACGAGCAATTTTAACCTGGGAGGCCGTGTTTCATCGCGGTCATCGGGCTGACAGTCAGTATGGTATGCTGGCTATTGATTGATTCCATCATGGTTTCATCGGTCAATGAAGACATTCCCACTGGTTTGTGATGGAATCCATTATTTATGAACACTCCGATGATTGTACGATTACATCGAAGGAAGAAACCATGAATTTAAAAACTTGCCCATACAGCCAGCTAATTTTTATATTGTTTCAATGTGACCCTTTGGTTTGAAGATTGCACAATTACTGGTCGACTATTATCAGAGTGTTCTTAAAGAATGGAATCCATAACAAGTTAGTGGAAATGTCTTTGTTCACTGATGCAATTACGATGGAATCAATCAACAGTCATCGCTCCCATAGTGGCTGCCAGCTCGATGACTGCGATGAAACATGGGCTCCTAGGTTAAAATTACTCGTACCGTTATTGTAATAAACTAAATAAACCCTTAGGGAGGCCAGGAGGAATCGCTTGCTTGCTCAAGTCAGAGCTATCTCCGTTTAAAATAATGCACTCTGTGATCTAGTCCCAGTATACTTCTCGCCGGATTGTACAACTGATATGATCATTCATGAAATAAGTCAATGCTTACTCAAAACAACTGCCATAGTACTAATCCAATAATTCCCGCAGGAGATCTCAACAACCGCATCGATGCGCCACAATATAAAGCAAAGCTAGTATTGGATCATCTCCAAACTAAGGGTCTCTCTTTAATAAACGATAGCCATATGAAGCCATTCGTTAGTTACAATGGTCCCAGCTCCATTGACTTAGTCTTCACTAATATACGAAATGCAAAACCAGATTCACAGCGGTCAATCAGGAACATTGTTAGGAAACACCTACCGATACAGACCACCTTTATTATAAGCAATGAGGAAATCAGATTGATACCTAGTTCAATCACAGTCTCCAGAAAAATCAATCCAGCAATGCTCAATGAAGAAGACAAACACTCAGTGCTGGCAGCCCTTGTTGAAGGAAACATACACGAGGCATCGACCGCACTGGAATTATTAATACCGTACCAATTAATACAATTCCCACACAATAAAACTATGGGAAAGGATCATTCAGTCAATGTTACGTTTAGAAACCGAAGTATGCGAAGAACAGTTCCTATTTATGCCTGGAAGAGGAACACCCGACGCAATATTTGACTAAGGTAACTGATGGAGAGAGACAGAGAGGTACAGACTGATTTATATATAACCTTCATTGATCTGGAGAAGGCGTATGGCAGAGTGCCCAGGCAAGAGATATGGCGAAGTATGGGGAAAACAGAATGAATGTATACGAGGGAAGAACAAGATTTCCATATTAACCTGCAGGAAGAAGAACTACCACTGGCCAGGAAGTTTAAATGTCTGGGTTCCTACGTGTAAAGTGATGGAGGATCAGAGTATGAAATACAGTTCAGGATAAACAGTGGTTGGATGAACTGGAGGAAACTGAGCGGATTCTACTTTGTGATGAGGTCACCTGCAGGCTGAAAGGAAATATCTACAAATCTGTGGTGAAGCCTGCGATGCTCCATAGCGCGGAAATCTGACTGATTACAAAAGCCCAAGAGATACAGATGGAAGTAGCAGAAATGAGAATGTTAAGGTGAATGTGTAGTGACACGAAATGATAGAATAAGGAATGATTACATTAGAGGAGCAGATAAAGAGGGACCCATAGGACAAAAGTTCCAAGAGATTAGGCTCCGATGGTTGGTTGGTTCCTTAGTTTAAGGGCTGCGACAGCGCGGTCATGTAGCCCCGTGCTCCGATGGTATTGCCATGTGCTGAGAGGAGAGAAGAACTACGTGGTGTAAAGAGTTGGGAATCTGGAAATAGAGGAACCAAGGAGAAGAGGAAGACAAAAATGAGATGAAAATACAAGGTTGCAGGGTACCTCAGAGAAAAAGGATGGAAGAGGGAGGAAGCATGGGATAGACATTTATGGAAGAGAAGAATCCAGCAAAGTAACGCTGACCCTAAGTGACGTGGGAAAAGGCTGAGATAAAGAAGAATACAAAGCATTCCTATCAGGGTACCCACAGCTCAAATGACAGCCAAGCCATGGATCAATGGGACATGCTACACAGCTCGAAAATAAGTGTTAAAGACATGTTTCAATACATGCAAACTTACAGGAATATGTTAGAAAGAGAAGGAGGCAGTAAACACTGCTAAAGGGACCCACTAAGCAGAAGATGGAAGGAAATTAGAGGAAGAAGCAGTGAAGCATACATTTAAGGCCGTAAAACCCCAGGCAACCGACATTCTAGGAGCATGATGGACGTATGGGAGAGACACTTCATAGGAGTATTGTAGGCACGAAATACTTGCCCCATACTGACGTTTTAGACCACATACATCCTCATGACGTAAAAACCAAACAATTTGTGGAACAATATATATCCTCATTTATTAAATCACGACCTCGCCTATTTCTAGTTCACATTACAAACCGATTGCCAGTGAACGATACTAAAGAACTTACCTATGTTCTACCTTTGGGATCTACCACCTACCGCTTGCTATATGATGAAACCATTCGTATTATGGAATATAAGCCGGATATAAGGCTTCACAAGTTGCATGTCTTGTGGACGGTAAAAATATATTTTGGGAGCTCTATATAAGTGAAAAATATTTTACCCGTCTTGTTGGTTGTGATTTTTTTCTACGGCCTTTACGACATGATTTTGCACTTGTATTATGATAAGCTAGTTATAAATATAAACTCCTTCAGATCATCATTGAAGGACAAATTGTAGGTAGGAAAGTCCGAGGAAGAAGGAGAATATTTCGGCTAAAGAATCTATGGGAATGGTATGGAATTTATATACCCATTGTTGTTATCCTATTGTCTGTGTGAGTGTTGTTAGTGAGATTAATTAATTAGTTGTTCTGTTGTGTCTTGAAATACGTATTGGATTTGTTCTATAACAAAGTGTAGTGTGTTAGGTATGGCTGTCGCGATTACCATTTTCTGGAATTGTAGGCGTTGTGGTTGGTTTTAGTTGTAAGTATGTAGTTATTTTGATATTAGATATATTTCATTGTTCCATTAGACTGTAGTGTGTGAGTGTGTGCGGTGGCATTTGCATTGTTTATTAGATATTGTGCCCGTCAGAGGAGCTATCAGGGTTACCAACAGCCGAAACGACATCCATAACAGCTCACCTGCCGGACCCATGTGCCATGAGGATCAGGTGAATTTCTTATAGGCCATAACAGCACGAGAATCAATGATCCAGGGGATCCGTGGTAACATGGTTGCTAAAAAGGTCATAGACAGCCCAAGAAAATACACCTCCTAAAGCTAGACTGAGAAATAAACTTCCAGGCTTAAGTAAAACATGTAGAAATATTTATTCAAAATATTCAGGAGGGTTTCTATCGGCTAATCCGCAAACTAATAAATAAAAAAATCAGTACCCTACCTGTAAACTACTGTAAACCCTCGCGAAAGATCTATCTGACAAAGTAAAGCAACAACAGCAACGCTGGGAAAATGGTACGGCAATAATCTCTAAGTCAAGTTACAAAATAAACTAATAACGGAATTTACATTTAACAGGGTAGCAACAGCAAGTGTAAGTTATGATGATACCATTTCCTCATTTACATTTATTTTTAGATAATCTAGCTAATTCCTAACAATTAATACGAAATTTACGGCGATGACGTCCGTAAAGCAAAACAGTTAGTACAAATCTACATGACAAGCCGTCAAAAAAACATTAAATGCCCTCTTACAATCTAAAAAAGGGTAAACATGGGGTTATCATACACTTGAATAAATAATAACAAGACCATAAACAATATTATTCCTGCCTTCGCCCTGGGTTACTCTTTGTAAACCAGTGTCATCTACGTGCATGTTAATTACGGTGGCGATTGCGTAGTAAAAACTACGTCTAACGTCGCATGAGACTCACGCTCCACCAGCTACTGACTAAAGGTTGAGCAAGCACTCCGTCGATAAAAATTAGTGTCATCTGTCCTAGATTACTTCCACAAAAGAAGCGTGCACAAAGCAAGTGTCAGCCAGCAGGTCCAAAATGCAAGAAAATCAAGGTTAAATGCTATAAATAGTTAATTATCATCAGTTTATAGTAATGACGTTCTGATTATTAGAATCGTTGGTTTAGATTATCGTTGGTTTATGGCGAATAGGCTGACAATCCTGAATACCTTGGGATCAGCAGTAGCAGTCTCGTGCGAGTTCAATCTCTGCTATAAAACACCGTAAACGAGCTCTCCCGCTCGGACATAACAATAACACAGGTTATTAGTGGCTCTCGGCTCACTTAATTTACCTCTGGGTAAGGCCTGGCATGAACATCAGTCACCTCCCTACAATAACACAGTCAACAGAGTCGAAGTCTGGACACACATAAATATTGCCTCTATACATGTGCCTCATCTAGCCTCTTAATTTGAACAAATAAACCTTAACATAACGTGTAATCATTCTCAGATGGAGAAGGAAGATAGTCGCTTCAAGAGCGATGCAAACACATGGCTCTCGCCAGTCAACTCTAAGTAGCAAAATATCTGATTATTACAAAATGGTGGCCTGGACATTGACCTACCTATGAGACACATCATTTAAATGTTAGTAATGCTACAAGTATTGTCAAAGAGTCTGAAAAAGTATGTCTCACTGAGTGAGTGGTGCTCTAGTACATTGCATGCTGGGAACTGTTACCACCTGTCCATGATTCGAGCTAGCCTCGCAACTCTCAATCATCCACACGGACAGTTTAGAAAATGAACAACGCTGAAGGCGGGCAGTTTTCTCGCAGAAAGTCCTATCAGAAAACTGGCCTTGTTATCATGTCCCAGATATAATACAAAATCACATAGGCATTAGGCTTAAAATCGCACCTCAAAACTATGCACAAAGACGTAGCATGTTTGTAAAAGTCAAAGAAATGAAAAACACAGATATTCCACTTAATCTGAACCTCTTTGAAATGTGCAGATATGTCAGTTCATAACTGCTCTGTCTAATCATAACCAAAATAAGAACTGTGTCGAAACACTTGACACGAAATAAACATCATAAAGGCGCAAATCTTACAATTGCTAAGTTTGCCAATGATACGGCATTCATTGCAGGGTTCGATGCTAGATTGAATACAAAATGTAACACCCTGAATGTGTTAATAACTCGAACTAGATGGCTTCATGGCTCATCAAAACGAAAATGACTTTGAATTACAAAACTGATAGCTTCAGTCGGCTATCTAACGATACGGACTGTTCTGACTAAATCAGTGGCGTGACAACATTAACTAGAAAGGGGTGTCATAAAAATAACACTGGCCATGACGTCTGATCGTCATCCCAAATAACTGTACACAAAATCACCCACCTAGGGTTGAACAAAACGTAGTAACAAAGACTACAGTCACGCTTAACAGGGGTAGAAATAACATCTTAGCGATGTCCATCAGAATGCACCGTGATCGAAAAGAAATTCAATCACAACGGGCGACTAACGAATCACTGAAGGTGAACAACAAGGATTAATTCTAACAATACAAAACCTACCTATGGCTTGTCAAGAAGTTCGGCTGATTCTACAATAAACTACAATAAACTACACTAAGCTACACCACAAAAGAACCTCACAAGGAATGAATTATTGGGACTCACAAGAAAGGATGTCTACATCTCAGTCGTTCCAACGACCTGAGGGATACAATAAGGCTTTGGTCTCCGGACAAGGGTTGTCCAATCTGGGCCTCCGCATAGGCTTTATCCATCCCCACGGCCTTTATTCGTCCCCGTCGTTGTCGTGATGATATGACCAGACTCCTCCCCAAAGTCGTCATTTTCCTTGGCTTAGCGGATGCTAATGTCATGGTTCTCCCGTCATCGGCTGTAGTTCTCCGGTCCTCTCCTTCACATGATGAAGCTTAACAGCTCATCTCCACAGGTGATGCGTAACAAAGATCGTCGTACACGTGGTTATCAAGAAGTGACATTCTGAAGTACGAATTCACCACTTGAAAATACGAAAAATGAGCGTAGCACAGCTGCACTGAAACGAGCTTTAATGTTGTCATAAATTCACTGCTACTACACGGCGCAGATGGTTTATAAATTGGCCATGTACTATTACCTGCTTCACTAATACAGATTTTAATTGGCCACAAATCACGTGGCATCGACGTTGTGTTTCACAGAAAGGAATCGCACTTGCGATCAAAGCAATATTTGTGGTTATGAGTGTTGAAATGATTCACTCGGTTAATGATAATTTCACAGTGAATGATATATTTTATCGCCACTTGACGATGTCGAAATACAATGTTCAAACACGTGGTTGAAAATGCGGTGTTCCACAATTATAATCACTTTTCCAAAAATTCACAGTACTCGTAGCACAAGCCTTCTCCGGCTGTAATATTCACTAATATTATGTACTGTTCGTAGTTAAATAATGTGCGATGCACTAAGATTGGTTTCCTCGCCGTCAGGCGGACTATTACATCGTCTTTTAGACGGACTTGACAAGAACAACATCCAACTTGGATGGTAAACCAAACACATGTGATAAGAGTTCAGTCCTGCGCTGCGTGAACTCGTGAATACACTAGTCGTGCAGCGACTGTCTGGTTCGCGTATCTGCGAGGTTACTACCTTACCAAAAGCAGAAATAACATTCTAAAGAATGTTTCGGTGATACAGAATTACAACATGAGAATATCTGAGCTTCGTAGAAAATAGAAGTGTCATAATTTAGCCTCAGATTATTTAATAACGGTTTTCTCCATAGTCAAAATATCAACAATTTATAACTCCAAAGAATGTTAGCATGTGGCGACAGCATGGTCGGTCAGTGGGTACGTTCTAAAGTGATGCATCAAAAATGCGTTGCGATGAAAAATTTCACATGAACCAGTGCTTAGCGTGTTCATCTCCCTCCGTCGTTTCAAATAAAAATTAAGGAATGCATTTTTATTTGTCTCCAATTCAAGCTCAAGCTTGGTGATATTTTTTCCATCATTCCATCGGTGGTTCTATTCTTGATTTCTTCCATCGGTGGTCCTATTCTTGGCTTGCGTCGTTCGTCAGCAAGAATCTCCCTCGAAGGTACTGTTCTTCAGTCGGAGTCTTCTTCGAAGTGTTCTCCTATCCCATCTTCATCATCCTCGCGTCGGCGGTTCTCTCTTCTACGATTCTCTCTGAGCATTCTCTCTCTCTCTCTCTCTCCGATCGTATTCCCTTGAACTCATCTCCGGCGTAATTAAGTACTTTTCAGCTTCGGCGTTCCATTTCTTCGGTCTCTGCTCCGGTTTCAGATATCTTATCTCTGGAACTACATCAACTTTGTGTACATTTGCCACTACGGTTTGGCGATTTTCATCGGGTACGAGTCTTCCCTCGGATTTCGGTTTTCTTCAACCTCTTCCTGTTGCTCGTGGAGTTGTCGGATGTATTCTCGACTCTCCTGTGCACGTCCTCTCCAATCTCGATCTTCCCTCTCTCTGGGGTCTCGATCGCGTCGATAGCCTCCGCTATAACGATAGTCTCGACGAATTTTTCCTCTTCCTCGCTGATTCTCTCCTGTCCCTCGACGGTTGTTGTCGTAACGACTGTTGTCGCTCGTCCCTTGTTTAAAACGTCGGTTCCAATATCCCCTATTGTCACCTTGTTGTCTCCCTCTCGCATATGGAGTATTATTCCAGTTACTTTGATTGGGATTGTAACTTCCCCTATTCTCATTCTGAGTCTGAGTTTGCTGTGGCGTCTGACTAACTTTATCCACAGTAGTCAAGTTCACTTGGCGTGTCTCTCCTTTGGTTGGACGGTGGCTTGCAAATTGTTCAGTATTTGCGTCCAATCGCCTCAGAATTTGGTCACATTGCTGGAAGGTTGTTGCTCCCGCAGCAATTAATACTCGTTGAACATCGGCTGGATATTGCCATATAATAGTGTTCACTAAATCCTGCTCTGATAGTGGGGGTTGAAGACATCTGAGATTCGTCAGCTGGGTTGCAAAGTAATTTGCATAACGTGTAGGCGTATTTGAGCTGTATCGGCGAGTGTACATCTCCGCTCTGATACTCTGCTGTATGTCGCTCGACCAATAAGTACGTAACAAAGCTTCTCTAAAATCCTGGTATCCAGAAAAAGAGTATTTAAAGGCCCTGAACCAAGTGCTAGCTTGACCTTCAAGAAGACGCTCTATGACCCTGAGCTCTCTTTCCGGTGTCACCATAGTTTCACGTAGATAACTCTTACCATTTGCCAAAAATTCGACTGGTGTAGCGTCGATACCAGTACCTGAGAATCGAGCTGGTTGCTCTTCTCTTGATCGTATGATCATCACATTACCTTGATTGTGCTGAGTTTGTGCTGGTCTAAATGGATTTGCATTGTAATTCAGCGTTGATTGAGTATTTACATTGACGTTATCACCGAAGTATGACTTCGTGAATGGTGATGTTTCATTGCGCATGGTATCTGCGAATCTGAATGGTTGTGTTTCGGATGGTGCGCTCGGTTGAATACAGGACGATGTCGATTGTAAGAACTGTGGTCCTGGTGTATTCTGCGTTTCAGTTGACAGTGTGGAAGTTCGAGTCTCTCTCGGTTGAGCTTCCAACTTATCTAAACGTCTCTCAATAATTTCGAGGCCTGGAATAGTCTTCGCCTCAATCTTACTTCCAAGATTGTTTTCGATTTTCCCTTTCAGGTTTGTGTCCACCTCTCGAATCGCTGTCCTAAGGTTGTGGCTAAGATGAAGACTCTCTGTCAGTGCAACTTCTTCTAACCTTTTCTTCGTGGATTCTACTTCCGTTTCGAATTTGGTTACGTCCTCTTTGACCTGGTAAACGTCCTCCAAAACCTCCGTGACGTCCCCTGGAAGTTCCCTTACTTCGTCTCGAACACGAGCTACTTGAGCTTCTACAACATGTTTGTGTTCATTAAAATCTCCTCTTAATAATTAGATGTCAATTTTCGTTTCTTCTCTATGAGTGTGTACGGTTTCGCGTAACTCTCGCACGGTGTCCGTTAACTGAGTAACGTTCTTCGTATTCGTCGCTAGCGTTTCTCTGAATTCAACCGTGTCGTCAGCGATAGATTTCACATTAGCGTTTACGGCGTATGCTGCTTCTCTCATCAAGGTTAAACCTACATTGACTGCAGCGATCTCCCTCTTGACATTGTTGATAAATCCCTCGACGTTTGTGAGTCGATGAACAAACTCTTCTCTAGTGTGATCCAAATCAGCCCTCATATCGATCTGAACTCTATTTATGTTCGCCTTAATCTGAGTGGTGTGTTCGCCTAACCTGGTCTGAACATCTTCCCTTGCTCGGTTCATTTGATCAGTTAAATGATCTATCCTATCATTTGCATTCTGCTGGTTTCGCAAGACATCAACTCTAACTGCGGCTAAACCTGCTGTAAGGTTATTCCTAGCATCTTCCCTGTGAGCATCTATGTCAGCCCTGACCTGAGTTAGATCAGCCCTAACATTATTTACAGTTCGGGTGTTGGCTTCGAGATCAGCCCTAACATTTGTGATATCAGTCCTAACATCATTGATAGTTTGAGTATTCACACCCAAGTCTCCCCGGACTTGTTCAACATTTCCACTTACTGTTCCTAAGTCACCTCGGACTTGTTCAACATTTCCACTTACAGTTCCTAAGTCACCTTGGACTTCACCTAAATCAGTTCTAATCTGTTGGAGTTTGGTGTTAACAACAGCCAACATCTCCCCCATCACATGACGAATCGTCTCCTCATCCATGACACAAGAATATATATGAGAGAACAGAAGGAGCATTCCAGAAAACTTACAGCTATGACTGGTTACTTTTGCGGTGTAGAACAGCCTGCTTTCTCTTGAATAAATATTACAAGTACTGCTGGAGTATGGGAACTAAATGCTTCTACATTTACATTAACAACAACAACAAGCAAAGCAAAGTCTTACTTTTACTTCGGATGAGGCGTCATCAAAGAAAAACCTATCCTCCAATTATCTATACTACAAAGCCTCACCCCATGGACTTAAATCACGAACGAATGCCATGCGGTTAATTGATCTGCAGTACGACTTCTTAAATTCGTCCCAGTCCAGTCAATTTGCCTTTAATCACAATAAAATCCTCATAAAAAGTTTGGAGCAGAAGATCACCATTTCTACATCGGCACAACCAGTTGGGCGCCAAATAAAGAAGAGGGGTAGTTATGTGCCCGTCAGAGGAGCTATCAGGGTTACCAACATCCGAAACGACATCCATAACACCTCACCTGCCGGACCCATGTGCCATGAGGATAAGGTGAATTTCTTATAGGCCATAGCGGCTCGAGAATCCATGATCCAGGGGATCCGTGGTAACATGGTTGCTAAAAAGGACATAGACAGCCCAAGAAAATACACCTCCTAAAGCTAGACTGAGAAATAAACTTCCAGGCTTAAGTAAAACATGTAGAAATATTTATTCATAATATTCAGGCACCTAGCCTAGTTCGGAGGGTTTCTATTGGCTAATCCGCAAACTAATAAATAAACAAAAATAAAAGATCAGTACCCCACCTGTAAACTACTGTAAACCCTCGCGAAAGATCTATCTGACAAAGTAAACCAACAACAGCAACGCTGGGAAAATGGTACGGCAATAATTTCTAAGTCAAGTTACAAAATAAGCTAATAACGGAATTTACATTTAACAGGGTAGCAATAGCAAGTCTAAGTTATGATGATACCATTTCCTCATTTACATTTATTTTTAAATAATCTAGCTAATCCCTAACAATTAATACAAAATTTACGGCGATGACGTCCGTAAAGCAAAATAGTTAGTACAAATCTACATGACAAGCCGTCAAAAAGAAGCATTAAATGACCTCTTACAATCTAAAAAGGGTAAACATGTGGTTATCATACACTTGAATAAATAATTACAAGACCATAAACAATATTATTCCTGCCTTCGCCCTGGGTTACTATTTGTAAACCAGTGTCATCTACGTGCATGTTAATTACGGTGGCGATTGCGTAGTAAAAACTACGTCTAACGTCGCATGAGACTCACGCTCCACCAGCTACTGACTAAAGGTTGAGCAAGCACTCCGTCGATAAAATTTAGTGTCGTCTGTCCTAGATTACTTCCACAAAGAAGCGTGCACAAAGCAAGTGTCAGCTAGCAGGTCCAAAATGCAAGAAAATCAAGGTTAAATGCTATAAATAGTTAATTATCATCAGTTTATGGTAATGACGTTCTGATTATTAGAATCGTTGGTTTAGATTATAGTTGGCTTATGGCGAATAGGCTGACAATCCTGAATACCTTGGGATCAGCAGTAGCAGTCTCGTGCGAGATTAATCTCTGCTATAAAACTCCGTCAACGAGCTCTCCCGCTCGGACATAACAATAACACAGGTTATTAGTGGCTCTCGGCTCACTTAATTTACCTCTGGGTAAGGCCTGGCATGAACATCAGTCACCTCCCTACAATAACACAGTCAACAGAATCGAAGTCTGGGAAAACATAAATATAGCCTCTATGCAGGTGCCTCATCCAGCCTCTTAATTTGAACAAGAAAACCTTAACATAACGTGTAATCATTCTCAGATGGAGAAGAAAGATAGTCGCTTCAAGAGCGATGCATACCCATGGCTCTCGCCAGTCATCTCTAAGTAGCAAAACATCTGATTATTACAAAATGGTGGCCTGGACATTGACCTACATATGAGACACATCATATAAATGTTAGTAATGCTACAAGCATTGTCAAAGAGTCTGAAAATGTATGTCTCACTGAGTGCGTGGTGCTCTATTACATTGCAGGCTGGGAACTGTTACCACCTGTCCATGAATCAAGCTAGCCTCGCTACTCTCAATCATCCACACGGACAGTTTAGAAAATTAACAACACTGAAGGCCGGGCAGTTTTCTCGCAGAAAGTCCTATCAGAAAACTGGCCTTGTTATCATGTCCCAGATATAATACAAAATCACATAGGCATTAGGCTTAAAATCGCACCTCAAAACTATGCACAAAGACGTAGCATGTTTGTAAAAGTCAAAGAAATGAAAAACACAGATATTCCACTTAATCTGAACCTCTTTGAAATGTGCAGATATGTCAGTTCATAACTGCTCTGTCTAATCATAACCAAAATAAGAACTGTGTCGAAACACTTGACACGAAATAAACATCATAAAGGCGCAAATCTTACAATTGCTAAGTTTGCCAATGATACGGCATTCATTGCAGGGTTCGATGCTAGATTGAATACAAAATGTAACACCCTGAATGTGTTCATAACTCGAACTAGATGGCTTCATAGCACATCAAAACGAAAATGACATTGAATTACAAAACTGATAGCTTCAGTCGGCTATCTAACGATACGGACTGTTCTGACTAAATCAGTGGCGTGACAACATTTACTAGAAAGGGGTGTTATAAAAATAATACTGGCCATGACGTCTGATCGTCATCCCTTATAACTGTACACAAAATCACCCACCTAGGGTTGAACAAAACGTAGTAACAAAGATTACAGTCACGCTTAGCAGGGGTAGAAATAACATCTTAGCGATGTCCATCAGAATGCACCGTGATCGAAAAGAAATTCAATCACAACGGGTGACTAACGAATTACTGAAGGTGAACTACAAGGATTGATTCTAACAATACAAAACCTACCTATGGCTTGTCAAGAAGTTCGGCTGATTCTACAATAAACTGCAATAAACTACACTAAGCTACACCAAAAAAAACTCACAGGGAATGACTTATTCGGACTCACAAGAAAGGATGTCTACATCTCAGTCGTTCCTACGACCTGAGGGATACAATAAGGCTTTGGTCTCCGGACAAGGGTCGTCCAATCTGGGCATCCACATAGGCTTTATCCATCTCCACGGCCATTATTCGTCCTCGTCGTTGTCGTGATGATATGACCAGACTCCTCCCCAAAGTCGTCATTTTCCTTGGCTTAGCGGATGCTAATGTCATGGTTCTCCCGTCATCGGCTGTAGTTCTCCGGTCCTCTCCTTCACATGATGAAGCTTAACAGCTCATCTCCACAGGTGAAGCGTAACAAAGATCGTCGTACACGTGGTTATCAAGAAGTGACATTTTGAAGTACGAATTTACCACTTGAAAATACGAAAAATGAGCGTAGCACAGCTGCACTGAAACTAGCTTTAATGTGTTCATAAATTCACCGTTACTACACGGCGCAGATGGTTTATAAATTGGCCATGCACTATTATCTGCTTCACTAACCCAGATTTTACTTGCCCACAAATCACGTGTCATCGACGTTGTGTTTCACAGAAAGGAATCGCACTTGCGATCGAAACAATATTTGAGGTTATGAGTGTTGAAATGTTTCACTCGGTTAATGATAATTCCACAGTGAATGATATATTTTATCGCCACTTGACGATGTCGAAATACAATGTTCAAACACGTGGTTGAAAATGTGGTGTTCCACAATTATAATCACTTTCCCAAAAATTCACAGTATTCGTAGCACAAGCCTTTTCCGGCTGTAATATTCACTAATATTATGTACTGTTCGTAGTTAAATAATGTGCGATGCACTAAGATTGGTTTCCTCGCCGTCAGGCGGACTATTACATCGTCTTTTAGACGGACTTGACAAGAACAACATCCAACTTGGATGGTAAACCAAACACATGTGATAAGAGTTCAGTCCTGCGCTGCGTGAACTCGTGAATACACTAGTCGTGCAGCGACTGTCTGGTTCCGGTTCGCGTATCTGCGAGGCTACTACCTTACCAAAAGCAGAAATAACATTCTAAAGAATATTTCGGTGATACAGAATTACAACATGAGAATATCTGAGCTTCGTAGGAAATAGAAGTGTCATAATTTAGCCTCAGATTATTTAATAACGGTTTTCTCCATAGTCAAAAGATCAACCATTTATAACTCCAAACAATGTTAGCATGTGGCGACAGCATGGTCGGTCAGTGGGTACGTTCTAAAGTGATGCATCAAAAATGCGTTCCGATGAAAAATATCACATGAACCAGTGCTTCGCGGATTCAATATAGTGCAGTGTTTCATTATACTGTGATGTGTGAGGGTGCATGTGAGTGTGCCTGGTGACAGACTGTTTTAGTGGTAGTATTTTGTTGTTGGTGGAACTTTAGTAATTCTTCGTTAGTAGAATTTTGGTATTTAATTGTTAGTAGAAGGTTAGTATTTTTGTTAGTAGGATTGCTCTATTACTTATTCTGAAAGGGAGTAGCAGCTTTTCAGAATAAATCAATTCTTTACTTGTCTGATAGACGGTTAATATATTGATAATATAAGCCAACTAATGGCTACACTGCGTTCTGCTACACGGCTGAAAGCAACGGGAAACTACAGCCGTAATGCTCTTCCCGAGGATATGCACCTCTCTATGCATAATTACATGTGATGATGGCCTCCTCCCTTGTAAAATTCTAATTCGGAGGTAAACTACTACCCCGTTCGGATCTCCGGGTGGGGACTACACGAGAGTTTTTTTATTTTAGCGTATGGCTTTCAGTGCCGGGAGTGTCCGAGGACATGTTCGGCTCGCCAGTTTTGTAGCCGCTTCGAGACGGACACCCAATGGGTGAGCTACAAGTACTGTTGGGGAGGGAGGGAGGGAAGTTGGTATGTAAGGACGAGGAGTTGGAAGGTAGCGGCTGTGGCCTATAGTTAGGGACCAACCCGGCATTTGCCTGGAAGGAAGATGGGAAACCACAGAAGACCATCTTCAAGGTTGCCGGCGGGGGGATTCGAACCTCCTCGCCTCCCGGGTGTGAGCGACTGCCATCAGTCATGCCGTAACCACCACGGCTAACTCACCCTGTGAAAGGGGGTTAACATCACAGAAGTTACAAAGAGGAAATCTGACATTCTACGGATAGGAGCGTGGAATGTTAGAAGTCTGCTGGGAAGTGGAAGGTTAGAAAACTTAGAAAGGGAAATGGATAGGTTGAGGTTGGATTTGGTTGGGATTAGTGAAATTCGCTGGCAGGAAGAACAGAAATTTGGTCAGGAGACTATAGGGTCATTAGCACTAAATCAAACAATGGCCAAGCAGGGGTTGGTCTCATATTGAGTAGGAAACTTGGAGAGCGGGTGGAATATTATGAGCAATATAGTGAACGGATTATTGTAGCAAAAACCAATACAAAACCTACGTGCACCACAGTGGTACAAGTCTATATGCCTACCAGTCAAGCTGATGATGAAGATGTTGAAAAGGTCTACGTAGAAATAGATGAAATTCTGAGGTATATCAATGGTGATGAAAATGTTATAGTAATGGGAGATTGGAATGCTGTGGTAGGAAAAGGAAGAGAAGGGAAGATAGTAGGAGATTTTGGATTAGGTGAAAGGAATTATCGAGGAAGCAGACTGATAGAATTCTGTACCGATCATGAGTTGGTCATAGCTAACACCTTATTCAATAACCACAATAGAAGAATATACACATGGATGAGACCAGGAGATACAGGGCGTTACCAAATCGACTTCATTATGGTCAAGCAGAGGTTTCCAAACCAGATTTTGGATTGTAAAACATATCCCGGTGATGACATAAACTCTGACCACAATTCGGTTAGTATGAAATGCAGATGAGAGTTGAATAAACTGAAGAAAAGTCAAAAGCCAAAAAGAAGGGCAATAGACAGACTGAAAGAGAAGGGTGTAAACAAAAGATTCAAGAAAAGTATAAGGGAAGGACCAATGAAAATCCCTAAACAAGCTTCAATTGCAGATGAATGGGCACTTTTGAAGAATGAAATAACAAAATCCGCAGAAGAAAACATTGGTAGGAAAGAAAGAATAGGTAGAAAACCGTGGATCACATAGGATATACTAGAATTGATGGACGAATGGCGGAAACCCAAGAATGTAAGAGATGGAAAGGGGAAACAGATTACAGACGTCTGAGAAAAGAGTTTAACAAGAAGTGCAAGGAAGCGAAACAAGAATGGTTGAAAGAGAAATGTGCAGTTATAGAAAATTGTCTGAAATTAGGAAAAGTAGACACAGCTTAGCGAAGGATCATGAATACTTTTGGGAAAAAGAAGACTAAATTTTGTAATATTAAGGACATAAATGGAAAGCCTCTAACAGATAGGGAAGAAAACGTTGAGAGATGGAAAGCTTACATAGAGTGTTTCTATAAGGGAAAGGAGATAGAGAACCATTTAATGGAAAGGGAGGGGGAAATTGTTGAGGATGCGAAAGGAGATTTAATATTGATATCCGTATTTGACAGAGCATTGGAAGACTTAGGCAGGAACAAAGCACCAGGCATAGATGATATACCGATTGAGTTGCTACGCTGTATAGGAGATGAAGGTCTGATCAGGTTATATCACTTGGTGTGTAGGATTTATGAGACAGGTGAGGTACCCTCTGATTTCAAGAAGAATGTTATCATCCCTATACCGAAGAAAGTAGGAGCTGACAGATGTGAAGATTACTGTACAATCAGCTTGATTACTCATGCTTCAAAGATCCTGTCTAGAATAATTTACAAGAGGATAGAAAGCCAGATAGAAACGGAGTTGGGTGAAGACCAGTTTGGTTTCAGGAGAAATGTAGGAACAAGGGAAGCTGTACTGAGTCTTAGGCGGATTTTGGAAGGTAGAATAAGGAAAGATAAGAGAACGTTCATGGCATTTGTAGACTTAGAAAAGGCTTTTGATAACGTTGATTGGACTAAATTGTTTGACATTTTGAAAATGATTGGAATAAAGTACAGGGATAAGAGGGTGATCTACAATCTATAAAGAAACCAGACAGCAGTCATTTGAGCTGAAGGAAATGAGAGGGAAGCTGGTATTCAGAAAGGTGTAAGGCAAGGCTGCAACTTATCACCCATACTTTTAAATCTTTACATTGAACACGCAATGAAGGAAATTGGAGCAAAATGTAAAGTGGGAGTGAAGATTCAAGGAGAAATAATTTCAACTCTTTGCCGATGACATAGTCATCTTGGCCGACACGCCTGAGGATTTGAATGAGTTTTTGAATGGTATGGACTCCGTCTTGAGGAAACAATACATGATGAAAATTAATAAATGTAAAACAAAAATATTGGAATGCAGCCGAAATAAATCAGAAACCTCTATGGACATCAAATTGGCAGGTGAAAAGCTAAAGGAAGTAGGATAATTCTGTTACTTAGGAATCAAAATAACCAGTGATGGAAGAAGCAAAGAGGATATAAAAAGTAGGTTAGCTCAGGCAAGGAAAGCATTTCTACAGAAAAGGAGTCTCTTGACATCGAATATAGATTTAGATAATAGGAAGTCATTTTTGAAGGCCTTTGTCTGGAGCGTGGCACTCTATGGAAGTGAAACTTGGACTATTGGTGCAGCAGAAAAGAGGAGAATTGAAGCGTTTGAAATGTGGTGTTACAGGAGAATGATGAAGATCAGATGGGTAGATAGAGTTACAAACGAAGAGGTATTGAGACTAGTTGGTGAGGAGAGATGTTTCTGGCGACTGCTAATGGAGGGAAGAGATAGGTTGGTAGGACACATACTAAGACACCCAGGAATATCAAGCTTATTTATGGAAGGAAGGGTTGAGGACAAGAACTGTAGAGGTAGACCAAGGTTAGAATATGATAAACAGACTGCCTCGGATGTAGGGTGTGGTAGCTATGTAGAGATGAAACGATTAGCTCAGGACAGGGAGGCATGGAGAGCTACATCAAACCAGTCAAAAGACTGAGGACTCAAACAACAACAACACAATCGCACTGACTTTGTCTTCAAATCTGAAGACATCAACGTAGTCACTTGCAAACTCAAATTCAAAACATTCAAGTGATTAAACACGTCAGCCAAGTAAGCAGTTCTGCAAAGTGAAAGAAATGACATTGAGCAAATCCTCATGTATCAGCCAAATAAGAAAGATCCGTACCTCATTTTTCAGTTCGAAAAACCTCGTTCAGATCCTGCCACTTGAAAGCCATCGCACTTCAGTATGAATGTGAAGCTGCTCTTGCTGGCTACCCATGTCTTTGTAGAGCAATGCAAATAACCTGCATTTTAAGGAGCTGAATTTGACATTGTTTATTATTTTCACCACTGCATTAAGGGTGTTCTTCAGCAGTTCAGGCAGTCCTTTGGCTACTAATGCTTCCCGGTGAATACAGCAAAGTGTCCAATGTGTAGAGCAATGACGAGGAAAAGGTTGCTCCAGATATGTATCCTCTTCATATCTAGAGCTACCTTTTTCACTTCAGCTTGAAAGCCCTTCCGGCATCCGGACAGAGCTTTCGCGCCATCTGTAGACAGATCCACACATTTCTTCCGGGCGATATCATGTTCATTAAAATAATTTTTCAAAGCTGTGAAATTATTGTCTGCTGTTGTGTGTACTAGTTCACAGAAATATAGAAAATCTTCATATATTTCGTCATGACATAAAATAAACGTACACAGACCAACATTATCGCCTTTCTTGTTATGTCGGTGCTCTCATCCAACTGCAGAGCAAACATGTCGCACATATCTCTTCAATATTGCTTGACACATCACTAATTAGCATCTGCACAGTATTGTTAGACTGCTGCAACATCGCCCATCATTCTCTTGCACAAAATAATTGCTGAAGGTAGAATGAGCTCCTCAGCAATTGTATGGTGTTTAGCACGTTTTGCGACAAGCTGAGGCACTTCGTAGGATGCAAGCGTTGAATGTTCATTCACATTGGCACCAGAACGTTTGGTAACTACTTTCTGACATGATTTTAGCTCAGCTAATTCAATGGATTTAACTTTGTGCTCCGAGTGTTTGGTATCTACCGTAGATGCCTCCGGAGGTTTTCGGGTTTCATACCGTCGTTGGCAAGGATTTCAAAGCATATCACGCATTGAGGCTTAGGACAATCTTCAGGTCCACAATACGTAAAGCCAATTTCCAAATATTTTATGTCGTATTTCCTACTTTTTGCAATAGACTTACTCTTTGAATGGCTGGGCTCAAGAGAGGCAGAGAACAGAACACAAACAGCAACAGAACGCTCTCTAGCAGGAAACCTGGAGAGCTCAAAGTACGCTGCGCCACATATGAGTGCGCCACTTATGCTGTGGGTAGCAACGCATAATTATATTATTTTTAAGGAAGTCTTTGTACTTTCTCTGTTTTCCATTTTCATTATTGCGTTACTTGTTGACGACACTTCGCGGACCCCCTGGCCAACCTTCGCGGACCTCCTGGGGTCCGCGGACCACCTAATGGGAACCTCTGCCCTAGAAAACATGGCCGCCTCAATAACATGGTAACATCCCAGATCACCCGGGTACTGGAATGATCGTGTGGCCTCTGGAGACCCCAAGTGCAGGTCTTTCTAGTTGACGCCCGTGGGCGACCTGCGCGTCGTATTGAGGATGAAGTGATGATGAAGACGTCACATACACCCAGTCGCCGAGCCACGGAAACTAACCCCAGGAGATTAAAATTCCTGATGGCTCGGCCGGGAATCGAACCCGGGGCACTTCGAGCCAAAGCCTAGTGCGCTAACCATTTTGCCATGGAGCCGGACACCCGGGTGCCGAATTTACCAGAAGTGTTTCTTGAAATTTATTTCTCGGTAAGATCGTTTTTGTTGCTTATTTTAGGGGCTGTGACATCGTGGTAATACGTATTGTTACATGCCACCCACTAGTGGCACCTTGGATAACTGGATTACGGTGGGTAGGAAGCACAACACCAATTACTGCTTAAAGAAATAATTAACTTTATTGCGGCCAGAAGGATACAGCACTCTTCAGTAAATACAAGCAATTATTACCTTACTCCAGTTTCCTTACGGCGAGAACACTTCCCCTTTCACTAGTCAACAGACCACAGTTAATCCTCTTCGCTAATGAGTCCGGTCCCGTACGCTAGCTGGAAATAGCTGCACCCAGCCTGTCACCGTACTACACACTGTTTCACAATGTAGCACAATCACTTCTGTCGCACTGGAAATAAACACACTCGCTCAAGACACAGTTCCTCTGTAGGAGTCTCACTTCCCCGCTCCACTAGGGGTTTCGCAAGTCGCCACACTTCTGTCGCTCAGGATAATCGCTCACACTAGCTCGTAAAACACAACAACAACCACTGCTTGACAGGTCGCACTTATATAGCAGGCCGGTGACTCAATAAATGCTTCTAGATCCATCCAGGGTTCACGGCTTCTCGAGGTTTCCATCGCTGGTCCAGTCACGAATATTCTGGACTATCCCTTTGTCCTAGTAGCCCTGTTGCATAAGGAGCACGCAATACAGGAGGCAGGGCACAGCCCATCCCTGGGGCAGTTGTGACTCATGCGGCGAGCGATGACACAAACTCACAGCCATAACACCACCCCCTTCCTAAAAAGGCTGATCGTCCCGATCAATCATTGGTCCGTCTGTGTCCCTCCGTAGGCTGCCAGGCGATCTCGATGCACGATCTTCATCTTCGTCCTCGGGCTCCGCTGGATCCTGTAGACGACATCGTTGATCCGTTTCACGACTCGGTACGGGCCCTCCCAGGACTTCTGCAGTTTGGGTGACAGGCCTTTCTTACGTAATGGGTTGAAGAGCCAGACCAGGTCGTCCTCGTGGAATCCTCCGGCATCCGTCTGCTGGTCGTATCGGGTCTTCATTCGGTCAGTCTCGATCCGCAGTTTCATCCTCGCGAACGCGTGCACGTCCTCCAGTTGGTCGACCAGTTCTTGACAATACTGGCTTACCGGGATCGGATCATTCCCAGGTCGGCCGAAGGCAAGATCGACAGGTACACGGAGCTCCCTCCCAAACATGGCCCGGGCTGGTGTGCACCCGCTGGCTTCATGCACGGCGGCGCGGTAGGCCAGGAGAAATAGTGGAAGATGCTTGTCCCAATCCCTCTGGTGCTCGCTGACAACTATTCGGAGATGGTTCTCGATGGTGCGATTGAATCGCTCTACCATCCCGTCGGACTGAGGGTGTAGCGGCGTTGTTCTTGTCTTCCGGATTCCCAGCAGCTGGCATAGATTCTGGAACACCTGCGACTCGAAGTTCCTCCCTTGGTCGGAGTGCAGCTCCAGGGGTACTCCGTACCGGCTGACGAATTCCTTCACCAGGGTATCTGCGATCGTCGCGGCTTCTTGGTTAGGGAGCGCATACGCCCCTGCCATTTGGTAAAGTAGTCGCTGACGACTAATATGTAGCGGTTCCCTGCCTCGCTTAACGGGAATGGCCCAGCAACATCGATGGCCACTCTCTCCATGGGGCCGCCCACGTTGTAGGTCTTCAGTGGACCCCGTCATCTTCGTCCTGGGCCCTTGCTGGCTGCGCAATCGTGGCACCTCGCGCAGTGGTTCTCCACGTCTGCTCGGCATCCGATCCAGTAGAACCGCTCTCTCAGCTTCTGCAGGGTCTTCTTTATCCCTAGGTGTCCACCAGATGATCCTCCATGAACTTCCTTCAGGACTTCCTCCGTCATAGCCTTTGGAACGACGACTTGTTCCCGAGATGTCTTCCCGTCGGTGCTCTCCCAGGCGCGGCAGATGAGGCCATCCCTTACAATCAGCGAGTCCCACTGCGTCCAGTAGGACTTAAACTTTGGGCTGCAGTCACTCACAATGTTCCACCCGGGTCTGGGGAAACAGGCCCCTTTCCATTCGGCTATCAGTCCCAGGTAATCATCTTCTGCTTGTGCCCGCGTGAAAGATTCGCGGCTCCAGCTCCCTTGAAAGTCCACGGTAGTCCTTCGGCACTGTATCCCGGTGTTCTCCTCCCTTCGGGCACAGAAGGTGCAGTCTTCGGGGCACGGTCTTCGTGACAGGGCGTCGGCGTTAGAATGCAGCTGGCCTTTCCTGTGCTGAATCTCAAAGTTGTACTGTTGAAGCCTCTCTAACCACCGCGCGAGTTGACCCTCGGGCTGCTTGAAGTTCAGGAGCCACCTCAGGGAAGCATGGTCGGTCCTGATGAGAAATTCTTGCCCGTATAGGTACTTGTGGAAGTGTTCAATGGTCTTCACGATGGCGAGCAGCTCCTTCCTGGTGACGCAGTAGTTCCTTTCTGGCTTTAACAAGGCCTTGCTGAAGTAGGCCACTACTCTCTCCTTGCCGTCCACTACTTGCGACAGGATTCCCCCTATGCCAAAGTCGCTGGCATCGGTATCGACGATGAACCATGTTGCAGGTCTGAGGTAGGCCAGAATAGGCGCGGTGCACAGAGCCTGCTTGAGTTGTTCGAAAGCACTGTGGCATTCTGCTGTCCACGTGAAGAATTGGTCCTTCTCAGTCAGTCGATGTAAAGGTTTGGCGATGTCGGCGAATCCTCTCACGAAGCGACGATAATAAGTGCAGAGTCCCAGGAAGCTTCGTAGTTGGGACTTGTCCTTCGGACCTGGCCACTCCCTCACAGCTGCGGTCTTCTCTGGGTCGGTGCGCACCCCATCCTCGGAGACGATATGCCCAAGGTACTGGACCCGCTTCTGGAATAGCTGACACTTCTTGGGGCTCAACTTCAGCTGGGCAGCCCGTAGCTTCAACAAGATCTCCTTCAGGTTGCTGTAGTGCTCCTCGAAGCTCCTCCCCAGAACGATGACGTCGTCTAGGTATACCAGGCAGGTCTTCCAGTGTAGTCCCCTCAGAATGGACTCCATTAGCCTTTCGAAGGTCGCAGGGGCGTTGCACAGACCGAATGGCATGACGGTGAACTGCCAGAGCCCGCTGCCCACAGAGAACACCGTTTTCTCGCGGTCTTTAGGGTGGACCTCCTCCTGCCAGTAGCCACTCTTCAAATCCAAGGTGGAGAACCATCTTGACCCTGATATGGTGTCCAGCGTGTCGTCGATCCGGGGTAGAGGGTAGCTGTCCTTCTTCGTGACGTCGTTCACCCGCCTGTAGTCCACGCAGAACCTGGTGGAACCGTCCTTCTTCTTCACAAGCACGACCGGAGAACTCCAAGGACTATGTGATGGCTCGATCACCCCTTGCTCCTTCATCTCTTCTACCATCCGGTCGACTTCGGCTTGCTTGGCGAGCGGGACACGTCGGAATGGGGCCCTAATCGGTGCGCTGTCCCCAACGTCGATTCTGTGCTGGACCAAGCTTGTCTTGCCGAAGTCTCTGCTCCCCACGGAGAATTATTTATTTATTTATTTATCGTATGGCTTTTAGTGCCGGGAGTGTCCGAGGACATGTTCGGCTCGCCTGAGTCTGTAGCTGCTTCCAGCGGACACCCTAAAGGGCGAGCTACAAGTTCCGTTCAATTTCAAGTAGTTCCAACTTTCGCCACCAGGTATCAATGATACCTAGTGGTGAACGTTGGAACTTTGATAGAGCGTTCTGACGAAATCTAACCTAACAAATTTTGCTTTACACAAGTTTAGTCTGTGAAAGGATCTTTAACATGCCATAAATCTATGAGATGGGACCGCCGGCTTTACTTCCCACGGAGAAGACATCCTGGAATTCGCGTAGCAGGTCCTGAAGTTGGCGTGATTGTTCCTCGTCTAAATGGTCCTGGGATCCTTGGTACAGCTTCTGTAGTTCTTCTGGCAGTGTGCGTCTTCTTCGGTTGTCCGTCTGCAGGTGTCCGTCTGTCGTATCTGTGATGCGGGCAATCCAGGTAACGGGCTCGCAGACTCCTAGGTTGGTGTCCCGGTGAACCGTAATGTCGTAGTCGTTCAGGTTGGACAGGCGGACGTACGGCCGAGACGTCGTGTTGATGAGTGTCTTGGCAACCAGCAATCCTTTTGTCTGGATGTCCTCATATTTTGGCTCGATGACAGCCGCCACTCCCTCAGCAGTTCCGTCGACAATTACGGCAGCGCTGACCTCCGTCCTGGCGGGAACGATGACGTCTTCTCTCAACCGTACTTGTCGTGCGGTGATGGACTCGTGCGCAGGTTGCAAAGCAAGTTCCTCACCTCCGAAATGCAGAGTGTTGGTACTCAGATCCAAGATCATGTTGTTCTGGTCCAGGAAGTCCAGTCCGATGATCACTTCATTTGATACGTCAGCCACAAGCACTGGATGCTTTATCGCCCGTCGACCAATGACGAACTCCAGTGATGCTTCGCCATGTACCGGTGCGGTCTCTCCGGTCGCGGTTATTAGCTGGAGGTTCCTTTGTGTGGGTTGCACTCTCAATTTCGGGATCACGGTGGGACTGACGATGGTCCTCGATGCTCCCGTGTCGATTAGCATGGGCCAGCTCTCTCCGTTGACGACTCCGTCGACCATCAGGCTGATATTATCCCTCCGTAACTGCGTCACACGAACTTGGAATGCCGGGGCTTGACGACTGTCACAAGCAAACCTTTGCCCCCCAAGGCTGGCTGATACTTGCTTTCCTGGGCCGCGCGGTTTCCCTACCACTGACTGTCCCGACGGAAACCCTTGGCGGCGGCGATCACCGCAGTCCTTGCTCAGGTGGCCTCTCTTACGGCAGGTCCAGCAGGTCGGTCCGGGCCGCCTCTCTGAATGTTCTTTGGCTACGTTTTTGTTGGTGGTACTGCGACTGTTGAAGAACCGGCCTAGCGCCGCCATCAGTTCATCGGCCAGGGGCTTGGTCTTGTTGGTTTTTGCTGGTTCGTCGACGTCCACTTGACGCACCCGCGCGTGCATTCTAGATGCCTGTTTTGCCGTCTCGAACTCAAGTGCGTGGCTCAGCGCATCTGACAGGGTCTTATTGCGCGCGAGACGCAGCGCCTGTTGAGTGTCCGAGTCCCGTAGCCCGTCAGTGAAAGTCTGCGTCGCTATCTGCTCCAGAAAGTCGGCCGGCGCTGTTGGGTAGGCGAGCCTTACGAGGCGTGCGATGTCCATCTCGAACTCCTGCAGGGTTTCCGCGTTCTTCTGTACCCGGGTCCGGAGCTGCATCTGATAGGCCTGCTGAAGATGGCTATCTCCATATCGGGACTCCGTATGGGCGATCAGGGAAGCGTAGTCCTGGGATCCAGTCGGGATGGCCTGAAGGACGTTAAGGGCGTCACCTCTCAGCGCTACAATGAGAGCTGTAGCCTTTTCTGTGTTGTTCCAGTTATTTATGGAACAGGCTGCCTCGAACTGACGTAAGTAGGTGCTCCACGGGACCTTTCCGTCGAAGGTTGGGGGCGTCACTCTGCTATGTCCCGTTCCTGATATTCCCGGTGTAACGGTGGGCGGGCGTTGGCGCAGCTCGGCAACTTCCTCTCGTAGAGCGTTGAATTTCTCCTCCACCCCGTCAGTGGGCGTTGACGCAGCTCGGCAACTTCCCTTTGTAAGGCGTTGAATTTCTCCTCCACCCCCAACAGCGGGCGTTGGCACAGCTCGGCAACTTCCACTTGTAAGGCGTTGAATTTCTCCTCCACCCCCATCAGCGGTCGTTGGCACAGCTCGGCAACTTCCACTTGCAAGGCGTTGAATTTCTCCTCCACCCCCGTCAGTGGGCGTTGGCGCAGCTCGGCAACTTCTTTTTGTAAGACGTTGAATTTCTCCTCCACCCCCATCAGCGGGCGTGGGCGCAGCTCGGCAACTTCCACTTGTAAGGCGTCGAACTTCTTTTCCACTGCCGTGACTTCCTCACGCAGACCCAGTTCTAATTTCTTCAGGTCCTGTGTCAACTTATTCTGACCGTCTTCCATCTTATTCTGGCCGTCCTCTATCCTCTTCAGGTCCTCCGCTAGCTTATTTTGACCGTCTTCCATCTTCTTCTGGCCGTCTTCCAGTTTGGCAGTTAGGTCCTCGGTTAACTTCTTCTGGCCGTCCTCCATCTTCTTCTGGCCGTCCTCCATCTTCTTCAGGTCCTCCGCTAACTTATTTTGACCGTCTACCATCTGCTTCTGGCCGTCTTCTAGCTTCTTCTGGCCGTCTTCTAATTTGGCAGTTAGCTCCTTGGTTAAATTCTTCTGGCCGTCCTCCATCTTGGTTTCCATGCCATTTAACTTTTCTAGCAATGCTGCCAATTTCTCCTCCATTTTAGTTGTTTGTCTTGTAAAGGGCATGCACTCACAGGAAAATTAGAGAAAATGACCTGCTCGGGTTTTGAAACCAGGACGGTCAGGTGTTGTGCTTGAGTTCTTAATCCCACTTCTGACACCAGTTGTTACGTGCCACCCCCTAGTGGCACCTTGGTTAACTGGATTACGGTGGGTAGGAAGCACAACACCAATTACTGCTTAAAGAAATAATTAACTTTATTGCGGCCAGAAGGATACAGCACTCTTCAGTAAATACAAGCAATTATTACCTTACTCCAGTTTCCTTACGGCGAGAACACTTCCCCTTTCACTAGTCAACAGACCACAGTTAATCCTCTTCGCTAATGAGTCCGGTCCCGTACGCTAGCTGGAAATAGCTGCACCCAGCCTGTCACCGTACTACACACTGTTTCACAATGTAGCACAATCACTTCTGTCGCACTGGAAATAAACACACTCGCTCAAGACACAGTTCCTCTGTAGGAGTCTCACTTCCCCGCTCCACTAGGGGTTTCGCAAGTCGCCACACTTCTGTCGCTCAGGATAATCGCTCACACTAGCTCGTAAAACACAACAACAACCACTGCTTGACAGGTCGCACTTATATAGCAGGCCGGTGACTCAATAAATGCTTCTAGATCCATCCAGGGTTCACGGCTTCTCGAGGTTTCCATCGCTGGTCCAGTCACGAATATTCTGGACTATCCCTTTGTCCTAGTAGCATTGTTGCATAAGGCGCACGCAATACAGGAGGCAGGGCACAGCCCAGCCCTGGGGCAGTTGTGACTCATGCGGCGAGCGATGACACAAACTCACAGCCGTAACAGTATAACCCCGTGTATACGAGTGTGTGTGGAATTGGTATGACAATGTATTATTGTTATGGGTGTACTAGTGTGTGTATTTGTAAATTGGGGAGGAGACGTTCGTGGCCTTAAGTTAGGAACCATCCCGGCATTATTTTAATGTAGAAGTAGTGAAAGCACACAAAATCATTTCCAGGATGGTTGAGGTGGGAATAGAACCAACCTCTTCTCAGTTTTACCTCACGAGGCAGAGCTGAGGTTCAAACCCGGTCCTCCGCGGCGACAGCCATGAGCACTGGCCACTACACCAAGACGTGGTCAAGACTGTATCAACGACAGTGGGAACTATGTGGGTTTGTCTTTTGTACTTTCGTTACAAGCACTCCCTTATATCGGTCATGGACCTGTCTTATAGTCTGGTGAAAATGAAAATCCACAGCCTGGGAATGGAATTAATGAAGCCCCCATCTTGCGAAGAGGATATGAACTGTGCCAGCTGCCGAAGCACTCCCCTGGGGCACTGATTAAATGAATGACAGATGAAATGAAATAGTGGAGAGTGTTGCTGGAATAAAATTTGTGACAGGGAAAACCGGAGTACCCGTAGAAAAAACTGCCTGCCTCCGCTTTGTCCAGCACATATCTCACATGGAGTGTCCGGGATTTGAACCACGGACCCAGAAGTGAGCGGCTTGCCGCCGCCTATGCCACGGAGGCTCTCTTATTGTCTGGTATAAATAGTTATTAGGGGCTGCGTGGCGCAGTCTGTAAAGGCGCTGAGCTTCTGACTGAAAGGTAGTGGGTTCGATCCCCACCCAAGTATTGGATTTTAGAAACGAAACTACCACTTTCGTGAACGCAAATAGCCCTGGGGTTTACTCAGTTTGCACCAGAAATTAGTACCAGGGTAATTCCTGGGAGCAAAGACGGTCGGGCATTAATTCATTCATTCGTTTATTTGCAATTGGGGGTGTGTCCCCCGGTGGCAAATTAGATATACATAACTAATAAATAATTGTACATAACAATTCACTAACAATTAAACTGGAGTATTTTCATAAATAGTCAGTCTTTTCTTAAACACACCTATATGTTTGGGAAAAGGCTTCATGACTGCGGCAGGTAGAGAGTTCCAATTATCAATGGCACGGTTTACGAAAGAATATTTACCATAATTTGTTCGCTGTGGTCGGCCCTTAACTTTGAAAGGATGATCGCTCCTACCCATGAAAGTAGGCTTTTCCATACGTTTGCTAAGCTCACCCCATGCTGGTTGATTTGTATACGTGTTGTACATAGCGCAGAGTCTAGATTTCATCCTCTTAGCCTCAAGTGATTCCCACCCAAGTTTCTTTAACATACGGCTCACACTGCTCCTGGGATTAAAGTAACTGAGCACAAATCTAGCGGCCTTTCTTTGTACCATTTCCAACTCATTTATAAGCCCTACTTGATATGGATCGCAAACCGCCGAGGCGTATTCAAGAATAGGTCTTACAAGTGACAAATATCCTAATTCTTTAGCAGAGGTACCACTACCTTTTAATACCCTCATTACAAAGTGCAGGGATTTGTAAGCTTTTGAAACTACACATCCTATATGACTACTCCATTTCATATCATTTCTTACGTGAACGTCCAAATATTCGCAAGAATCTTCTTCTACAAGTATTTCCGAGCCAATATTATATTGAAAATTTTGCCTTCGCACTTTCCCTATTTTTATTAGACTACATTTTCTTGTGTATATTTTCATTTTATTTTCAATCGCCTACTCATAGACCAGGTTCAGGTCATCTTGAAGTACTGCATTGTCTTGTGAGTCATGTATCTTTCGATATATTAAACAATCATCCGCAAACAATCGACAGTCACTGCGAATCCCATTTGGTAAGTTATTTATAAACGCCAAAAATAACCAAGTTCCGATTACGCTGCCCTGAGGGATACCCAAAGTTACGGCAATTTCATCCGAGAATCGGCCTTCAACTTTCACTTTCTGGGAACGACCCGTCAAAAATTCTTGGATCCATAAAATTACTCTTCTATTAATCTTCGTCGAAGCTAATTTATGGAGTAGCATGTCATGCGGCACATCAAATGCCTTCGCAAAATCTTTAACTACGGCGTCGACTGAAACTCTATCGCCTAACGATTCGCTAATACCTTGAAAAAGTGAAAGCATCTGACTCTCGCATGAGTAACCTTTCCGAAATCCATGTTGCCTATTATTAAGCCATGATAATATTTCCCACTGTTCCCTCAAGTAATCGCAAATGAGATGCTCCATCTGCTTACAAACGATGGACGTAAGACTAACCGGCCTGTAGTTGCCCAATTCAAGTCTGCTCCCTCCCTTAAATATTAGGACTATCGTAGCTCTTTTCCGGGCATCCGGGATTTGCGCACTGTTTATGGACACATTAAACATCACCTCTAAGTATCGTGCCACGGCCCTACCTCCTAGTTTAAGTACTTCACTAACAATATTGTCAGGACCCTTCGATATATTGTAACGTAATTTTTGTATTAGCTTTACAATTGCTGACTGGTTTATTTGGAGAAGTGGAGCCCCTGATTCACCGTTAAGGTCCAACACACAGCTATTGGATTTATTGAACACACTACCATAAAATACATTTAATTCATTAGCAATGGCCTGCTTCTCAGTAATTAATTTACCGTCACCGGACATTATCATCGACAAATTATTTGAATTTCCCTTTCTTCTCCTAACATAACTGTAATTTTTTTTCCACCCATCGCCTCCCGAACCAAGTAAACCTTGCATATAATTGTCTTGAGCAGCCCTCTTTTTTAAGACGAGCTCTCTTGATAAGGACTTAAATTTCAACATATACTTGTCACTATCATGTCTTTTATTGTATAATTTCCTAATTTTCCGTTTAAGACTCCTGATTTCCCGTGTGTAACACTCAAGATCTGGGTTATGTTTTAGTAATTTAAATGGAACAAATTTATCAATAGCGCTATTTAAAATTTTCAAAAAGTCAGTCCACAGGATATTAATGTGATTTCCTTCCGATGCCCATCATACAAATAGCTCATTCAAATACCCCTGAAATTTGCCCTGATCCGCCCTGCGATACTTGAATATGATCTTATTTGCTACATCAGAGTATAATTTTGTAATGTCACCGTATCTAATATTTAATTCAACCCCAGAATGGTAACTAATTCCTGGTACTTTCAGACAGTTAATATACAGCTCTACAGACCTTACGAGATAAACACCTAAGGTATTATTGCCTCTAGTTGGGAAGTCAAATACTTGGGAAAATCCACCCTCCCTTAAGAATTTGTTTGCAACACTCTGAGCTTGACCACAGCTAGTTGACTCACCAGACCAGTCTACTTTGGGGAGGTTTAAATCTCCGGCAATTATTATGCTCTTTTTCATAGAATTACCCTTACAAGTTTTATCATACAGTGTGTCGAGAAGCGAAAAGTTATCTTTCGGTGCTCTATACGCCCCTATCACCCGAAGAGGGAATTTATTCCCTTGATCCGAAATTTGTACACATAACATTTCATGATCCGTATCAGCCCACTTTAAGTAACTAGCTATATTTTTGCGCACACAAATAAATAGCCCACCACCTCACTTCCCCCGATCCCTTCTGTTCATTTCGTAGGTCCCTTGAATTATTTCATTACTATTTATATCCTCATATAACCAAGATTCAGTAGCAATGACAATGTCCGGAGAATACGTCTCTACAAGATTCCAAAATTCAATTAATTTATTTCCTAAGCTCTGACAATTAACCTGCAGTAATCTTAGAGTCTTACCTCCGCTGCAAATATCCCGAAGTAGCTCCTTCTGTTCCCGTCGGCTGGCAACCTCTGGACCTGCTCCTCCTCACAATGGCCGGCACGAACCGATGACCCTGTCATGTAGGCTCCCTAGGTTGAAAGCGCCCCGTCGATTTAAATGCAGCCCGTCTCGGGCGAAGTCACGGCCACCAATCCAGCAGTTAGCATCTACGTACACTAATCCCAGTTGTGCACAAACCCAGTCCATGCGGTCATTTACAGGCTTAACTCGCCTTAACGGAACATCTCCCCGCCGAACAATGCCACTCATTATAATTTTTGCATTTCTAAACTTGCTTTTAGCTTTTCTGCCTAGTACGTAGAGCTCCCCCATGATGTAATCAGCTGTAGCCCTCTTCTTCAAATCGTTCGTCCCAACATGGAGCAACAACACTTTAACTTTGTCACAGTCCTCTACATTTGCTTCTTCCACTTGTTGGGCAAGCTGGTCAATTTTAATCCCCGGATAACACCGCACTTTCGCACCTGATTTCCTCGAGATATTCGCACTCCATCGTATCATAGAATCACCCATTATGATAACGTCATCCTCAGTTTGCTCCTGCACGCCCTCTTCCACACTGATCCCAGTAGAAAGCCGTTCAGTCACATCCTTCACCGTTTCCTCTGATTCACGAAGCTTTGTTCTAAGTTCCTGTATTATTTGATCCCTTGCTTTGATTTGCACCCTCAAACAGTCCGGCGTATGGAGCTGACAACTCCATCCCATCTAGTGCCTCTACCTTCTACTGCTCCCAGGGCCTCCTTGGCCTGTATGGAGTTGGCTTTGCTTTTATTAATAGTTATTGCGAACGATGAGGGGAATGCCTACTTCCGATCATGTCTTTTGCTATTCTTTTCTTACCAAAGGACCAGATAGCCTATGTTTAACAAAGGTTTACAGTAGAGATGGTACGATGTATAACGCCAGAATATTACGGCACATGGCATGAAACAAAGGTCAGTAAAAACAGGCAGTAAGTCCCTGATCTTGGGGATAGAATGTACAGGGTGTTTATATTTACACTTGCGCTACTTGCGAGCCCCCCTCCGTCGGACAAACAATTGTTCGTAGGACAATGAATCTGTGGGGAAACCTATGGGAGGACATGCGGAAGAGACATAACGAATTGACTATTGAAAGGATTTCATTTTAATTTCCACATGAGCGGGTAATAGGTGTTAATGGCGTACCGTACCATGTTGACAGTTCAGGTTACAAACTATGCTCAATGTGATGACCATCTGCATCCACGACAGATTGAGGAAAATATCATGAGGAAAATATACGGGCCAGTGAGAGAGGAGGAAGGTTGGAGAATAAGGACAAATGTGGAACTCTTCGGACAGGCAGATATTGTGGTGAAAATTAAGCAGGAGAGGATAAGATGGGCAGGACACGTACAGAGAATACCAGAATAGCGTAGTGTCAAAAAAGGTGTTTCACAAAGACTGGAAGGAAGAAGGAGAAGAGGAAGACCCAGGAGACGGAGGATAGATGACGTGGAAGACGACCTTCGGAGTCTGGGAATCAGGAACTGCAGAAGGAAGGCGGAAGATAGAGATGAATGGAGGCAGGTGATAAAGGAGGCCAAGGTTCTCCAAGGACTGTAATGCCGACCAGTAAGTAAGTAAGAAGTGGGAAACCATGGAAATCCACTTCTAGGATTGCTGAGGTAGGAATGGAACCCACGTCTTCTCAGACCCCAGTCCAGAATTGTAACAATCTTCTAGGTAGAGCCGAGAATCGCGCCTGGACCTCGGGAATGACAGCTAAGCACGCTGGCCTCTACATTACGAAGTGGCGTGGATATGAGGAACGGTGGGCAGACTCACTGCTGTGACGTACATGATTGACTGACCTGAAAATGGGAGCCGGATTTTTATCATCCGCTGAAAATGAATGACGGAGTTTATTTATTTTTTTTCACAATTTGATTTATGTACAACACAAACAATAGCAATTAATACCTTAGCGTCTATCATACGTAAATGTTACAAAAATAATGCAGCACATTGTATTCAGCGCACTGCACAATAAATTGAATGAATAGTAATCTACATACTAAAACAGAGCACCATTTTTATAACAGTTCTTCTATACCAACAGTGTTCTCCTAAATAAGAGGGATAAGTCGTGCATGATGTTTGTTTAAGGTACAATACTCCTTGCTGCATCATTCTTTCTTCCTGCGGAAGTGTTATGTTGTTCATCAAAGACGAGTTTAGTTTCACATATCAACTTCTACAGTATTTAAGAGTTTAGTGCTTTTCAGTCGGTCAAC
This sequence comes from Meconema thalassinum, assembly GCA_946902985.2. Classification (NCBI taxonomy): domain Eukaryota; kingdom Metazoa; phylum Arthropoda; class Insecta; order Orthoptera; family Tettigoniidae; genus Meconema; species Meconema thalassinum. The sequence continues at coordinate 1,388,609,573 of OX336389.2, forward strand.
ACGAATGTATCCAAAAGAGATGGGTTATGCCCTAATCCTGAAATAAATTACATGAGATTAATAAAACACTAGGATGACCAGTTTCGATTGTCATAAGACCGTCAACGCTTAGTTCGAATGGGTTATGCTCCACGCGTGGCGAGGGCTAATCCACGGTCTTTAATAGTTGTAGACCCACCTCATTCAATAACATTCATCTTATCTAGGTTGGCAACACCTCACATAAACACATCGCTATCACTCCCCACAGCACGTAGGGACAGGGGGGAGAAGGCAGGGAAAAACCAGTCGTTAAGATAACCACCGCAGTCGACCGCACAGTGAGTTCCAGTGAGCACGAAAACTGCGAGTAGCTGTAGTACGGAAGACAATCAGATAAGTAGTTAGCCTAAAATTTTATAGTTTAACCATAGTTTACAACCATATAATCTCTCTAAAGTACAATCTCCGGATAGCTATCACCATTTAGCATTTCACCTAACATATATACTGCATTTAGCATACACTGACAGTTGCAGTACCAATACTGCAACTAAATAATTGTACATATTGTAAATATTTTAACCTGTATTTCAAACATAGATTGTGTAGCCTAAGTGAAATGGATCTGATGATGATCGCTTGACGATCGAAACTGGTCATCCTAGTGTTTTATTAATCTCATGTAATTTATTTCAGGATTAGGGCATAACCCATCTCTTTTGGGTACATTCGTATTGACCGACTGAAAAGCACTAAACTCTTGTTTACTAAGGCAACACTGAAAATATGGCTTCAAACACCACAATGTTCACGGCTAGTCAGGCAAATCGTGAAGCCAAGAAATTCAAATCACTCAGGCTTAAACTCATGAATTTAGACAAGTCAATTTGGTTCAACAAAAAATGTATAGAACTAAACCTCACCCCTAAATACGTACCAATTAAAACCGTACCGAACACACCAGCCTCGATCATTTCAACCAAACGAGCCAAAGCGCTTTGGATAAAAAACGAATTAAGATTTGCAAACATAAGAAAGCAAAAAATTAACCAACAATTATACGACATTCAATTGCAACTAAGTAATTTCTGGCACGCAGCCCAATGGGACAGCTTCACCGAGCACCTACATGACACCATCAAAATCAGAGCAACGAGGAAGCATGAAACGCTAGAAAATGAATTAAGAAAACTAGGAGAAACACAGAACCATCAATCTAACGAACAACACACGAATAACAATGAATTCAATTTCCACAGCAGAGTAAACAACAGAACGAACGTAACCTTTTCTCAAGGTGAAATGAATATGTTAGACAAAGGTTTGAAATACAACTGCACAGACGCACACACGAACCACAATATAAAACAGTTAATCACAGATATTGAGATAGCCAGTCACAAGCTCCCAGCAGAAGACAGGGAATTGACCAAAAATCTCGCCACCAACGAAGCCAAAAAAATCCTCAAACGAGAGGGCGATAGTAATAACATTCAAAACAACAAACGACTCAAAGAAATAAAGTCGTTGAAACAAAAAATAAAAGAACATGACTTAATCATCACAAAAGCAGATAAGGGAAACACTACAGTAATTTTGAACAAAACAGAATACATTGAAAAAACAGTCGAATTCCTCAACAACAACGAAATCAAGGAATTAACAAAAGACCCCACCAACAAATTCCAAAAACAAATAAAAAGTGCGCTAAAAGAAACAGAATACATACTGACCAAAGCCGAAAACTCAAAACTAATAAACATGAACCCGAAAATACCGTCATTGAGGGGACAACCAAAAATACACAAAAATGAATGCCCAATGAGACCAATAGTCAATTGTAGGAATGCCCCTAATTACAAAATCAGCAAAGAGTTACTAAAAATCTTAAAATGCTGTCTTTCCAACGACAAAAACAACTCTGTAAAGAACACAACAGAACTAGTAACAGCATTGAACACCCTACAAATGAAACCTAGCTTCAGGCTAGTATCCTTCGACGTAACTAACATGTACACCAATATTCCGATTATTGAAGCAATCAACACTATCGAAAACAATTTAAAATCCAACAATTCGGTAAAAGAAATTGAAGAGATTGTGAGATTACTGAGGGTCGTTCTCACCCAAAACGTGTTTGAATTCGACAATAAAGTATAGACACAGAGAGAAGGCCTAGCAATGGGATCGCCACTAAGTGGGTTAATCGCTGACATCTTCATCAATGCACTAGAAAATGCGTTCTTAGAAAAGACTTCAACAAAGGGAATAGTAATATGTAAAAGATACGTAGATGATGTAATTTGCATCTACGATACTGAACTAACAAGCGAAGAAACAATTCTCCAATCCATTAATAGCCTTCACCACTCTAACAAATTCACTAAGGAATCCGAAATAGACCGGAAAATAAATTATCTCGATATAACTATTGAATATTCCATATTCCGGAAAGCAACACAAACCTCGCATGCAATCGACAATCAGTCTAATCACCCCAGTACGGACAAACTAGCGGGTTTCAATTCAATGGTGCACAGGGCATGTCAAAAGACAACTATAATAAGGAAATAAGAACTATTATACATATAGCAAAGGAAAACAACTTCTCGCCAAGCAAAATAAATCAAATTATAGCCAAACATAAAAATAAAGATAAAACGATTCCCAAACCGGACAGTAATGAGAAAAAATTTGCGCGTTTCAACTATGTGAATGCGAATACATATAAAATCACTAAACTATTCAAAAAGCAAGGCATAAAGATAGCTTTCACGACGAAAAACACAACCGCTAGGCACCTCCTAAATAGTAATCTAAATAAACGTGACCCGTATTCAAGGTCAGGGGTATATTCTATAACGTGCCAAGACACCGATTGTCAAGCTAATTACATCGGGCAGAGTGGAAGGCGAGTAGACACACGTTATAATGAACATAGGAATGCGATAAGATACGGAACACATTCAGCCGTGTGCGAACATATGTGTGACACAGGGTACAGCTTTACCAACATAGAGTCGGACCTTAAAATAATCCATCACGAATCGAAAGGCAGAGCTCTTGACATAAAGGAAGCAATCGAGATACACCTAGCCAAACGAAACAATCCCAACAATCTAAATGAACACACGTTCATGGAGAGCTCACCCCTCTTCACGCTACTAAAAACACACCCTGTCGGAAACAAAACACAATTTAGTGACACAGCCAAGCTAGATAAAAAAAGGGGGGAAATTAGGGGTTTTTAATAGGTAAATGTTATCTGGATCAGGTGTACGATGTACTTTTCTTCTGCAATAAACCAAGGCCAATATTCGCGGCAGTATTAAAGGTACCGGGACGTCCTCATAAGACCGTCAACGCTTAGTTCGAATGGGTTATGCTCCACGCGTGGCGAGGGCTAATCCACGGTCTTTAATAGTTGTAGACCCACCTCATTCAATAACATACATCTTATCTAGGTTGGCAACACCTCACATAAACACATCGCTATCACTCCCCACAGCACGTAGGGACAGGGGGGAGAAGGCAGGGAAAAACCAGTCGTTAAGATAACCACCACAGTCGACCGCACAGTGAGTTCCAGTGAGCACGAAAACTGCGAGTAGCTGTAGTACGGAAGACAATCAGATAAGTAGTTAGCCTAAAATTTTATAGTTTAACCATAGTTTACAACCATATAATCTCTCTAAAGTACAATCTCCGGATAGCTATCACCATTTAGCATTTCACATAACATATATACTGCATTTAGCATACACTGACAGTTGCAGTACCAATACTGCAACTAAATAATTGTACATATTGTAAATATTTTCACCTGTATTTCAAACATAGATTTTGTAGCCTAAGTGTAATGGATCTGATGATGATCGCTTGACGATCGAAACTGGTCATCCTAGTGTTTTATTAATCTCATGTAATTTATTTCAGGATTAGGGCATAACCCATCTCTTTTGGGTACATTCGTGTTGACCGACTGAAAAGCACTAAACTTTTGTTTACTAAGGCAACACTGAAAATATGGCTTCAAACACCACAATATTCTACAGTATTTGTTATAGATTTACAATTTAACAGTGTTTGTTGTTGATTTACAATTTTACTTGTGTTTTTATTTTAACGTTAATGGTTCTGATGTGCAATTTATGCCTGAAGTGTATTCAATTCTTGATTTCTTATCGTATATTTTATACAGTTACATTTTGTTCTTAGTTTTTAATAACTAGTAGGTTGTCAAGCCTTAGGTTAACAACACACTACGAGTTATCATTCTCCAATTTATATTTTAAGAGTTCAAACCACTGATCTCTTCAATATATGATAATACATACCTTATGTTCGACCGTGGTGAAATGTAAACATTATATGCCAGAAAACTGTACTATAATGAGGCTCATTATAGTACAAGTTTTCATTATGATACAGTTTCTCCCACCAATCAGAGCTCAAGAAACAGTTGTGTGACCAATTACGTGAGGATAGCAACGCACCTGTGCTCGCTTCCATGGCCCCCTATTTTAAATTTCACTGCGTGGCGAGTGCCATCGTGAGGTATTCCAGGAGGCCATGGTCAAATACAAGGTATTCTCTGCGTCCCATGCGCTCTGTTCAGTACATAAAACTGGTGAAATCTTGACAGATATTTATGAATATTTATGTTCGAACATAAAATATGTATAATTATCGTCGAACATAAACAGTCGTATGCAACTCGTCGTTGCATAATGTACTAGTATATTATGAATTAAATAGCCCTAACTCATTCTCGCATTTCCGCAAGAGAAGACAATCTGAAATTTGGTATCGTTCTATATCAAATGGTGCTAACGAGGTATTTAGCGCAAATTGCAATCGCAATTGCAAATAAGTTTCGGTTTGCATTTAAGAGTTTTAAATGTAGGCCTACATTAAAACAAGAGCAAATTATTTGCAATGGACAATTACACTGCACCTTACAAGCATGCGCATGTTCAGTCACCGACTTCAAAAAATGGGTTGTTGGTAGCTCTTATGAGGATGAACATGCAATTCGGAACAGAGGGTATTCTAATATGTAGATTAAGGCTTTCACGGCCCGGATTACTATATAAATAATTCATGTTTTTTGGGCTAATGCCGTTTGAAATTAAATTAGAACCATACGTTTCGGAGAAACCTTGCCTCCTTTTTCAATGGAATCAAACAATTTGGCCAAATAAACTATATCAATGATATTAAGATCCTCTAAAGTACCCGCACCCAATTTAACTCGGGGTGAAAGAAAGGCACTGAAGGAACTGAGAAATAATGACAACGTTTCTATTCTTCATGCTGACAAGGGAAATGCGACAGTGGTGATGGATACCGTTGAATATAAAAGTAAAATCTCGATTCTGTTATCTGATCCTGTCTACAGACTGTGCACTCGTGATCCAACTACTCGTGTGTCCAATGCCACTGCTAAGCTTGTTAAACTGTCATCAATTCCAAAAGAAGAGGGAAGATGTCTTATTCCGGGAGTTGCTGTTCCTCCGAGATTGTATGGTCTTCCAAAAATTCATAAGCAAGACGTCCCTCTTCGACCAATTGTCAGCACAATAGGTTCTCCAACTTACGCTCTTGCGCAATATCTCAGCAAGTTGCTTCAGCCGCACTTGGGGCGCACACAGTCTTACATTAGGGATTCAACCCATTTCTTCGAAAAATTGTCAACCATCGCAGTTCAACCAAATGCTATTTTGGTGAGTTTTGATGTAAGGTCCTTGTTCACAAGAGTGCCGGTGGCCTCGGTCATGACCCTCATAAGGGATTTCTTTCCTGACGACATTGCCCGATTATTCCACCACTGTTTGTGTTCCAGTTATTTCCTGTGGGATGGTATATTTTACGAGCAGACTGATGGTGTGGACATGGGAAATCCACTCTCGCCTGTCGTGGCAAATTTTTTCATGGAACATTTTGAGGGGCAAGCTATATCTTCGATATCTTTCAAACCTGTGATTTGGTGGAGGTATGTGGATGATACGTTCGTGGTGTGGTAGGAGGGTTCTGAGAAACTGAACCACTTTCTGAACCACCTAAATCAGCTGCATCTTTCAATCTACTTCACAATGGAGCTAGAGTCAGGTGGATGCTTACCTTTCTTGGATGTTCTTGTGAGGAGGAAGGCGGATGGCTCCATGGGGCACAGCGTCTACCGTAAGCCAACTCACACTAACCGTTATTTACATGCAGACTCCCACCACCACACAGCACAAAAACAAGGAATTATAACAACTCTAGCCGAAAGAGCGGAACGTATTGGTGAGGCATCAACTCTTCAGGACAAGTTACATGCGTTACAAACCATGTTTGAGCGTAATGGCTATAATGAATCCACTATATGTAGGTCCCTACATCCCAGAAGGAGGGATAGACAACCTTCTCAGAGCTCCGACGTGAGGGGAACTGCATACCTCCCTTATATTCACAACACCACTGACCGCGTTGCTAGGATTATCCGCAAGCACAAGATAAAAACAGTTTTCGGCTCTATGACGAAAATTGATCAACGTTTAGCATTAAACAAAGATACATTGTCCCCAATACTACAACCTGGGGTGTATGAAGTCCCTTGTACTTGCGGAAAAGTCAACATTGGACAAACAAAACAGTCCATTGCAACTCGCATCAAAGAACATCCAAGGAACATCCGTCTAAACCAACCTGACAAAGCAGCTATAGCTGAACATGCCTTTCCTTCAGGGCACGATGTATGTTTCAAGGAAGCTAATGCGCTTGCCCTTGTTAAGCACAACTGGTCTAGAATTATAAGGGAGGCAGTTGAATTTCGTAATAATCCCAATAATTTTAACAGAGACACTGGATATCAGCTAAGTGACACTTGGCTACCAGTTATTAAGGATTTAGGAAGATAGTTCCTCTCAGTCTCTCTGTTTCTTCACCTATTTCAAATAGTACTTTTTTCCTCTATGACTATAGTGCCTGGATTTGATCTCCTTTGTTTGGAGGAGTTTCCATCTGTTTTTTCGCCGTTGCCTGTATGACGTTAGGTATCGTTCAGATACACTTCTCTTTTGTTTATGTTTCCTTATATCCATCTAATCCTCCCCCCCCCCCCCTTTTTTTCTCTTTGGACAACCTCATTTTTCGAGGAGTATCTATATTTTCACCCGCCCCCTTTACCTTCTCCTTACTTACAGTACTACTCTGTCCGCCGTTCTATCATGGCCCATACAGTAATTTCTGGCAGCAGCTCTCTGGTGACGAACACAGGAATTTATCTATATTTTTTGCAATTTTTTGTAATCTCATTGATATACTTTCTTTGGCCACATTGTTTGATTCCATTGAAAAAGGAGGCAAGGTTTCTCCGAAACGTATGGTTCTAATTTTATTTCACACGGTATTGGCTCAGAAAACATGAATTATTTATATAGTGGGTATTCTCTTCTATTCTTATCACAACTACAATAATATTGTGGTGACCAAAGCCAAAGTGAAGGGGCTTAGCCACCGGATGTACAATTTCTAACGTCTCGAGCACAATTCTAGGTCCCTACAAGAGTAAAGAGTTGCTGAAGGCAGTAACTGGACTGTAGCTTGATATGAAGACTTCAGACCAGAGAGGTTTAAAACACCGCCCGAACGTATTTTTGATGTTTAAACGCAGTGTTACTCGGAAGACTGCTTACTGCAGGCATTCATGAAGTGCTCCTACTGTGATAAGCAACCCTGTTTCCGGCACTTTCTACTCTCTGAACATGTTCATCCCCGTAATCTTTTGCCCAGAGCTACCAATAAGCCATTTTTTGAACTCGGCGCATGCTACTAAGGTAGAGTGTAATTTTATTGTCCATGGCAAATATTGTGTGCTTGTTTGTACTGTACATGTAAACACTTACATGCAAACTCAAACATTTTTGCAATTACGATCGCAAGTAAGATGGGAAGAAATTAAACCCAAAAATGTGGGTGGTCTGGCGGATAAATATTAATTTTCCAACAGCATGAACATTTTCGTGTTGGAAACCATTTTCCAGTGTTGCCGTAGTAAACAAACTGCACATCCTTTTTAGTCTGTCAACACGATTGTACCTAATTGTATTGGGTGTAATTCCTTAAACGTGAAAAAAATGCATGAGATTAATACATTTATTCGGAATAGTAGTTTTGATCGTCAAGCGATCATCATCAGATCCCTCACACTCAGGCTATTAAATCTATGTCTGCGAATATCTGGGTGAAGTTATTTACAATATATACAATATTTTAGTTATAGTTTTGACCAACTGAAAAGCATTTCTATTTCGGTGCATGAACATAATGTAATTAATTTAATAACCACGGTAGTGGTCTTTTTACAGACAAAATACTTTATTTTATTTTTTATGAAATGTGGAAGACAACAACCTATCTTTGCTAAGTAACCCCCTTCTCTAGTAGTTAAATATAAGCGTCGGGGGTGGGGGGTGGGCGGGGAGGGGGGGGGGATGGTTGAAAATATAAACATTTTCCGAAAAATGATGTTGGTGAACGTCGTGTCTGCGTCATTGTAACAAATCGCTACCATTCACCACTGCACACTGAGCTATCTTCATACAGAATTATTTCAGTAGTTACGCACTTAATAATAAAACAGGTAAAAACATTCATGGTTCCCTGTCCTGAGCTAATCGTTTCATCTCTACATAGCACACCTTACAGAACATCTGAGGCAATCTGTTTAACATATTATTACCTTGGTCTACCTATACAGTTCTTGTCCTCAACCCTTCCTCTCATAACTAAGTTTGCTTTTCTTGGGTGTCTCTGTATGTGTCCTATTAACCTATCTCTTCTCTTCATTAGCAGCCGCCAGAAATATCTCTCCACCCCCACTCGTCTTAATACCTCTTTAGTTGTTACTCAATCTACCCAATTGACATGCATAATTCTCTGTAACTCCACATTTGAAATGCTTCCATTCTCCTCTTTTCTGCTGCGTCAACAGTCCAATTTTCACTTCCATAAAGCGCCACGCTTCAGACAAAGGCTTTCAAAGATGGCTTTCTAATACCTAAATCTATATTTTATGTCATCAGATTTCTTTTCTGTAGAAATGCTCTCCATGCCTGAGCCAACCTACTTTTTATATCCAAAAATTACTAAAATGCGAATGAAATAATTTATGATCATTGAAAGGCAACGGATGTTTGAAGCACGGATATTTCACCTAGATATGTAATAAACATCTGTAAATACCGCTCTGGGCTGATAAAAGTAGTAAAACAAACATGTTTACAGCTGAACGACCGTCTTCTACAGTACACGAATATCTGTCCGACACTTCGCGAGTGTTCTTTCTTAGATCTTCAGTGTAGTCTTCTCAGAAACCCTAAGGCTGTATGTGCTTAGCTAATGAGTCTCGGGTGGGAACTAGGGACCTTATACCGTTGTTTGTATCAGAAGATAATGATTTCAACGGCAGATCCTATAAAGGTACATATATTGATTTATGCCTTCCAGACCTCAGAGTTGATTCTTTAATTTAAGTATTCACATGAGAAATAATAATAATAGACAATTAATAACAAATATAAAAACTCCACCTGGAATCTACAAAGGAAAGCCTGCAACCAAATTAAGAAATTGCAATTTACATGTGTTCGGAACAGCATTACTTTTGCACAATAATATCCAGAACTCAGTGATAAAGTTCACATCAACTTCGAATAGTCTCTCCCTTCCCCCAGCTAAATGCACCAATAAAATTGATAATCGAACATGCTCCAGTTAACTACGACCCTGACAAAATCAAAGTTGAGAAGTTCTGGCCACAACTTGAACTGACACTTTCTAAGATTCCTCAACAGCACATGAAGATCCCTCTCAGAGATTTCAACGCGCAAATTGGTAGAGAACGGGAATACATACACTTCATTGAGTATTTCTCGACACCCAAATATACAAATGCGAATAAACATTGTTTAATAAAGAAATGTTGAATTGCCAACCTACAACTAATGTCTACAGATTTTAAGAAACCACCACGAAAAATAACCACATGGAAATCCCCAATAAACCACATCAGGGAATATCAAATCCATCATGTGACGATAACCAGAAAATTCTCTCCAGAAATCATGAACGTGAGGGTACACAAAGGTTACGTTGAGTCATTCCATCATCTCTCACAGATCTAAGTTCACTTCATACCCAATCGAAAAGAGTGTCAAAAAACTTAACCTCCACGCATAGATCCAGAATACCTTCAAGAACACGCACAGGAGTTTACACAATCCATTCAGACTGACACGCAAAAACGGGATGAACTTCTCGAGACCATTCATGATTCCTCAAGAAAACCCAGCCAACCAACAAGGAAACGGAATCACAGATGGTGAGCCCTAGACTACGATAGAACCCAGGAATCCCGAATCGAAGCCTGGGATGCTTAGCATAGCAACCGAACACCAGAGAATTGGCAGAACGTTTTAGAAACGCAGAAGCAAACATCCAAAACATTCAGACGAGTTAAACGCACGTACCACATCTAAAGATTAGAGGAAATCGATAACGACTTGGGGAGGAACATTACATGAAATTTCCAGAAGGCATTTAGGAATGAATTGATAATCTACAAGTCGCCAAGTTTTGTTTCCGTCGCCCTGATGATACACTTGAGACCAACACAAAGCCCAACTGTGACATCCTGGAACAGTTCTTCGAGGAGCTCCATAATGCGAACCACCAGTGGAAAATCTCCAATTCCATATAACTGCCCCAAACTGGGACTCAGTACCACCTACACATGATATTACATCGTATTACATCTCAAACACAGCAAAGCGCCAGCAGAAGAAGGTGCAATCGCCGAAATGCTCAAGATCGGAGGCAAACTCTTGACTGAAAGACTACAAATCATCATTCAAAATATATGGGAGAGTGGCATCATACTGGACAATTGGAAAACTGCTTTGATTCATCCACTACACAAAAAGGGCGGCAATGCAGATCCGAATAATTACCTAGGCATTTCACTATTGCCAATCGCCTACAAAGTGTTCTCGCATGTCCTCCTCACTAGATTGGAGCAACAGACCGAACAAATCGTCGGTGAAAACCAGGCGGGGTTTTGGCCATGTCGACCGTGCACAGAACAGATCTAGAACCCTAAGATAGTACTCCAACATTGCCAATCGAATCGCACAGTTGTCACCTGTGTATATTTAAAAATCAAACGATTCAATCAACCGCGCCACCCTTGTAAGTATACTTCGTGAACACGGTATGAACAACAAAACAACTGCGATAGTCCAACAGACCTTGACAGACACAACTTTTAATGTTAAATGTATGGGCGAAGTAACCGAACCTCTTCACATTAGTACAGGAGTAAGACAGGGTGATGGGCTGTCCCCACTCCAGTTCAACCTGATACTAGATGAAAATGAAAATCCACAGCCTGCTTCCAGTCTCCGACCGGGTCAGGAATGGAATGAATGAAGCCCCCATCTAGCGGCGAGGATATGGACTGTGCCGGCTGCCGAGGCCTGACGCACTCCTCTGGGGCAATGATTAAATGAATGACAGATGAAATGAAATGATAGTGGAGAGTGTTACTGAAATTAAATTTTGACAGGGAAAACCGGAGTACCCGGAGAAAAACCTGTCTGCCTCCGTTTAGTCCAGCACAGATCTCACATGGAGTGACCGGGATTTGAACCACGGACCCAGCGGTGAGAGGCCGGCGTGCTGCCGCCTAAGCCACGGAGGTTTCAACCTGATACTAGATAACATCATCAAAACATGGAAGAAAGAAATACATGGAATAATTATGGGAACAAAAGATCAACGAATCAACATCAAGAACTTCACCTTTGATGAGTTCCTAGCAACAATTACCCGAATTCCCGAATAAGTCAGACATGCCATCGAGAATCTTCATGAGATATCCAACACAACCGGCCTCCAGATCTCTTACGAGAAAACGCGGTATATAGATTCCATTAGCCCAAACCTCGCATAACTTGCAAACAAATATGGTGACATCACACAAGTTATACACTTCAAGTACTTACGTGAAATTAGCGGGAACACTGGCACCGAAAGAATGGCTGATAAAGCACGTGCAGAAAGATTTCGCTAAACCTACACAATAACTTGGAATATTTACAACAAGAAATCACTTTCCACTAAAGTCAAACCCCATCACTACCACACAGTTATTCTCCCGGAGATGCGAATGAGACATCATCGTTAACCATTAATATCAAAGATATTGAAAAAAGATAGAAATGCAGATATTGAGGAAAATATTTTGACAAAATTTTAAAGATGGTTTCTGGATTATGAAATGCTCAGATGAACTGGTTTCACTGACTGAACGATTCACCTCACTTGCACGGAAAAGAAGCAGGAAATTCTACGGATATCTAGCACGAATGGACAACTCTCGATTGATCAAGAAAATCTGCCTCATAAGTAATGGAACCCGACAAACCAAAGTATGCTGACTAGCAGACAATAGAAGGACCTCACAGAAATCAACAATGGCCCGCTAACAACAACACGGACTGCATATAGACAGAAAATAAACTCGCATAAGTTTCCACCCAAGTTCCCGACGTAGACGCATGGACACAAGATAGAAGACAGGCACTTAGCGATGAGGATGAGGAAGCTTTGGTAAGATGAGAAGAACAAGAAGATCTATGCTATATAATGGTTCTACGTGCTGCTTAGAGGGTTTTCAACGCCTCGGGAATGAGATGCTATGAAAGGCCGTATGGCAGGTGTTCGTTTAATGGTCGGATGCCCTTCATGATGCCAACCTCATGAAAGGAGTTAATTTGAGATGAAATGAATGAAGATGAATGAAACTGGGCAAGGGGATTGAAGGAAGCAGCCGTGGCCTGTTAGAAGGTACTGTCCCGACATTTGCCTGGAGTTGAAAATGGAAAACCACGGAAAACCATTTCAAGGAAAGCCGACGGTCGGGTTCAAGTCCACGTCTACCTAGTCAGCAGATAGCTTGGCCCCATGGCCTAGCGCTGCGCGTTAGCGAGCGTAACTACTGCTGTCAGGGTTATTATTATAATTTAATAAATACTGATCTTTAACTAGTTATTCCACAAGCATAGACATAAGGCAATATCGTATAGGCCTCATAGGATACTCATCAAAATTATCGTTGAATTACAACAAATATCTCAAAACACGAAGTACGTCCAGAAAGTAAGTTCCGTTTGGTAATAACATTAAATTGTGTACAGATACAGAAAAATTATTTATTGCACAAACTTCTACAACCCTTAAAATACTTTTCCACATAACTGCCGAAATTTTGCAGGCATTTGTCGTAGCGTGGCACGAGTTTTTGTATACCTTCTTCATAGACGTGTGCCGCTGTGTCTTCAACTAGTTGAACGTTCCGCTGCAGCGCAGTTCCGCATATGCGCGGTAGATGCTCTGTATTAAGGAGAAGAAACATGCGCCATTTGGAGAGCGCTGTCAGTCACGTACGCGTTGTTGTGCATGTTTACTCGTACAATGTCGGTGTTGATTGAAAATCCCACCGCTTGTGAAATCAGATCTGTGATTCGTTTTCCGAATGCTAGGAAAGTGAAATCAATTGAAATTTATCGGCAAATTTGCGAAGTGTATGGACAAAATGCGATGAGTGATTCAATGGTGAGAAGATGGGTCCTACAGTTCAATGAAGGACGTAGTGAAGTGCACGATGAAGAACGAAGTGGGCGTCCATCTTTGGTTACAGAAGAACTGGTTCACGCGATTGATGACAAGATCCGGGAAAACCGCAGGTTTACAATTAGTGCTCTCGCTATGGAATTTCCCCAAATCTCACGATCACTAATTCATGAAATTGTTACCGAAAAACTGAACGTTCGTAAACTTTGCCGACGTTGGGTACCAAAGATACTTACGGAGCAACACAAAACAAAACGGATGGGTAGTGCACTTCAGTTTTTGACCCTTTACAATGAAGGCGGCGAAGAATTTCTGACGCAGATAGTCACAGGAGATGAAACTTGGGTTTCTTACGACACCCCTGAAAGTAAGCGGCAATCAATGGAATGGAGGCACACTTCATCCCCAGCACAGGTTAAGCCGAAACAAATCTTGACACCTCGGAAAATGATGTGCACAGTGTTCTGGGACTGGAAATGCATCTTACTCATTGATTTCTTACCACGTGGTCAAACAATCAAGGCAGATGCTTACTGTGAGACACTTAGGAAATTGCGCCGCGCAATACAGAATAAGCGCCGAGGGTTGCTGTCAAAAGGTGTTGCTATTCTTCACGACAACGCACGACCACACACTGCTAATGTGACGAAAACCCTCCCACAGGGATATAGCTGGGACGTGTTTGACCATCCTCCGTACATCCCTGACCTCGCTCCTAGCGACTTTGATCTGTTCACACATCTCAAGTCTTTCCTTAGCGGTCAACACTTCAACAATGACGACGAGCTGAAAGAAGATGTTTCCAACTGGTTGAGGACACAGGCGGCAAACTTCTATGAAGAAGGTATCCAAAAACTTGTGCCACGCTATGACAAATGCCTGCAAAAGTTCAGCAGTTATGTGGAAAAGTAGTTTAAGAGGTGTAGAATGTTGTGCAATAAATATTTTTTCTGTATCTGTACACAATTTAATTTTATTACCAAACGGAACTTACTTTCTGGACGTGCCTCGTATACGACGTATCTTCATTGACATATAGGAATTAGTGAACAGAGTACAACTCTATTCAATTCAACATTTATGTATCAGTAGATACTAATCAGTAGATACTAAAGCCTATTGATTTTTGTTTACACCCCATTTCCGAATATGCGTGTGGGGGGCGGGGGAGGGGGATATAGCTTAATTCCGAAGGAACACGTGTCCACCCAATTCTACGCAACGGTGAAGACCTTTGCTGCAGTAATTTTTGCCTATGCATTGTTGTCCAACTCGAGTAAGTGTTTGGAGAAATAATATAGGCCTACGAATGATAAATAAAACGCGCTGCGGGCATATTCTAGCTCGATGTTTTTGACGTTCAGGTGCGGTATTTTAGGATTTCATTCTATCAATGACTTTAATTGCTGAAAACTTCTAACTGTCCCCAACGGTGCAGAATTCCTTTCATGGCGAGAACTGTTTTATAATACGTTCTCCGGTAATGAAGCCCCACGGTGACAAAAGAGCCAAGCAGTTTTGTTGCTCAAGCTTTTAATGGCGTGACGTTAAGGTACATAACTGGTCTCAGAATACGCAACAACATGAAATAGGAGGTTACGGTCTTGAGTTTGTTAAATCCATCTTTTATACTGTAGGCCTATAGGTTTAGTCGCCAAGTGGTACGTCTCGAATATCTTCTCGTCTAATAAAGGTAAGTATAGTTAGGTTCTTCCCAGTAAATTGATAAAGAAAATCTTATGTAACGTACCACGTTTCTCCCTAGCACTTGAGCCAACTTTCATCACATGAAATATAAGCTTATGAGATCGGCTTTTGTCCGTGTGTGTCGTCCACTCCCCCACTCGCACACGTTTTACTACAATATTACAAGATTCAGATATTCTGATGCAGGTAAGTTGGAAAAAATAGAAAAAATGGCCTGCCACAATACATTTTATGATAACGAATCTTCACAATGAAATAAATTTATATTTGTAATAAGTGGTATGCGGGAAGCCTCCGTGGGTTAGGCGGCAGCACGCCGGCCTCTCACCGCTGGGTCCGTGGTTCAAATCCCGGTCACTCCATGTGAGATATGTGCTGGACAAAACGGAGGCAGTCAGGTTTTTCTCCGGGTACTCCGGTTTTCCCTGTCAAAATGTCATTCCAGCAACACTCTCCACTATCATTTCATTTCATCTGTCATTTATTTAATCATTGCCCCAGAGGAGTGCGTCAGGCCTCGGCAGCCGGCACAGTTCATATCCTCGCCGCTAGATGGGGGCTTCATTCATTCCATTCCTGACCCGGTCGGAGACTGGAAGTAGGCTGTGGATTTTCATTTCATTCAATAAGCGGTGTGTGGAGCAAAATCTGTGACGTGTGTCAATTTCGAATGAAATATTGGTCATAATAGGCTCCCTCGAAGACCCCTAAATTAGTAATTGTGGGACGAAATTGCCCCACAATTTAGTGAGTTATTTATGAGCTAATACACTTTTCTAGAGAAATGTTACCTGAAAATATCAGGATAACTAATCGAACTTCTGGGATTTCAGATATCACTACAGGTCCAGGAACGAGAACTCCTCCCGGGTGGATGGTGGTGAGTTATCGTCTTGAAAATGAGCCAATGAGAAACATATCAACATATATTCGTCTTTATCAACATAAAATATAGAAATTTAAAATTTAAAATTCTTTATCATAATCATTATTAATTATTATTACTGTTATTACTGAGAGCAGTAGCTATGCTCGCTGACGCGCAGCAAGTTATTTGTGGACTCAGTAGATGTGGGTTCAAACCCCGCTGTCGGCTATCCTTGAAAATGTTTTGCGTGGTTTCCCCATTTTCAACTCCATGCAAACGCTGGGACGTTACCTCATAATATACTACGGACGCTTCCTTCAATCCCCTCGCCCAGGTTCATTCATTTTATCATTCATTAACTCTTCTCATGAGGTTGGCGCTAGGAAGAGCAACCGGCCGTAAAAAAAAACCACCACCTAGACTTTTATCGCATCTCTTCCCCGACTCCGTTAAAAACTGGAATATGGGATACACATACTGTATATTATTATTGTGAGTTATATTTCAGTTGTGGTAATTATTAGGTCAGTAAGCACGCCAGAAGAAGTGATTAATATTAATTTCCACATTTTAGTTTAATTAATGTTATATGTGAAAAACAGGCAAATATATTAATTGTATTGCTAAACCACGAATGGAGTAATAAAGCCTGCTATCTATTGTACACTGGCCGTCAAAAAAGGATACGCATCAGAAAGGAATTCAGACAGATAGTCATACGATTACTGCAGGAACGTGATTGGTTGAAAGGTATCTCCACCAATGCACAGTGGGTCAAAATCGAAATCTAGGGGGACAAAATTATTTTTTACGTTTTAATCATGAATGTGGAGTGAAAGCAACGTATATAATTTGTTTACATAATAATAAACATCAGTTAAGACCTTTTTAAGCTACGTCTACACATGCAAGAAATAGTCAATGTTAGGAGTTGGATAGAAATCTCTTCAGAACAATTTTCTACCTCTAGTTTACTTTTAACAAAGTCAAAAAGTTGCACTTTTGACATAATCGTCGAACCCAGTGCTTCAAACCGTTGTAAACGTGTGAGAACTGGTTGCGCGGCATCTTCCAAAACGTAAAATAACGAAGTAAGTTGCAAAAAGATGCAAAAAAATCTTATACCAGGCGTAAAATACAAGACTTTATCTACATTATAACATTAAGTAAAAAGTGACGCAGAGTGACGTGACAATGTAATTTTAAAAATAATAGTTAAATATTATATAATGCAAATATAAGTAAAATTACTTAACAATTACACCCATTAATATCTGAAACACGTTACAAAGATCATGCCTTCAGCTGCATGTTCCACCTTAAAGCATCAAACTAACCACAAAGACAACCAAACCACAGCCACTTACATTCACCCTCCAATTCAGACTGCTAGAACAGTGGTGACAGATTTACACTAAGATGCGTTTATATCCCAGAATAGTGAGCGGCAATTATATGAGAATGCTGTAGAAGTAATAAATTTTGATTTTTTAAGTATGAAAATAAATAATTTTGTCCTCCTAGATTTCGATTTTGACCCACTGTGCAATGGCCGTGCACGTGCCCAATTCCGATGCCTATAAAAGTGCTCGCGCAGGCTACACAAACACAGTGAACTGGTTGCATAAACCTCGTTGACCATTCGGCATGCCTCTGTGATGCATTTGAAGTGCATTTACCTATTTAAGAGAGCTGGAAAGGGAACGTATTATTGGACTGCGCGAGGCTGAATGGTTGTAGCGGTGAACCGCCCGCCAGCTAGATCGTTCTGATCAGACTGTTCGGGCGTGTTGGAAACTGTGGATGCGTAGGGATACGCACACACGACGACAGGGCTCAAGGCACCCTCGTCGGAACACCCGAAGAGGTGATCGTCAGAACACCCGAGAAGTACGTGCAGATCTCAGTGCTTCGGTGCTCGCTATCCACAGACGGGTGAGCACCATCTTTGCAGGCCTACCATTTCCAGGTGCTTGGCTGAAGGGAATTTGGTCACACGACATCCATTACGTGGCCTACAATTTGTGCCTACCCACCGTCTCTCTGTTTGCAGTGATGTGGAGACTGAGAAAACCCGGACTGCTACAGACTTAAGTCTACCCGCTGAATCTCCGGCCCTAACGTTTTGGAGTAGTGAGAGGAGAGGTGAAAGAGACCATTGTACGGCAGTGAAAAGCTTTTAATACAGGGTCTTTCACTCAAAGTGCGGCCGGCCCAGCGCTCTAGGTAGAACGTGCAGCTATAAAGGTCAGACGAGCATATCGCAGCGCGCTGCTGTCACAGCATATGTCATAATTAAGATATGGAAGGAAGGAAGTGCTGTTGGGCTGATGCTTCGGACTCTCGACTCTAAGCTCAGTGAGCTGCCTCTACGCGCCGCGCTGCCGGCCGCAATTTGAGTGAAATACCCTGTAGATCCTTGAAACTTGCCATTATTATAATTATTCTCTAATGTAGTAACTATGTAACGTGAAACTCCCACACTCCGTCTCGCATTTCATGCATTGTTTTGTTATTCCATCGGTTTCGGTTACAAGACTAAAATTCTTCGATCGCAGTGGTATTCCACCCATGTTGGCGAGCTTGGAGGAAACTCGAACTTCTCTGTCACTGCGAATTGTTGGCAAGTCCCTCTTTTTTTAAGGGTAACATCTTTCCGCTCGGTTGCTGGATTTATTTATTTAGCGTATGGCTTTTAGTGCCAGGAGTGGATATGTTTGTGGGAGTGATTTTGAAAGAAGGGACGGAAGTGGGATTGACGGAAGTGTAACAGAAAACCATGAGCGCGTGGTGGCAGACATTGGTATCACGACGTACTATCGCTTACGGTTTACGTCAATATTTGGATTCCCCATTATAGCTATTCCTACAATAAATCATCTTCAAGTTGTCATTCTTTGGTGTGAAAATATTCATTATATCATATCCCCGAGTAACGTGTTTTTCAACGCAAAGTTATTCGAACTCTGTTGTCAACTGATTGAAACACAAACCAGATGGTCAAAGTATTCGTATCAGTATTTAAATGATGATATGCTTTAATATGAAACATTGTAGCTAGTCGGCAATGCCAGTATTATGTTTCTGCACAATGGCTATTGAGATATTAACCCATATTATGTGTTTACACGGGAACTGGGCTAGCCTTTCATGGCGGTACGTGAAAATAAGTAACCGGCTTGTACTCTAATTATCTGTGGTTGTAATAGCTGCGATAATAGCGTGTTGGTCTGCGAATTATGTCCCAGGTTCAAACCCCAGTCCCGCTACCAGATTATCAATTTAAACTATATTTATCATAACATTATGCGTCATTTTAACAGAATCTACATGAGTAGGGGAGTGAGGGGGGTTCCAACTCACTCCAGAACCCTCCTCGACCCACTACTAAGCCTCAGCCATGTTAAATATCTCTCGAACGCATGGTCCGATTTTGACAAATGATGTGTCGTTGGACTCGAGCTGACGTCCTCTTTCCTATGGACCACTCGTTATATTTTTGAATTTTTTTTTTGAAAATTTTCGTTTTCGAAAATAGGTAATAGTTTGAAAACTAAACATTATAGAACGTTGTGCCATGGCTCAAACGAATGGTCTTTATGACCTTTATTTTCTATAATGAAACTTTTTTACTTTTATGGTTTTTTTGAAAACACTCGAATTTTGAAAACCCTCTATTTTGGAAACTAGGAACTCTACAAAAACGTTTATTTGACATAAATGAAAGGTCCCTATGCCCTCTACCCCCAAAATAAATTTCAAGTCGCTAGAGCAAAAATTTGTGTTTTGTAAGTAGTGGGATGACACGGTAGCTGCACCACTTCTTTTTGAACCCTCCTCGTATTTGCCCCGAAGCTGATATCTCGCTAACCAATGGTCGGATTTCAACATACAGGGTGTCCTAGCACTCGTAGTGATGCCCCCTACTTTCCTATTGGCTCTTAATTTAATTAAAAGACCAAAACTAAAAGGTCATGTGCTTTTAATATCTCGCGAACCAATCATGCTAGAGGCATGTTCGACAGGTCCAAGGACTCGGGGTGACGTCCTCTCTGCTATGGACCACTCGTTATAATTTTTAATAAAATTGGAAACTCGATTTTGGGGTAAACACGTGTTTTTTGTGTTTTTGCCGATATCTCACGAACCAATAACGCTAGAGGCATGTTCGACAGGTCCAAGGACTTGGGGCGACGTCCTCTCTGCTATGGACCACTCGTTATAATTTTTAATAAAATTGGAAACGCGATTTCGGGGTAAACACGTGTTTTTTGTGATTTTTGTCGATATCTCACAAACCAATAACGCTATAGATGTGTACGAGGTGTCCTAGGACTCGGGCTAACGCCCCCTTTCAAATGTGGTAGATATTTGTTTCCAAAAAATAATTCACAAAGGACCTAACGCCATACATTTTGAAAAAACGTTTTCTTTTTCTTTACTTGTTTATAATGTTTATGAAGCGTGGTGGTTGAGAGAGACGATACGGCTGTGTGTGTGTGTGTGTGTGTGTGTGTGTCAACGAACCTGTCGCTAACCATAAGGACCATGCTTAATAGAACAGTCGCTATTTCGGCGGGTCGGTGTATGAAAGAGCGAGCGTGCGTTTTTCTGATATTTTACCTTTAACGTGTAAGCGGTGATGAGAACTTGGTTCTATGTTGATCGAAGCGAGTACAGAAAACACACTTGCAAACGAGCAGGAGGTGAAGGTCATTTGAGCTTATTGGAAGGCTCCGATCTGACTTGACAACAGGTGCAATGGAAAAAATGACCAAGACGCTTGAAGGTGAAATAATCTGACCATCGTGGTGGCAGGGGAGTGCGAAAGACATGTGAAAATGTGTGAAACCACATGTACGCTAAACCAGTGACATCCTGTCTTGCTTCGTACGTGACAAAATGCAAGTTCATGTGAAATTTGATCTACCGCAGGTGTTCACCTTGGGTGTTAGCTGTCCACGTGCGCGATAACTGTTAACAAGTTACATCCTGTTTTGCTTCGTACGTGACAAAATGCAAGTTGACATGAAATTTGATCTGGCACAGGTGTTCGCCTGGGCCGTTAGCTGTCCACGTGCCTGATAACAGAATGTTCAAAGCGTGGGAAAAAAAGATTATACATGCAATGTGATATATAAAGACACGTCGCTGACATTTCCACTCGCACTTATGTGACTACATTTGAACACGCTACAGCGTTGTGTGAAACACTTGGCCTTGTTTAACAGTTTTGGTGTTGGTGGAAAATACTTATTCTTGTTGTGAGGTAGGTATATATTTATTCATTTATACATTTATTGATTTATATATAAATACATGCAATTATTTATTGATTAGGTAATTAATGATTTTATTTATTTATTTGTTTGCAGATAACCGGTATAGCCTACTTGTCGTGTGTGTGTGTGTGTGAACGATATTAAAGAAAAAGAGAAAGACAGACAGCTAGAGAAGGAAACCATTTCCACACTAGTCCGCGAGACGGGAATATAGCAAAGCATTATACGACAAGGTGAGATTTGTTTATATATATATATATATATAACCTGTTTGATTTTGTTTTGTTTATGAAAGGCATAAACTATTTGGAATGGATATACTTATGGTGGTTTATTTTATTTCTTTTTAGAGTGTTGGAAAACGCTTGACCTCTGTTAATAACCAGGAACGTGTGTGTTTGGGACCATTGTCAGACAGTCTACATTTCTAAACTCAGGTGAGAGTGTTCTTTCAAAATAAGCTCTTTTGCCACTGCTACCGATACGTTAATTTGGGAACCCCTAAATAGTTGTTTTAAATCGCGTGTGTGCTCTGGTCGTGTGGTCAATGTTAGAAAAAGTTTGATTCCCAAAGAATTTTTAGAATCTTGTTTTGAAATTTTTAAAATTGAAATTTGTACAGCGCAAAGGTTGCATACGGCTTTAAAGGTGAATACAGAACTGGTGTGCGATTTCGTATATAAAAATAAGGACGTAGAGCATAAAGACACATTTTATATTTGCAGTAAAATGCAAGAGCTATTCATAGCCCATAATTTGGAACAGTGGTATGAAACCCACGTGGTGAATGCCTTGCTATCAAAATTTGATAAACTGCAACAAGGTCCGAGTGGTCTAGCCTTAGACAAAATTCATCATTTGCAAATCAACATTTGTCAATTCAACCCGTTGAATGCTGGGTCTAGCTATATTAAAACACCACCAGCAATAGCTTCGAAAAATGCTGTGGTCAACATAAAGAATCGTGACAATGATTGCTTTCTGTGGTCTGTGGCTGCGTATTTGCAGCCAGCACAACATAATGGTTGTCGACCAGGAAAGTACAAGGCCAAGTTTGTTGAATTGAATCAAACTTTAAATCTAACTCGAGTATCGTTCCCTATGGACTTAACCGAGTTCCATAGGTTTGAACAAGACAACCAGGACTTTTCGTTCATGGTGTATGGCCTTAATGGTAATGTGATTGTGGGTCCTCTTTATGCCACAAAAGAACCGAAACGACATCACATTCATCTTTTATATTTATCTGTAGGAGAGGTGAATCACTATTGCCTGATTAAAAGCTTGAGTAGATTGCTAAGCAGTCAAATGTCTATGAAAAAGTGTGCAAAACATATTTGTGACCGTTGTCTGCAATATTTTACCACTCTTACGCTTTTGGAACGTCATAGGGTAGATTGCGTTTCTCAGGAAGCGGTGAGATTGATATTGCCACAAGGGGACAAGGCTGTGTTAAAGTATAAGGACATTCATAAGCGTGACACTGTTCCCTATGTGGTATATGCAGATTTTGAAGCTCTCACTACACCCATGGCGGGATGTGAACCAGATCCCTCCATGAGCTCAACCACAGCCATTCAAAAACATGAACCCTTTGCCACAGGATTTAATGTGGTGTGTGCCTATGACCCCACGCAATCCGTTTACAAATACCGTGAGGGGCCAGATTGTGCCAAATGGTTCTTGGATGAACTTGTCAAGTTGGCCGACCATGTACAGGAATTACTGGACCACCCAGTACCCATGAGCCTATCTCCAGAACTGCAGCAGCAGTATGAGCATGCCATGACATGCCATATTTGTGAAAGGCCTATTTTAAGTGGAGAGGAAAAAGTCAGAGACCACTCACACTTTACAGGGGAGTTTCGTGGAGCTGCGCATAGTAAATGCAATTTGAACTTTCCGGCTCCTCGTTTCATCAGTGTCTTTTTCCACAATCTGGCGAATTATGACATTCAGTTTTTGATTCGTGAATTGGGCTATGTCAACAAGAGCTCGTTTACCATTATTCCTCAAAACCATGAGCGTTTTACAGCCCTGACATGGAGGTTGAGCAACTTTAGCATTCGATTTTTGGATTCCTTTAAGTATATGGCATCCTCGCTAGACAGCCTTGTGAATGGCTTGAATGAGGAGGAATTAAAAAATACTAGAATGCATTTTAATGATCCAGAGCAATTTCAATTGTGCATTCGGAAAGGTATATTCCCGTATGATTTCTGCAACAGCTGGGACGTGTTAAAGCAAAGAAAACTCCCACCACAAGAGAAATTTTACTCGAAACTAACACGCAGTACCGTTTCCGATGAAGACTATGTACATGCATGTCAAGTTTGGCGAGTGTTTGGCATGAAGACGCTAAGTGAATATGCTATGCATTACCTAAAACTGGATGTATTGCTGCTCACTGATGTGTTTGAAAAATTCCGTAACTTGTGCCAACACATTTACGGTCTTGACCCGGCTCACTATTATACGAGTCCTGGGCTCTCGTTTGATGCCGCTATAAAATACACTCAAGTGGAATAGGATTTACTCACTGACGTATACATGGTTCTATTTTTTGAAAAGGGCATTCGTGACGGCTTTGTGTCACTTAACCAGCGCCATGCCGAAGCGAACAATGTCTACATGCCTGATTATTCACCGGACAAACCAGAATCGTACTTAATGTACTATGACGTGAATAATTTGTACGGTTACGCCATGAGTCAGCCTTTGCCCTATGGGAAGTTTGCTTGGCTGACAGACAAACAAGTGTCAGAATTTGATGTGAACATGGCTAGCCATGAAACAGGCCGTGGATATGTGCTAGAAGTGGATATTGAATATCCCTCATCCTTGTATGATGAACATGCCGATTTCCCATTCTGCCTTGAGCAAATGGTTCCCCCTGACAGTAAAGTGAAAACTGAAAAACTCATGGGCACACTTTACAACAAAAATCGGTATGTGCTACATATCCAAATGTTGGTGCAATGCCTCTCCCAAGGCTTGGTGTTGAAGAAAGTCCACAGGGGTATTTCTTTTGCTCAAAAATCATGGCTTGAGCCATACATGCGACTCAACACAGAGCACCGACAAATGGCAACACAGCAGTTTGAATCTATGGAGAATGTCCGCAAATACCGTGACATTAAATTGGTGAATGTCTGGGAGGGGCAGTGGGGTGCCCGGTGGTACATTGCCAAGCCAAATTTCAAATCGATCAAAATTATCGATGAGGATTTGGCTACTATTGAAATGAGTAAGACCAGCGTGACCATGGATAAGCCCATTTACTTGGGTCAAGTCATTTTAGACTTTTCTAAATCGGTCATGTATCGATTCCACTATGAGTTTGCGAAACGCCATTTTGAGAACGTTTCTCTTTTGTATATGGACACGGACTCATTCATTTACCACATTCGCCACTGCAACCCCTATGACGTCATGAGGCAGCATAGTGACTGGTTCGACACCTCTTGCTATAGTGCTGACAACGTGTTTCAGCTGCCCATAAAGAACAAGAAGGAAATGGGCGTTTTAAAAGATGAATGCGGTGATTCCATTATGACGGAATTCGTAGGTTTGGCTTCGAAAATGTATGCTTACCGCACACTCGACTCTAAGGAAGCCAAAAGAGCAAAAGGTGTAGGTAGGGCAGTGGTAAAATCGCTACGTGTAGACGATTACCTAGCGGTTTTACGCACTGGCAAAGCTATGTCTCATACACAGTGCAGGATACAATCCAGCAACCATCATTTGTATATTGTGGAACAGAGAAAACGCACCCTAGCCTCCATGGATAACAAACGTGTGTGGGCTGATGACCTGCTCACCAGCCTGCCCTGGGGTTATGATCGCAAGGAGGAGGAGGTGTGATTTCACTGTTTAATCGTTTATGGGACATAGCTTGATGTAACTTGTAGATTTAGTATTTTGTAAATATTGGTTTCTGCCATTGTAAATAGTAGATTTTGTAAATAGTGGCAATCCACTTGGACCTTTTGCTCTTTAAAAAAGTTCTATGCAACCTTATTTTTTTTAAATTTTTGATTGGTAAATAGTATGATTCTTTTAACGCTGTACAAAGTTTTTTTTTTTTTGTAAATATGAAATAAGTAAGATTTTTAGTAACTTTATATTATTTTTTTCGTAATGTAAATGATAAACTAAAAAAAAGTTCTTTTGGGATGAGTGTGCATGTCGAGAATTTGCTTTTGGGAATAAATAAAGTGGTTGTGTTTGGTCCCAAAGACAGGTGTGAATGTATGAGTGGAGAGAGAAAGCTGATGTGTATGGTTGACCAGAGCAAACACGGTGAGGTAGGGTGGGTGGGTGGGGAGGGGGTAAATGGTCAGTTATATACTCATTTTGTTTTAAATAGTTTCGTTTTTTCATTGAAATGTGGCAGTCAATAGACATTATTTTTGTAAACACAGTCTTACCTGCAGTAGTCGTAGACCTTGACGTTTCTCCAAACACCCATAAACTCACTGCAGCATCGCCATGGTCATGCACTTGCATCAACATCATTATCAAATCTCAACTTTCGACATACACCAAATGGAAAAATGTGAAAACAGCAAAATGGAAAATCCATGTTTCCATATCACCAAAAACGCAAAACTTAAAACGGACATTTTTAAAAACTGGAAATGGCCATGTGTGAAATTTGAAAATTCAAAAACTTCAAACGGACATTGTTTAAAATGTGTCATCAACAAACTGGAAAAATCCATATCATCAAAAACGCAAAACTTGAAACGAACATTTTTAAAATCTGTAAATTGCAAAATGACAAATGGCAGTGTGTGAATTCATCATGTGTGAAATGTGTAAAATGAGAAATCAGCCATCAACATCATGATTTTTAAAAATAAAAACACAAATCATCGTGCTCTGGTAAACCTTTGTTTTTTATTTCATAGTCATAGTGAATTGACAAAAGAAAAATAGAATACAAACACATCCCAATTCCTCACTCCTCAATGTTTATGTCCATGCAACATCAACTTTCCTTTCATAGCACTCATGACAATCAGGGCTGCCATCCTTTCACCCACTGAGGCATCACTGGATGTGAAACGTTGTTTAGCTTTCTTCAATAACAATTTATCTGCCACATGTCTTAAACCAGGATGACTATGGAGATAAGAAAGGTCATGTTCCTTGCATGCTTGATCCAAAAGATTAATGAATACATCACCACGTTGTAAACGTTTTTCGAGACGAGTTCCAGGGCCGCAAAAACGATAACCTGGAAGATGGAATTCGAAAGGTAGGTATTGAATCACTTTGTCAATGACGCCATTGCCAGTACAGGTCTGGCATATCCTTTTCCATCGATGGTAAAAAGGTTTGGTCTTCCTCCTCCTCTGTGGACGATGTTTGTGTTTGTTGTTGTTGTTGCTTTTTCTCGCCATGACACCCGTGGAATGATTCAACAAAGTCTTTACATGGACTTTTATGACCGTGATACAGTTTCACTAGCTGGCAAGTCGCACACTGACGCATAGACGGTATTTTTGCCATGGCCACTTGCTTATGGTGATCGTAATCCGTACAGGGTTGCAATTCACTCAACACAGGGTCTTGAGTCCATGATTTTGGTACATGTTGCCAGATTTCTTTCACCGCGTTGGCGGCCACATAATAAATGAACGACTTGGGCAGCGCCAAGAGTTCCTCTTTGGTAAAACTGTCTAGTTTCTTTTTGCACACAAAGAACTTGCCGATGGCTTTGTCTGTAGCATTGCCTTTCTCCATGGTATCACGTGCTGTAGATGTTTATACGTCGCTTGTAGAAATCTCACTGACGTCATTCACAGGTAAATCTTGAGTTATAATTTTGTTTAACAACTCCCAGCAGACATGAGTGGTTAACCAATGAAAGAGATGCCACGCATGCGATAGGGCTGTATGGGTAATGTTGCCACAGGAACAAGTATCCATGAGCGTTTGCAGGGAGGGGCAGCCCTACTCCATGAGGTCGATACATTGGCAGTAAGCCGCCAAAAAAGGTTGCACCCATTGACGTTTTTCATTACCTTTCACAAATACCACATTGGACGAGGATAAATGTGCTTTCATGACCACGTCCAAATATTTATAGGAAATGGTTCCCTGATTCCAGTCTAGTTGCCTATGATTTTCAATCCACTGGGTTTGTTTACGTTCTTTTTCACACAACAAATCAAAAGCATGGGGTGGTTTAAATAGCAAATGCGTAGCTTGCGATATCCAAAACGTGGTACAATCGATCATGGCCACTTGTTTAAATATAAATTTGTTGTCACCAATTTTAAACCCTTGGCAATCCACAATGAGTGTGCGCAACATGTTGACGCTTGCCTGGACCAAGTTCAACTGACGACTGACTGACGATCAGGTGTGATCATGTCATGGACTTACCTGCCATGCTAGTTTCAAATTAAGGTTGGGGTAGGACAGAGGGGGACATGCAAAAATAAGAATTTAAGAATTACATCATTTTATTATCATAACACGTCTTACAGGCTTTTCTCATTTTGGGATAAGGACGATAGCAACTGATACAACAATATAGTCTCTTGTGTTTGTAACGTCCATAACACCGATGATGTCCCAATGTCTCTAAACTAGGCGTTTTTGATGGTGACCTGCTCACCGAAGCACCATGGATACCATACGGTCCACACGTATCGTAACTTGTTTTCTTTTCATCACCCAGAGACACAAGTGAGGGATAGCTTGAATGACAGGGTATATTTCCCACTTTCATTCTACACAGGTAGGGGCAGGTGGGTGACCAGCGCTGATGTTCCTGCATGGGTTCATCGCCCTCCTGCCATTGGTCTATGATGATGGGACAAAAGGCACATTTCACCTCATCTCTTGTTTTTAAATAGTAGAATCCAGCGGCCTCCAAGGCTTGAGGGTTTATGAAAGGCACTGGCCATGTGGCAAAAGTCTTGAAATGTTGTTCCTCAGAGTTTAAATTCATGGATGTAACGTCTCTTGAGGCTTTAAAGCAAGACATGACTGAGCGGCTTGACGTGGGTTGAGCTGTTATTTATACACTCGTCACTTGGTTGGACAGTGGATAATAGTTGACTTGTTTGTGATGAATAATCAAACAGTAGGCCGTCGTATTGGCTGGTACATTGTCATGCGTTTCAAAATCTAGTCGAATGTCGATATTGGATGGCTTGACAGACTCTTCCAGGTAAGAACAGTCAAAGACAATCAGTGGCGCTCTTGCCTTAAACGCTTGGGGTAGTAGCATGGGGCCGTTCTCTTTTTGATAATACGACCATCGAAATTTAGAAAACAAGTCGTACAGGGGGCCAAATTTATTTTTTGAAAAATCCAAATCCAGTCCTTCATAGGGAAACACGGCTCCGTTGAGGAAAAGACGTGCATTTCTCAATTGCAGGTGATCAAATTGCGTGGCATCTTTGGTTGGTTGATACTTGCGTTTCGTTTGAAAACCCACGATCAGGTAGAGAGGTCTCTCTGTATAGCGAGCTGTTTTTACAGACCAACTGTGTGTGTTGGTGGTGGGCAATAGCGGATACTCATGGAGTGCCCAGCTTCTAAATTCCATGGGTAGCGGCATATCTCTCTTTACCATTTTGAGTATGTCCAGTTTTTTGCTATCTTCAAGAGTCACATGGGGGACTTTCCATAGCAAGCGTTGTAGTTGATTTTTTGAATCGATGGGGGCATTGTCGGCTCCCATGAGTGCATTATTATCACTCCTGTCTCTCACCAGATAAAGCACTTGCCTTGCGTTAACCACAATGCGTTGGTGATCTTCAGCAAAGCCTAAAATCAGTTTAAGAGGTAAATATCCAGTAAAGGTCCCATCGGTGTGTACCATCCAGTCATTGGTCGAGTCAGGACACCAACCTGCCATGCAAAGTGTTTTACCCTCTTCCTCACTATAAGAGGGGTATAGTTTCATGACACTGGAGATGCCCACATTTCGAGTGCTATCCACCACGATATCGTTAATGACATACCGAACTTGAGAAAACAGAAAGGCCAAACCATGGTTGGCCAACTTGGATGTGGTGGATGTAGAGCCATCGGCTTTGGTGAGCCGACCTTCAATCTGAATGACACTTTCATGCGGTAGGGTGTAAATATCTTGGTTGTTGATAACAAATTGAATTTCATCATTGTTATTGAGTCCAGGTGTTTGAGCTTGATAGGAATGGAGGTCAATTCTTACCACTTCTGGTTGCTCCTCGATGCGGTTCGCTATCTCTAGGATAGAATTCATTATGAGGGTTGACGTGGTAACCCAAATGCTGTAAAATCTGCTTGCCTTGAGATGTTAACGTGTATTCACGTGGCAAACAACTAACACTATTCCTATACGGTGTTGTTGCTTTATACACAAACTTCATAGTGGCTTTAGCACCAACTTGTAAGTCACTGGTGTGGTAGAATCTAGATCAATGAGTTGTTGATCTCTATTGATCAGTCTTAATGTTATATTACTAATACTATCGACAGCCACAGAATGAAAAAGCACCACTGGAGGGTTTTCACGAATAATATACCCATTGGGCGATGTCACAATAAAGTTATAAAGCGAATTCGATGGTTCTTGATTGGTGTACACTTGGCTAATAATATTACACGTCACCGACACATGATGGTCCTCAATGAATTTCACTTCATGGTCCGATTCATGTTTTTTGTTGGGCTCCAACACACGAGGTTTAAATCCTAGTAATGGACCAATGGAATCGGGGTGCGTTTTAAAGTCAATGTTGAAGGTAGAGAAAATACTGCAGCGATGAGTGTTGGTATTGCCTACAAGTTCAAACTTGTGCGTTCCATCGAGAAATGACTTTAAACCATATTGATTGATCAACACCACATAAATGTGTTCATAAATATCATCGATCGTGTATCCACCAGAGTTCAGGGTGAGCACGGAATCAACATAGTAAAACTTGTTGTTCACATTTTCACGTATGTTGTATATTCGATTGTACGTTTCAAGAGAAACAAGTCCTAAACCATAGGGTTTTTCACTCAATTCGATAGGCGGGTAAAAGTCTAGGCTGACTTCAGGTCCACGTCCATGCACTGTAAACGTTTTACTTTCTGCCGACATACTGGTGGCGTTTTTGCTTATGCTGCGTCTTATATAAAAAAAAATAAACACAAAAAACACACTGTTGGCTGTTAAACGTTTGTTCTCGTTTCACATTATAATATATCTTGATCCTGTTTCCAAAATAGGTCACTAGTTCCATGGGCGGAGGCAAATTCCCAAAACTGTCAAAGTACCATACAGTGGATCCCTCTTTGACATAAGCTACATAATGCGTTCCTGGTCCTCGGTGATCATCCAAATTGACAACAGCACATTCCTGTTTCCAGGGTCGTGGGGGTAATTGGTTTCGCATAAACACACCTCGAAAATGAGAAAGCTTTAGTTGTTTAGCATAGCTTTCCACTTGTTGATGCGTCAGGGCACGTCTTGCTATGGCTGAGATTTTTTTTTTTTAATATTTCGAAATGGTGAAATCCCAAATCCATGTTGATAAAAGGCTGGCTTTAAATTGGCATTTCTAGCCCCCATGGCAATCGCTTCCATCGTTTCATTGTGTCGCTGACATTCTTTGAGTTGTTGCTTGCCCTGCTGCGCGGCTTTAATGGTTTTCGCCACTGCACTGGCACCGCCCAAAAGTGAACCTAGAGCAGCCAAACCGGCAAATAATGCAGGTAAAAATCCCGCTCGTTTGGGGACGGGAATCACTCGCCCTTGGTTTGAAACCTGTCACCGACGTTTTGGAATAACCTGTCTCTGTGCTGCTCGAAAGGCTTTCCTTATGGTCAATACATTATTTTTTCTTTTTTTCTTTCGCAAGGGCCTGTCCACGAATGTCGTAAGCCCAGGCTTTGCCACCACATACCGTTGTTTCACCATGATGATAATGACCCACAATCTTTCACAAGAAAGTTTAAATCACAACTAACGTTAGATGGTTATTTCATGGCTGTATATTCCAATTCCACATAAAGTGGGAAATCGTTTATGGTTTTTCCCGCTTGCCTTTCATCCCATGTCAACGTGAGATGAAAGGATAATTCGTCACCAGCATTGACCATTTCATGGTTATGGACCAACATCCTATGACCATTTATCTTTATTTGTAAATGGTTCTCATCAGGTATGGCATATTTGATGTGAATGGTTCCATCATAGTGTAATCGATAGTGGCTTAAACCCGAAGCAAGCACATAGGTCAAGTGTTGATCATGCACTAGCGGTAAATGGTTTCTCTCATTCACAGGTCTTTCATTTGTTAGATACACTAAAAATACAGATGGGATAAATTTATAAAGCCTTTTCATTTCATAGGTCATGTAACGCTTGGTACAAACATCGCCTTCGTCTTGTGGGTCTTCCACGTGAATAATCCGATGGTGATTAGCGCTATAGCCATTCACCGTAAGCTGGGGCACTTTGTCATAAAACTCATACACTTTGTTATCCACATACTTTTTCGTAGTAACGTCTGTAGACACTTGAGGATGTTTTACATGGGTTAACCGCTTTCCCTTAAAGTCATAATCTCCCTGTTTTGTGCGTGGCACTACTGACCTATCCACATAGTGTTTATTAGCAGGATCTGTTTCTTGTTTAGGATCATGTATGGGGGCAGGCCTAGCTTTGGCCATCAATGCACGTCCAAAGACATCCATCGTCAACCTGTAGTACCAGTCTACTGTTTCTATGGCAAGGCTCGGTGTCCTGTATATAGACAGCCTGCTAGCCTGTCTAAGCCTTATTTGAAATGAAGATTATTAAGCAGCAAGAGTCATTCCCCGTGGGGGACATGGTTTCCCATCTCTGTCCCACATCAAGTGAACAACGCCATGGTTCACTGTTTCCATCTTCCATTCGCTGCATCATTGTGGGGCCTTCCGGCTGTGGAAAGACTAATCTTTTGCTAACGCTCATCACAGCGCCCAATGGTCTGCGTTTTCAAAATATTTATATTTTTGCAAAATCTCTCTACCAACCCCTCTACGTGTTTCTGGATCAAGTCATGTCTGGATTACAAAAAGAGAATATGGGTTATTTTACATTTTCCATGCAAGAAAATGTGATTTCACCGGATGAGGTAAAGCCTGATTCACTCATGATTTTCGATGATGTATCCACTGAACGTCAAGGCATCATTCAAAGCTATTTCAGCATGGGTCGACACAAACATATCGATTGCTTCTATCTTGGGCAAACGTATTCAAAAATGTCCAAACAGTTGATTCGTGACAATGCCAATGTCATTGTTTTATTTCGTCAGGACGAGAGGAACAGTCGTCACATTTATAATGAACATGTGAATCCGGATATGACCTTTCAAATGTTTACAGAATTGTGTGCCAAGTGCTGGAACACACAATGTCATGCCTGTTTAGTGATTGACAAACAAAGTGAACTCAACCAAGGACGGTATCGCTTAGGGTTTGATCATTTTATTGCTATTTAAGCCCCTGTCTCATTCCCCGGCAAGTCATTTGCCAAGACACCATGGCGTTAGCAGAGAGTCAATTGAAAAAGCATATTATTAGAGCAAAAAATACTATTCGCCAAAAGTTTCGTCAATTGAAACAATCACGTGCCAATCATGCTTTGTTTATTCAGCAACATTTAGCACCTCCACTAAAAGCCATGTTGAAACCCTCTTTCAAGCCATCTGAAACGCTACCCACTGTTTCACAAGCCACGCAGACGCTGCACGAGGACCCTGAGGAAGAGGAAGAGGAACAGGAAGATTTGACTAGTGTTAGTGAAGTTGAGGATGAAGAGGAACAAGTGTTTACGCCTCAAAAAAAGGCCGCACCCCTTGCAGAGTTTTTGAGAAAAAAGAAATCCTTGGCCATGGTCGATACACCTTGCCCTTCCAGAGCGTCTCCGTTTTCACAACTCTTGGCCACCCCTCAACATAAAGCTCAACTGAAAACCATTTTAATAAAATATTATGGATCAACATTGGAACCCTATTTCACCGATCTATTTATTGGAAACACAGATACCACGTATGGTGTTCGCTATGAGAATGATAGTTTTAAAATTGGCGATTCATCCATTAAATTTGCTCGTACTAAAGCTGTCATTAAAAACATCAACTATAAATTAACGCCAGGACTGTTAAAGCTGCTCTTTTCTCGGACCCCCTCTCCCCATGATTATACGTCAAAGGATCTTAACAAATATAAATCCATTTTATTGGATACCCATGCCCACAAAAGACAGTATGATCCCGCTCAACAAGTGAATGCCAATATATCTCAAAAATATAAAACCATCATTGCAAAAATGTTTCCCACCAGTCAAAGTACTCGTCGTAAAGCATCCGCTTCGGGAGTGACATTTAAACCATTAAAACCCCTTGTGGATGTTACCTACTGGCACAATCCCAATAAGCTCGTCCAGCGGCTACAGTTGTTGCATGCCTCACGTCAAGCTGGCCATACCCGTCACGATTGGGAAATTCAAGAAATTGAACAAGAACTTCGAAATGCCAAAATTATTGTTTAAGCCCTCACCCATTAAAATGGGTATTGCTCACGAGTTGCATCGCCCAGCTAGGCGTCACTATCCGCGACTCAAGGTGATTTCACGAGGTGTGGATGAACTTTGGCAGGCTGACTTGGTTGAAATGATACCCTATGCTAGCGTTAACGACGGTGTACGCTATATGTTGACCGTCATTGATGTCTATTCCAAAATGGCCTTTGTTGAACCTGTGCGTCGCAAGTCTGGTCCACTAGTTACCAAGGCCTTTCAACATATTATTCAACACTCCAAACGTCAACCTCAGCTGTTACAAACCGACCAGGGGAAAGAATTTTTCAACAAGGATTTCTCCAGTTTTCTCAAATCTAAGGATATTCACCATTACACTACGTACAGCAACCTCAAAGCCAGTGTGGTCGAGCGGTTCAACCGAACATTGAAAACCCATATGTGGAAAGCGTTTACCGCTCAGGGCAGTTATCGCTGGTTGGACATGTTACCTGAGCTAGTGTCACGTTACAATGACACCAAACATAGAACGATTGGGACCAAGCCACGCCTCGTGACTAAAAATATTCAGCGATTGGATAAACTGTTTAACCCCATAAAAACAGCCGATCCTAAACGTAACCAACTGAACATTGGGGATTTTGTTCGTGTGAGCAAATTTAAGTCTGCCTTCAATAAGGGCTACACGCCTCTGTGGGGGGCTGAACTATTTCGAATTCGTCAAGTCAACTTGGACACTCCAGTCACCTATTTACTCGAGGACCTCAACCGTCAACCAATAAAAGGCAGATTTTATCTCCATGAACTTCAGAAAACAGCATTTCCTCAGCATTAACTTGTGGAAAAAGTGTTGAAACAAAAAGGAAATAAACTCTATGTCAAATGGTTAGGGTTTAACTCCACGTTTAATTCTTGGATCAATAAATTACATGTTGTGTGAACCTGTGTACTTTTTATTTATTCACACATGTTGTACACCACTAATAGCTCTGTGTGTACAGCGCTCTGCGCTTCGTGCATGTTCATACATGTTTGTCTTTCCCTTTCCACCTGTGTTCTCTCTTACATTACCCCTCCCCATCTCCCTCCCTCCACCTACCACCACTGCTGTTTGCAGCTCTTGCCTATCTATTGGTTGTGACATCATTCCCACAAGTTAGATCATACTTTTTACTGATTCAGCGATTCCCACGCTTTGAACATTCTCTTATCAGGCACGTGGACAGCTAACGTCCAAGGTGAACACCTGTGGCAGATAAAATTTCACCTGAACTTGCATTTTGTCACGTACGAAGCAAGACAGGATGTAACTTGTTAACAGTTATCGCGCACGTGGACAGCTAACACCCAAGCGAACACCTGTGGAAAATCAAATTTCACATGGACTTGCATTTTGTCACGTACGAAGCAAGACAGGATGTCACTGGTTTAGCGTACATGTGGTTTCACACATGTTCACATGTCTTTCGCACTCCCCTGCCACCACGATGGTCAGATTATTTCACCTTCAAGCGTCTTGGTCATTTTTTCCATTGCACCTGTTGTCAAGTCAGATCGGAGCCTTCCAATAAGCTCAAATGACCTTCACCTCCTGCTCGTTTGCAAGTGTGTTTTCTGTACTCGCTTCGATCAACATAGAACCAAGTTCTCATCACCGTTTACACGTTAAAGGTAAAATATCAGAAAAACGCACGCTCGCTCTTTCATACACCGACCCGCCGAAATAGCGACTGTTCTATTAAGCATGGTCCTTATGGTTAGCGACAGGTTCGTTGACACACACACACACACACACACACAGCCGTATCGTCTCTCTCAACCACCACGCTTCATAAACATTATAAACAAGTAAAGAAAAAGAAAACGTTTTTTCAACATATATGGCGTTAGGTCCTTTGTGAATTATTTTTTGGAAACAAATATCTACCACATTTGAAAGGGGGCGTTAGCCCGAGTCCTAGGACACCTCGTACACATCTATAGCGTTATTGGTTTGTGAGATATCGACAAAAATCACAAAAAACACGTGTTTACCCCAAAATCGCGTTTCCAATTTTATTAAAAATTATAACGAGTGGTCCATAGCAGAGAGGACGTCACCTCAAGTCCTTGGACCTGTCGAACATTTCTCTAGCGTTATTGGTTCGTGAGATATCGGCAAAATCACAATAAACACGTGTTTACCCCAAAATCGAGTTTCCAATTTTATTAAAAATTATAACGAGTGGTCCATAGCAGAGAGGACGTCACCCCGAGTCCTTGGACCTGTCGAACATGCCTCTAGCATGATTGGTTCGCGAGATATTAAAAGCACATGACCTTTTAGTTTTGGTCTTTTAATTAAATTAAGAGCCTATAGGAAAGTAGGGGGCATCACTACGAGTGCTAGGACACCCTGTATGTTGAAATCCGACCATTGGTTAGCGAGATATCAGCTTCGGGGCAAATACGAGGAGGGATCAAAAAGAAGTGGTGCAGCTACCGTGTCATCCCACTACTTACAAAACACAAATATTTGCTCTAGCGACTTGAAATTTATTTTGGGGGTAGAGGGCATAGGGACCTTTCATTTATGTCAAATAAACGTTTTTGTAGAGTTCCTAGTTTCCAAAATATAGGGTTTTCAAAATTCGAGTGTTTTCAAAAAAACCATAAAAGTAAAAAAGTTTCTTTATAGAAAATAAAGGTCATAAAGACCATTCGTTTGAGCCATGGCACAACGTTCTATCATGTTTAGTTTTCAAACTATTACCTATTTTCGAAAACGAAAATTTTCAAAAAAAAATCAAAAATATAACGAGTGGTCCATAGGAAAGAGGACGTCAGCTCGAGTCCAACGACACATCATTTGTCAAAATCGGACCATGCGTTCGAGAGATATTTAACATGGCTGAGGCTTAGTAGTGGGTCGAGGAGGGTTCTGGAGTGAGTTGGAACCCCCCTCACTCCCCTACTTACATGACATTGCGATTTATCTAATTTTTATTACAATATTTTGCACCAAGCAGGAGTTGGGAAATTTGATTGTATTGAACATTATTTCTAGTAGTCTATAGATAGGCTGGAGACTATTGTTTCATTCCTCCTCTTAATTTACAGTATAATATGTGATGTTTGTTGTAACAAGTGTGACAGTAGCATATCTCCAATTCAATCCGTACATTCATCAAAGTACGAGTATGAAAACCGAGCGTAAATTAACATTTTAGGAATGTCCAAGCTGTGTAGTATACGAGTAGGATAACATTACAGACGACTTCACATATATTTCATCTCAATTTCATAGTAGAACAACATGTCAGATGTTACACATCATATGCGACTAATGTAAGGCTCGTATCTTTTTATTTTTTATTTTCTTGTAGTCCCTTTGCTCTTCGAGTTAGTGCAGGTCACGTTAGATTTGTTGGTTTGCGTGTGTGCGCTTAACGGCAAGCCGTATTAGCCTATTCCTTTAGAAATATGATCATGGGTTTGCCAAAATCTAAGAAGAAATTAGCTTTTAAGGAGTCAACAAAGTGAATTAATTTAGGCCTATAGGCTGTGTGCATACTTTAAGATGGAACGAGACAATAGAAGGCGAAAGTGATAGTTTGTAACGCTTTGATTGTGGGAAAATAGCCAAGTAATGTGAGACCATTTAAATTTGATACTACACCGTTTGCAGGTTGTCTTTGTGCTCTGACGACGGCCGTGTGCGTGTCTGGAGACCTTGTGGTGCGCGCCTGATTCCGGCATTTTCTGTGGCGCGCCACACTACCACCAATGCTCGAGTGATGGTCTGGGGGATCACCATATACACCTCTAGTAGCACAACCGAGGGTGAATAACGCCGCAACGATATGTGCAGGATATCCTTCAGCACGTCTTGCCACTCATGAGAGGGCGTCCAGGCGGTCAATTCCAACAGGATAACGCTCACCCGCACACAACAGGGGTGGCACCGGACTTCCTCCGTAATATTGGCACATTGCCATGGCCCGCTCGATCCACAGATTTGTCATCAATCGAACACCAATGGGACCACCTATGACGACAACTGCGGGAGGACTCCACAATATCTCAAGAACCAGGTACTGCAAGTACGGACAGTTCCGCCGCAGGATACCATACGAACTCCTGTATGCATTCATACCGCCAGCCCATAATGCAGCTTGTATCCAAGCTAGGGGCGGACCGATGGGGTCTGAGAGTCTCCATGTATCAATGTTCAGCGATATTAGTGTTAATTTGCTATGCTATTGTAACAATTTACGCAAACGACGTCACAATCATCCATAGTCAGTTTGTAGATGGTTATACAGTAACTGGTCGGTGAAAAATAACTTACCTACGAAGAAGATATTGTGGTAATTGCAAAAACTGACTACACACCTTCCCCAGTTCGGTTGAGGAGTGATCTCACTGTTTGGGATTAGCCAGACTACACCACCTCATCATTTTCATCTATAACGCTGTTTCCTCTCCAAAGATACGTTCGTACGCCTCGGGATGAATTGGTAGCATTGTTGGCTATCATCCCGGAGGCCTGAGTTCAATTTTTGGCTCTGCTATGAAATCCCGGAGGCCTGAGTTCGATTTTTGGCTCTGCTATGAAATTTACTTCTGGTTTGAGGTACTGGAATGACACCCACGCGGTATCAGTTTCGAACACTTGCACCAGGCCAGTGGGCTACACGAGTTTACTTTCATTTTTACTTATGTAACTTCAGCAGACAAATGAATCCTAAGAGAGCATCTATTTGCCCACCTACGCATTCTCCCGTCTGCCAGAACCAGCTAACAACAGCTACATAAGCCGATTATAAACCACAGCTAATGTACGTAATTCAACATTCCGAATACTTGAACTCCATCCCACTGCAAATCGCTCTCAACGCTGTACAGTAGTTGGACTATCTATGTTAATCTGATGCGAAGTGGCTAGGGGAAACGAGACTACATCTCATGACGGATTACTGTATAATCAGCAGGCGCTTTGAAGAGCAGATGTCACTGATTTTATCTCTCAGATTACACTGTCAGTCTGCAAATTAAATCCTCAGCCACTCACAGTTGTCATGGCGACAGCCTCGTGTTGTGATTTAACTCATTGTCTCAAGTTCCGACTCAGGGCAATCATCCATACTAGGTTCTTGAATTTCTTCTGAAGCACTGCGAGCCAGGTTTGACCAAACCATTTGATAAGTCCTCAATACCTTTGCCTAGGCACATACGTAGTGCTATGTAGATGAAACTGGCAGACATGTAGGATCAAACATGTTAATACAGTTGAACCTCGATTTTTAGAATCGATAGGGGGTGTCAAAATAAATTCAGTTAATCGAAAATTCACGTTATGGAGATACGAAAGAAAAATGCTAAATTTGTGACACATAATGTGCTGTATGCAACTAAACTTACGTCACATATAAACGGGACAAATTTGCTGTATGCAACTAAACTTACGTGATATTTAAACGCGGCAATGTGTTGTATGCAACTAAACTTTTCTGTCTGTCTGTCTGTCTGTCTGTTAGGTAGTCAGCCCGAAGGCTGGTTGGATCCTCAAAAAGCACCGCCGTTAGGTTATGTGGGTAGATACCCACAAAAACCCTAGGCAGCGCT
The DNA here is from genome assembly GCA_946902985.2 of Meconema thalassinum. Lineage (NCBI taxonomy): Eukaryota > Metazoa > Arthropoda > Insecta > Orthoptera > Tettigoniidae > Meconema > Meconema thalassinum. The sequence goes on from OX336389.2 coordinate 1,388,649,222, forward strand.
ATATTGAGGCGTACTAGGCAAGATGAGGAGTGAGGTAGTTTGTCATTGCTTTCCTCACTGAGTCAGAACAGCAGTACTAAACCTATGAGTAGAACCTTTCACAGCATCCACAGGCACTGACTGTGCCCTGAATGGCACTACTAAGCACCACCCATACCTCAGTAGCTTCCATATAATCACAGCCATGAGTGTGACTGAGACCTCGGTGAAAAGCCACATTTTACTCTAGCCTGTGCCAACAGACAAATCCAAATGTACTGAATTCATTAAGGGATGGCAATAACTTACGTGACATTTAAACGTGACAATGTGCTGTCTGCAACTAAACTTACGTGACGTTTATACGCGACAATGTTCTGTCTGCAACTAAATTTACGTGACGTTTTAACGCGACAATGTGCTGTCTGCGACTAAACTTACGTGACGTTTAAACGCGACAATGTGCTGTCTGCAACTAAATTTACGTGACGTTTAAACGCGACAATGTGCTGTCTGCAACTAAACTTACGTGACGTTTAAACGCGACAATGTGCTGTCTGCAACTAAACTTACGTGACGTTTAAACGCGACAATGTGCTGTCTGCAACTAAACTTACGTGACGTTTTAACGCGACAATGTGCTGTCTGCGACTAAACTTACGTGACGTTTAAACGCGACAATGTGCTGTCTGCAACTAAACTTACGTGACGTTTTAACGCGACAATGTGCTGTCTGCGACTAAATTTACGTGACGTTTAAACGCGACAATGTGCTGTCTGCGACTAAACTTACGTGACGTTTAAACGCGACAATGTGCTGTCTGCAACTAAACTTACGTGACGTTTAAACGCGACAATGTGCTGTCTGCAACTAAATTTACGTGACGTTTTAACGCGACAATGTGCTGTCTGCAACTAAATTTACGTGACGTTTAAACGCGACAATGTGCTGTCTGCGACTAAACTTACGTGACGTTTAAACGCGACAATGTGCTGTCTGAAACTAAATTTACGTGACGTTTAAACGCGACAATGTGCTGTCTGAAACTAAATTTACGTGACGTTTAAACGCGACAATGTGCTGTCTGCGACTAAACTTACGTGACGTTTAAACGCGACAATGTGCTGTCTGCAACTAAACTTACGTGACGTTTAAACGCGACAATGTGCTGTCTGCAACTAAACTTACGTGACGTTTAAACGCGACAATGTGCTGTCTGCAACTAAACTTACGTGACGTTTTAACGCGACAATGTGCTGTCTGCGACTAAACTTACGTGACGTTTAAACGCGACAATGTGCTGTCTGCAACTAAACTTACGTGACGTTTAAACGCGACAATGTGCTGTCTGCAACTAAACTTACGTGACGTTTAAACGCGACAATGTGCTGTCTGCAACTAAACTTACGTGACGTTTAAACGCGACAATGTGCTGTCTGCAACTAAATTTACGTGACGTTTTAACGCGACAATGTGCTGTCTGCGACTAAACTTCGTGACGTTTAAACGCAACAATGTGCTGTCTGCAACTAAACTTACGTGACGTTTAAACGCGACAATGTGCTGTCTGCAACTAAACTTACGTGACGTTTAAACGCGACAATGTGCTGTCTGCAACTAAATTTACGTGACGTTTTAACGCGACAATGTGCTGTCTGCGACTAAACTTCGTGACGTTTAAACGCAACAATGTGCTGTCTGCGACTAAACTTACGTGACGTTTAAACGCGACAATGTGCTGTCTGCGACTAAACTTACGTGACGTTTAAACGCGACAATGTGCTGTCTGCGACTAAACTTACGTGACGTTTAAATGCGACAATGTGCTGTCTGCGACTAAACTTCGTGACGTTTAAACGCAACAATGTGCTGTCTGCGACTAAACTTACGTGACGTTTAAACGCGACAATGTGCTGTCTGCGACTAAACTTACGTGACGTTTAAACGCGACAATGTGCTGTCTGCGACTAAACTTACGTGACGTTTAAATGCGACAATGTGCGTTCTGCATCTAAACTTAAGTGAAATTTAAACGCGACAATGTGCTCTGTGATGATTGATAATGTTATTGGTTTTACGTAGACTAACTTTTTACTACTCTGACTTTTAGAGACGCCGGAGTGCCGGAAGTTTGCCCCGAAGGAGATCTTTAACATGCCAGTATATCTACTGACACAGCTCCTCATATTTGCGCACACTAAAATGCCTCCAGACTGCGCCAGAATTCGATCCTGCAACCTTGATAACAGTAGGCGAGAACGTTACCGCTGAGCCGCACAGCCCGGCACCCTGTAATGAAACTGGTGGTTAGAGTAAATAGGGGCAACAATTGTAAGAAAATGATATGAACTTAACTGAATCATATTCAGCTTCCCGTTCGAATGTAATGCCAATAATGTATCAGCCCAAAAATGCGGATGCTCCTCACTGAACACAAGGGAATATAACATAAATTTCTGCCATATGAGAAAAGTAAAAGAGAAATTACAGTATATTTTTGAAAAAAAAAAAGATTCTATAAAAAAGAGCAGTTAAAATTTGGCTTACAATAATTACGAAACTTAAGAAAACCGGCAAATTTAACGCGGAGACTATCAGCGTCTCCAGTGGTTTGGGCGAGATGAGATTCAGTCGAGTTCATAGTTCGTATAGAAGTTACACACGGTACGGTAATTGATAAACAAAAGTTTGATGCATTTCAGTCGGTCAATATGATTGTACCCAAATGAGATGAGTTATTCCCTAATCCTGAAAAAATTGAGATTAATAAATACTTTCAGACATAGATTTTATAGCCTAAGTTTAATGGATCTGAAGATGATCGCTTGACGATCGAAACTGGTCATCCAAGTCTATTTATTAATCTCATATAATTTTTTCCAGGATTAGGGAATAACCCATCTCATTTTGGTACAATAGTGTTGACCGACTGAAAAGCATCAAACTTATGTTTACTAAGGCAACACTGAAAATTGCTTCGAACACCATAACAGTAATTGATGTGAAATTGGAATTAGAAACATCGAATGAGACACGTCGCGTCTCACTATAAATTTCGTAAATTTTCGAGATAAATAACACGCTTAAGTGCGAGGAATATTGTTGAGCCCCACCAATCGTTGCGCCTCCACCAAGTCTTGTGTCCCCACCTGATGGCACGGACTTAAGCCATAGGCCGATCAGGGGTTCTCCACGATCAAGTACCAGGATCGTTACCGTGTCCTTCCGATAGTTTCTGATAGCGATTGCAGCACACCCTTATTACACAAGGAAATGGGAGTGGGAGGAGATTCAGGAATCAGGCAATGCTCCCCAATAAAAGAGATTGAAAGCTCAACTCCCAGTTGATTCCTTTAAGGGAGTAAAGGAATCCGCCACATGGATACAAGGATTGAATGGATAATTCAATCCTGAAAGGAAATAGAAATATTGGTTCTCGCCTGATTTCTCAGCTGGTGCTCTCAAGTACCGGCTCAGCTCCGTGCCCATTGGTCAACGAGCGTTCGACGACCCAGCTTGCCCGATCTCCCGATCGGCAGGCAAGCGACCTCTCCCTTTCAGACTTCCATCTCTGCAGTGCGTGACTGACCCCTCACACTTGAGTCCACAGCTTTTTATAATAAGGCAGCACGGTTGTTGCTGACCAGGTTGAACAGAGGTTGAATGTCCGGTACGGTTTCGCTTTGAACCGACACCGGGACATAACAATATACAGTAATTAAGGCTTCAAGATAATAAAAAAATTGAGTTACAGAAATTTGACTTAATGAGAAAAATATACATGTAAATTATAGGATGTTTTTACGGGAATTACTACGAGTCATCGTGAATTCGGGCAATTGACATTCGACTGTATATATATCAGGGTGTTTAGAAACTGACGTGCGCGCTGGAACAGGGTGCACACAGCCTCGTGAAGACAATTGAGTAGCTGTCTGACAGTGACGCAGCGCCTCGCTCAGGCAAACCATGATTAACGGCCGAGGGGACCCGCTACGCTGACAACGCGTCACCCCGCAATCTGCTGGCCGACTGACTGGGCAGCGGTCGCTTGGTTGGCAGAGGCCCTTCATGGCTGTGGGGCCACGCGGTTTGGTTTTGGTTTTTGGTTTGAAAATATATAATGAGCCTAGCACCAAATTTAAAACAAGTTCCGAGAGCCAACACATAACTGAATGTGAGAATCATGCTCAATCATTCTGAGATAATTGTATCTAAATTCGAAGCAATTTTTCACATGGCTCGTGTCATCTCGTTATCGGCGGTGTTCGCATTTCGGTTAGGAGAAATCAGGCGGTCATTTTCGTTCCTGTTGCGATAATTGTCTCATCTCTTTCCGTTCCCAGAGCTACAAAGCAGCGATAATAACACGTCACACACTAAGAGCACAATCCATCAATATAGTCAATGTATACGCCTCACGACTGTACTGGGTGGTTGACGTTTAAAATCGAATCCCAGCACTGTTAGTGGCTTACATTGTGCACTTTTTCAACGGAATTTCTTACTCTGGGATGATGTCTTGTTTTAAGTTCCGGGTCACCTACCCCCCAAATTTTTTATACTAGTAGAACACTAGTCAACAAATTTCAATTTTATTTCAGGTCCTGGTTTAGTGAGCTTGCCTAAATTTGGAGTGCTGAATCAGTGAAAAAATTAGTGTTTCTTCATCACATCTTATAGATAACAAACTTTAACACACATGAAATGCAATGTGGGTGCACGATAATCATTTTATGCTTCAAAATATTTAGATGATGATGATGATGATGATGAAGATGATGGTTGTTTTGAAAGGCGAAACTGCGAAGTCAAAATATTAACACATGAAATACTTAGACTAACGTAATTCTGAGTTTCAGAATTCAAAGAAAAAATCAGTTTCTATCTATGAGGTCGCAGTACCTGGATACGCAGCATAATTTTAAAAACCACTACTGGCGAACATTGGCATAATTAAATACAAACAAGAAATGCAGACTCAAAACTCGGTAGTGTTTCTTAGGTTCCAAATATATAACGTGTGTGCACATGATGCAGGAAGATCTAAAGTTTACTTTTTCAATACAGATACAATTTTGATCTTAACACTAATTTGTTTTGAAGTGTGCCGATGATGCTCTTCTTTTCTATGATGTTTCATTACAGTTTCTAAGATTACATGAACAACAGTTTCTCATCATGGAAGCATTTAAGTGCCCTTGACGACGATATCCCAAATTAAGAATGTTTTGGTGAAAGCTTTCACTCTGCTCATCGCTTATGGTGCCGGAAACTTCCGAGAGATGAATTTAAAGCAATATTCTTCACCCCATATTCTAATAGCTCTCCAAGCAAATCATTCACTAAGTAACCGGGTGAGTTAGCCGTGGTCGTTACGGCATGACTGCTGGCAGTCGCTCACATCCGGGAGGCGGGGAGGTTCGAATCCCCCCGCCGGCAACCTTGAAGATGGTCTTCTGTGGTTTCCCATCTTCCTTCCAGGCAAATGCCGGGGTTGGTCCCTAACTATAGGCCACAGCCGCTACCTTCCAACTCCTCGTCCTTACATTCCCACTTCCCTCCCCAACGGTACTTGTAGCTCACCCATTGGGTGTCCGTTTCGAAGCAGCTACAAAACTGGCGAGCCGAACATGTCCTCGGGCACTCCCGGCACTAAAAGCTATACGCTAAAAAAAATCACTAAGTAAACATAGAATCTTCATTTTCGTTGCCTTGAAAACCATTGACATTTTCTTTGAAGGAGGAACAAGCAGCCAATTATAGATTTGAGAGGGCAGTACCAAAGTTGAATCTTTCAGTAATTCTCTGATTTGTGGTTCAACAATTATACTTCCTTCTAACTCTGCTTTACTCAATACAAGAAATCTGTGTTTCAAATGATTCAAGGCTTCACCTTCTTTATCCAGATTTTTAATGACTGTTTCATTAGGACTAATTTTGAAGTCAAGGCGAAATGATTTTACTCCATTCAACCAATGGAGTGTTTTCCCACATTTTCTTTCCCAGTTACAAATTACTCTCGCTTAGGTTATTCCTAACTTTACAAAGGTACTTGGTGCTTCGGCTGTCCCACAGGAAAAATAAACAGCATTCTCTCATGTCTACTGCGTAATCCTAAGGCACAGATATAGATTTGTTGCCATTATCCAGTGGTTCTGCTTTTAAAGGGTCGTCTCTCCTGTGGGTTGTGTTGTGCACCTAACTGGATGATCAAACCACCAACATCTCTAAATACTGGGTATACACATTGAATTTTGCTTTTCCGAATGTTCTGCAAAAGAGCTACTTCTTCATCTAAACCTAGAAATGTTTGCCCCTGGAGCTAGAAGGTTCCTGTTATGCAATCTCGATCCCAATAGATCAGATTTCTGTAAAGAAAGTTGTATATCATGGGCAAAATCGTTGAGATTTTTCTCATGTGAGTTGCCTTGAACAACGAAGGAAAATTTTGTTTTGGACTATTACCATAATAAAACCCTTTCCTAACCATAAAATGTTATTTTTATGTTTATTGTCTGAAATGACTACAATATTGAGTTTTGAGTTTGATATTGTTGTCACATACTTTATCACAATGCAGGCCTAGATGATGTGCCAAAAGCTTTTTAGTTAATCACATGGAAAATCTATTAGATTGTTGTGAGAGTTTTGTTAGAGAGATAGATAGATAGATAATGCCTTTATTGGTGGCGAAGTTAGGGCTCAACGCCCTCTCTTACAATTAACCACTAAAAGAGTATACATCCACATGACTTATAATTACAAATAACAATAGCACGAATAATATTAATAGCAATAAGAATAGTGATAATATAAATAATGGTAGAATCATGAATTTCAAAAATACACAATGGAAAGTACCCTTAAATGACGTAATGTGCCCAAATCTAGGAATGGGTATTCCAAGTTTCAGACACCTAGATATCAAGGGAAAGGCTGTAGCAGCTTTTGAAAGTTCGGATATTTGAATATCGCGCTACATTGCTTCTCGAAGCCTTTCGAAGGAAATTACCGATAGTTGGATGGTAAATGACGTAGCGAGTCACCGCAGAGGTGGAGACTATTTATTGATTAAATAGTTAACTATGGAGCAGAGACTTGAGACTGGGATCAGATTACTGGCACGGCCAAATAAAGAGAATGCAATTAGTATCAAGTAAATCGGACCAGGGATTCAAGAGATATGAGGATTTCTAGATATCAGGCGATGACGCGTGACCCTGACCGTTTTTGTATAAAAGCAAGCTGGAGCAGGCTTAGTTAGCTCACTTCATCACAAGCACTTGGCGAACAAGTTGCGTCTACGCTGAGCCAAGGCACATGGTTGCCGCCTCTACGAAGAAGTACTTTTCAAATCGTGATAGTCACGAGAAGTGCTGCGCAAACGAGTTGGAACTTAGTAAGTTTCTGGTGAGGAGAATCACTGAGGTGATTGTTTTTCTACGGACATTGGTGGAAATATTTATATTTCCTAAAGGACATATGCTAGACTCTGTCTAGAAAATAGTATTTGTCACAGTCCAATAGTAAATTAATACTTGGATGTTTAAATCCATTTAAAGTCAGTTTTCATATTTTGTAACTATTTAACCACTTCGATCCGTCAGTACATTGAAGAATAGTCTATAACGGTGGCGTTCATTAGTCTACGCAAGGGAAACTGCAGGTTGTCTAGCGCATGGCAGATGGTGATTTTAATAAACCATGCCCAGGGAACGATCTTCAGAACAGCCGTTAACTGCTTAGACTGTCAACGTTTTTCTTGTACTGATGAGATTACAGTGAGTTAGGTTACAACTGACATATTTAAGAAGAGATCGCTTAGATCTGACCCTTTTCAAACACTGTTATGGCTTTGTTAGAAGCACATATTAAAATGGAACCACAGTCATTTAAAACGTCGAAGAATACTACCACTATGTCTGACTAGACGATTTGTGGGTCTACAATGGCGGCCGATACAAGGATTATACGTGCTTGTCCGCTAGGGCATGTCTACGGATAAATCTGGTATAGACCAGGTTTACTACACTTCAAGAACATCAAGAAATGTAAGCCACATTTGAATTATTTTATGCTTAGCTAATTGGAACAAACTATTTTTCCTGCAGATGACCAACACATTTTTTTCGTCGTATTTAAAGCTTGTAATGATTTACGCAAGACTTGTTAGATTTATTCTGAGCATTTTCAGCACTCAGAACAGTTTAGGATCGATGACCGAGCATTTTGAGCATTTATTTGAATTTTTCATATTTTTGGGAAATCACGGTAATCAGCCGATGTAACTGTAAAAGTTAAATTTATTTTTGTTGAGGAATGGATATTTTTTCCATATTCGAAGGTTCGAACATGTGGATTCTCACATAATGAGATGATAATTAAACATATTTGAAATAATAATAATAATAATAATCCACTAATAATAATAATAATAATTTTCATAATTTTTCTAAATAATTCTTGGATATTATATTTTATAATAATCATATGTATTGAGAAAGAGCCTATGAAGTAGTTGAAACATTTCTAGTTTGGAACAGGAGATTTTACGAAGGAGAGTAGTTAGCGCAAGCCCGCATTCAACCAACATTTCAGTTCTGGTTGAACAGTTGATATTTGCAATGAGCAAAGTATATGTTTCATATAACACGGAGAGGCATGAAACGGGAAGCAATTGATATTTGTATCAAATAGGATTTTTGTATTTATATAAAATCATGACGTAAATACACTTCGAAAGTGAAATGAAGCTTTTCATAAGTATGGTAAATTCACGGGTTGAACTGAAGAGTAAAATAAAATAAACTTGTAAGTTTATTAATCTTCCAGTGTTGATAACAAGCAGAGGCTTGATTTATTGTATAAATTTTGGGAAGATAATTTATGTGTGTGGAGTAGTTGAATGCCATTCCCAGGTGCGCATGTTAAGTCGCAGGAATGAAGGTTTTTTTTCGAGCATCAATCAAATAGCAGGTTCGATGGCTCAGGTTTATAGTAAGAGTATTGGAGCCACACATTTCGTCGTATGAATAACCCGAAGGTTATTTCTTTGAAACCATCAGTTCTTATTTCAACCTTGTTTACGAATTCCATTTAGACTTTGATTTTGCTAGAACCCGGATTTGTCATGATAGTAGTTTATTCTTCTTCAGAGGAAGACCTTTGCCGTTGTTGTTGTTGTTATAATATTGTGTCCTTACACAAATAGTAGAATGGGCCACTGCCAATTTAAAATAATTCTTTAACCACGAATAATTTGAAGGATATTTTCAATCCTAGTGCCATGAACTAAATGAATTCATTATAAGACTACAATTCTAATTTCCGCATTCTGTCGAAGAATTGCAAGTTGTGAAAGTTGCTAGAAATGGCCATAAATATAAATATTTTTTTCATAATAATTCCAAGTGGAAAATCTAATAGTTGAATGGTTCAACCATTTATTGATCAAGTTGATGATTCAGAAATCATATGTTTTGTTTGGAACTTGAAGTTCATAATCGAGTCACTTCTCGAATGTTTAATGTCAGAAGAACAATTAATTGTTGTTGTGCTTCGCACAGTTCTTCGATGCTATGCTCAATGGTCAAATATTTTTCAGATGTTGTTAATATGTGTTAATAATTTGTGTTGCTACGATGATAATAATAGTTTCAACGATATATTTTTGAAAACTGGAAAACAAATGAAAGTCTAAGAAATTCTATAAACATTTATTCTACGAGTGTTAATATCATGTAAATAGTCAAACAGTGATCTACGTTATTTCCAGTATGGACAATTCATTTTGCACTGGAGTTAAAATGTTAATAATTTTGGAACACAGTCCACAGGACTAACAATCGCACTTGTGTTTTCAAAAAGATTGTCAAATGTGTTTGGAAGATTTCTGTATATTGTGTGTAAATAAGAGTGTGGATCGCCACACGTGGATGATGCTGCTTTGAGCATTATTCTTGCAGTCAGATTTTAACTTTAAATAAACTGAGATAATTTTACCAGATGTGTTTCACCCAATTAAATCTCCTTCTATCCTTATTGTTGCATTGAGCCAAAAATCAGCAAAGCATTTTTATAAATTTGATGTCGTTTTTGCGATTTGCTTTAACCCATCTGGCGCTCCGGGATATTTTGATTCTCGTGCTGACTGATTATTGGTAAAATGCATATGTGGTCGTGCGGACTCCGGTCTAAACGGGCACATAAAATAAGATAGAGAGAGAAATGGCTTCGAACGTGGGTCCCGATTTAGACATGGTCAATCGCATGCCGATTTGAAATTGTGATAATTTTTATAGAAATATTTTGGGAGTTGAGAGATGTCTGGTTTGGATGAATAAATTAGTAGGAAACCCAATTAGTGGGAAAATTAAAAATTTAACTTGGTTAATAATTAGAATGGGTTTGATTATTTTTGATAATGGCTTAACCATTAGGGCGTCAAGTAAATTCAGTAGTAAACGTTCGATGACTGGAGATACACACTATTAGAATCCAGGTGGAGGATATTTGAGAACTAGCATATTTTTCTTGTGATATTATGGTAAATGTAATTCGTAAAAGTAAAGAATTTTGTTTTTCCATCACGTCGATATTAGGACAAATCTCATTTTATTATAGTGTTCCAATTAGCTATTCATATTTCTTGTTCTAGTTATAAGCTTGTGTTTGCCACTGTTGTATACCCCTAAGTTTTGAATAATTCAAATTATGGAAGAAATGATGAGAATGATGAGGAGTTTGGAGGAGAGTTCAAAACAGGCTGGACTTCGTGTAGCAGCCATTATGAAAGAAAATACTGAGGCTTTAGAAAAGAAACTTAAAGAAAATTCTGATTCTTTAGAGAATAAACTTAAAGAAAATTTGAATGATAAACTTAAAGAAAATTCTGATTCTTTAGAAAATAAACTTAAAGAAAATTCTGACTCTTTGGAAAATAAACTTAAAGAAAATTCTGACTCTTTGGAAGATAAACTTAAAGAAAATTCTGATTCTTTAGAAAATAAACTTAAAGAAAGTTTGGAAAATAAACTTAAAGAAAGTTCTGATAAACTCAAAGAAAATTCCGATTTGTTAGAAAGCAGGTTAAAAGATAACTTGAAAGAAAATTTAAATAGTAAATTTAATTCAATGGAAAGTAAATTTAAAGAAAATTCTGAAATTTTGAAAATGACACTTGAAAGTAAAATGAATAAATTATGCGAAAAAACACATGAGCTCGAAACTTCATTAGCTACTAACGCTAGTTTAATGGACGATAAATTTCGCGATGCCGATCTTCGATCCCAAAGCTTAGCTGATAGGATAGAACATGGTCTTAGGAAAGTTGGTGAAGACATGGTCAACCTGGAAGTCAGAGTGAAGAAGGAGAGTAACGAGATGGGAATTCTAGTTGTTCAGCGTTTAACGGAACAATTCAAGGAACTTGTCATGGGAGAAATAAGAGAAGGAGTGATTCATGAATTGCAAACTGAGATTAAAACCACAGTTGTCAATGAAATTAAAGACACACTCAAGCTGGAGAATCAAGAGGGAATCAAGGAGATTAGGGAATCTTTGTCATCCCACATTGAAGTAATTGCCAAGGATATTCAAGCAACTCAGAAGGACATATCAGATATGACAGGGTCATTGAAAAGTCATGAGGCTGTTATGAACCAGATATCCATTGATGTTAAAGACAATTGTAAAGAGACTGAAGCAATCAAGAAGATGGCAGAAGAAAACCAGAAGGAACTTGAGGCTATGAAAACTCAAATAAAGGATGAGAAACAGTCTGATCATCTGTTGAAAATGCCGAATGTAAGGGGAAAGGAACAGATGCAGATAAATCTAGGAGGAGCTAGAGAGACTGAAAGACAGGATGAGGTCAGGACAGTATTTCAATCCAACCCCATAACTGTATTAAAGAATATAGAAGACAAGCCTTCTAAATTTTTAGGGCGAGATTCTGTAACACCCGTGGAATTTTTGAGAGAAGCAGGTGATTATCTGAAAGATTCTAAGATCCCTAAAGAAAGACAGATCAGGGTAATAGGGAAGTTCTTGGAAGGTCCCGCACTTTTGTGGTTTAGAGCATTTAGATCCACTCTAAATACTTTTGAGGAGTTTTCTCGTGGGTTATTGAAGAAGTTTTGGTCCCCTGAAACCCAACAGCAAGTTAGAGCAGAGTTGTATTCGAAGAGATTCTCGACGTCACAACCTACTCGATACTCTACATACTTTTCTGGACAGCTGTCTAAACTCCAACATTTAGATCCGCCAATTCCAGATAACGAGTTGATTACTGCTTTGATACGACAATTTCCAGCAGACGTCCAGAGGACTTTGATCGCTGCTGATATCTACAATATGGAACAGTTTGATGAAGTATTGCAGAAGCTGGATCATACAAACGCTCAATTCTTCCATCAGAAGGGAGTAAAGAGTAATAACGCTGTGTATGCTGTTATGGCTGACAGTTATTCTCAGACACCTCGAGAGATTCGAGAGGAGCGAGAAGAGAAATCGCCGAGGGAAGATTCCAATACGAGAGGATGGAACCAATACCGTAACAGATACAGTTACAAACCATATGCAAGACCGGATGGTGGTAATCGATACAACACTCGATGGAGAAGACCACGAGATACTCAAGGAAGGTACCAGGAAAGAAGATCCTATGGTAATAACTGTAATAACAGAGGGAATGTAGATACTCGTCAGTCCAATGAAGAGTTTAACAAGGACACGAGGAAAAACTTGGAAGCAAGACACCAAGATAACTTACAATTTGTGGAACAGAGGCCCAATGATCCAGGTCCATCGGGAACACAACAATCCCGGGGGAATGGTAAAATTAAGGATTTTGAATATTGTGGAAGTAAACAATAATGGAAGCTATGAAGTAGCTAATACACGAACTGGTAACATCGTGGGAACTTATAATGCTTCGAATTTGAAGATCTATTATTCAAGAACCAGATAATTTAATGTGTAGATAGGAAAAATAAAAATTTTTCAATTTTTATTTTTTGCTAGGTGTGGGGTGGATGTGCCCAAATCTAGGAATGGGTATTCCAAGTTTCAGACACCTAGATATCAAGGGAAAGGCTGTAGCAGCTTTTGAAAGTTCGGATATTTGAATATCGCGCTACATTGCTTCTCGAAGCCTTTCGAAGGAAATTACCGATAGTTGGATGGTAAATGACGTAGCGAGTCACCGCAGAGGTGGAGACTATTTATTGATTAAATAGTTAACTATGGAGCAGAGACTTGAGACTGGGATCAGATTACTGGCACGGCCAAATAAAAGAGAATGCAATTAGTATCAAGTAAATCGGACCAGGGATTCAAGAGATATGAGGATTTCTAGATATCAGGCGATGACGCGTGACCCTGACCGTTTTTGTATAAAAGCAAGCTGGAGCAGGCTTAGTTAGCTCACTTCATCACAAGCACTTGGCGAACAAGTTGCGTCTACGCTGAGCCAAGGCACATGGTTGCCGCCTCTACGAAGAAGTACTTTTCAAATCGTGATAGTCACGAGAAGTGCTGCGCAAACGAGTTGGAACTTAGTAAGTTTCTGGTGAGGAGAATCACTGAGGTGATTGTTTTTCTACGGACATTGGTGGAAATATTTATATTTCCTAAAGGACATATGCTAGACTCTGTCTAGAAAATAGTATTTGTCACAGTCCAATAGTAAATTAATACTTGGATGTTTAAATCCATTTAAAGTCAGTTTTCATATTTTGTAACTATTTAACCACTTCGATCCGTCAGTACATTGAAGAATAGTCTATAACGGTGGCGTTCATTAGTCTACGCAAGGGAAACTGCAGGTTGTCTAGCGCATGGCAGATGGTGATTTTAATAAACCATGCCCAGGGAACGATCTTCAGAACAGCCGTTAACTGCTTAGACTGTCAACGTTTTTCTTGTACTGATGAGATTACAGTGAGTTAGGTTACAACTGACATATTTAAGAAGAGATCGCTTAGATCTGACCCTTTTCAAACACTGTTATGGCTTTGTTAGAAGCACATATTAAAATGGAACCACAGTCATTTAAAACGTCGAAGAATACTACCACTATGTCTGACTAGACGATTTGTGGGTCTACAATGGCGGCCGATACAAGGATTATACGTGCTTGTCCGCTAGGGCATGTCTACGGATAAATCTGGTATAGACCAGGTTTACTACACTTCAAGAACATCAAGAAATGTAAGCCACATTTGAATTATTTTATGCTTAGCTAATTGGAACAAACTATTTTTCCTGCAGATGACCAACACATTTTTTTCGTCGTATTTAAAGCTTGTAATGATTTACGCAAGACTTGTTAGATTTATTCTGAGCATTTTCAGCACTCAGAACAGTTTAGGATCGATGACCGAGCATTTTGAGCATTTATTTGAATTTTTCATATTTTTGGGAAATCACGGTAATCAGCCGATGTAACTGTAAAAGTTAAATTTATTTTTGTTGAGGAATGGATATTTTTTCCATATTCGAAGGTTCGAACATGTGGATTCTCACATAATGAGATGATAATTAAACATATTTGAAATAATAATAATAATAATAATCCACTAATAATAATAATAATAATTTTCATAATTTTTCTAAATAATTCTTGGATATTATATTTTATAATAATCATATGTATTGAGAAAGAGCCTATGAAGTAGTTGAAACATTTCTAGTTTGGAACAGGAGATTTTACGAAGGAGAGTAGTTAGCGCAAGCCCGCATTCAACCAACATTTCAGTTCTGGTTGAACAGTTGATATTTGCAATGAGCAAAGTATATGTTTCATATAACACGGAGAGGCATGAAACGGGAAGCAATTGATATTTGTATCAAATAGGATTTTTGTATTTATATAAAATCATGACGTAAATACACTTCGAAAGTGAAATGAAGCTTTTCATAAGTATGGTAAATTCACGGGTTGAACTGAAGAGTAAAATAAAATAAACTTGTAAGTTTATTAATCTTCCAGTGTTGATAACAAGCAGAGGCTTGATTTATTGTATAAATTTTGGGAAGATAATTTATGTGTGTGGAGTAGTTGAATGCCATTCCCAGGTGCGCATGTTAAGTCGCAGGAATGAAGGTTTTTTTTCGAGCATCAATCAAATAGCAGGTTCGATGGCTCAGGTTTATAGTACGAGTATTGGAGCCACACATTTCGTCGTATGAATAACCCGAAGGTTATTTCTTTGAAACCATCAGTTCTTATTTCAACCTTGTTTACGAATTCCATTTAGACTTTGATTTTGCTAGAACCCGGATTTGTCATGATAGTAGTTTATTCTTCTTCAGAGGAAGACCTTTGCCGTTGTTGTTGTTGTTATAATATTGTGTCCTTACACAAATAGTAGAATGGGCCACTGCCAATTTAAAATAATTCTTTAACCACGAATAATTTGAAGGATATTTTCAATCCTAGTGCCATGAACTAAATGAATTCATTATAAGACTACAATTCTAATTTCCGCATTCTGTCGAAGAATTGCAAGTTGTGAAAGTTGCTAGAAATGGCCATAAATATAAATATTTTTTTCATAATAATTCCAAGTGGAAAATCTAATAGTTGAATGGTTCAACCATTTATTGATCAAGTTGATGATTCAGAAATCATATGTTTTGTTTGGAACTTGAAGTTCATAATCGAGTCACTTCTCGAATGTTTAATGTCAGAAGAACAATTAATTGTTGTTGTGCTTCGCACAGTTCTTCGATGCTATGCTCAATGGTCAAATATTTTTCAGATGTTGTTAATATGTGTTAATAATTTGTGTTGCTACGATGATAATAATAGTTTCAACGATATATTTTTGAAAACTGGAAAACAAATGAAAGTCTAAGAAATTCTATAAACATTTATTCTACGAGTGTTAATATCATGTAAATAGTCAAACAGTGATCTACGTTATTTCCAGTATGGACAATTCATTTTGCACTGGAGTTAAAATGTTAATAATTTTGGAACACAGTCCACAGGACTAACAATCGGACTTGTGTTTTCAAAAAGATTGTCAAATGTGTTTGGAAGATTTCTGTATATTGTGTGTAAATAAGAGTGTGGATCGCCACACGTGGATGATGCTGCTTTGAGCATTATTCTTGCAGTCAGATTTTAACTTTAAATAAACTGAGATAATTTTACCAGATGTGTTTCACCCAATTAAATCTCCTTCTATCCTTATTGTTGCATTGAGCCAAAAATCAGCAAAGCATTTTTATAAATTTGATGTCGTTTTTGCGATTTGCTTTAACCCATCTGGCGCTCCGGGATATTTTGATTCTCGTGCTGACTGATTATTGGTAAAATGCATATGTGGTCGTGCGGACTCCGGTCTAAACGGGCACAGTAACTACAGTAATCCAATCATTCATCTCATTCATTCATTTGTTCATTCAACATTTATCCAGGAAGTCAGTGGGGTCCACCCAGCAAATACTCGCAGCAAGCCACTTTAAACTTGCGATGAGAGGGATTGTCTCTAATGTTTGCAGGTAGCAAATTCCATGACCTGGACGCAGAGATTATGAACGAGCGGTTGTAAACAGCAGTACTGTTTATATGTATGGCAAGAGAGGAGCCAGATCTCGTATTGTGGCCATGATAGGACGAGAGGTAAGAAAACGGTGAAACAAGATAATTAGGGGTATTAGTGGAAAGTATTTTGTGCAGTAATGATAACATGTGGAGTTCACGACGCTGGTGCACTCGAAGCCACGACAGCTCCTTATAATAGGGTGATATATGGTCATCATATCGCAGACCAAAGATATATCTTACACAGTTGTTGAGGCACCGGTCCAGTTTCTTGTTACTGTCGCAGGTTATTTCAGTCAACACAGTGTCACAGTAGTCAAATATAGGTAGAATCAGAGAGTTAAGCATCAGTAGAATATATGAAAACGGGCTAAAAGTTATTAGTTTTTCAAGAACAAGAAAGAACCTCTTATTAATAATCGATTTGTTTTCCTACATCATGAAGTTGTCATAAACTCTCCTTCTGTCTTCCCTTAATGCCTCTTTACTTTCTTGGAACGGAAATGAGTGTAATTAACTAAACCGGTCAATTTAGTGATTGCTTCTGAGTAAAGACGTTCCATTTGTGCGTATGTTAGTTTATGTTAAGTTAAGTAGAGCGCTTAAAGGGGCTTTAGAGAATTGAATTTTAAGTACATTTGGTGAGATTAATTTTGTGATGGGACTAACCGTTTGCCTATTATTTTGTTTTTTTTAGTAAATATGACATGGACAAGTTTAATAAAACGTTATACAGGAATGGGTGACGTTTTGAAATGTTCGACTTGATCTAAATTCTGAATAGAACTATGCATTAAACAAGTATTTCCGTGAAGACCGAATATAGAATAGGACAAAATGTGCGTCGATGTAGTCTGAGAAATGGATGTGAAATATGATATGAGAGATTACTTAGCCTCAAACGGACAATTAGATCAAGCCGTAAAGGAAGTTTAAAGTATCACCATAGCGTATAGAAGAGAAAGTGACATGACATGTGGAGTTTGTATGGTCCAGCCGCTAGGCCGCTCTAGCGTCGACTAGCGCTGAATGCGAATTCTCTCAGTGCGTTATCACCAATTTGTCCCTAATTTTGTCCTCCGCAGACAACTTAAGAGATTTGTTTTGTTACTCGGTTTGCTTCGCACATAATCGAATTTAATTTAAAAAACAAGAAGTTCCGTGAAGAACTGTACAGCCTACTTTTCATGCCAATGATTATTCTACAGTATATGAACCTATCTAGAATAATGACAAAATTAAGTTGGTAATATCGAAATATCAAATTAGTTCAAAATATACCTGGTATAATTTAGCCTAATAGAGCACTACAGTTGGCAGCCCTGGTGACTGAATATATTCCTAGTTCCATCTCTTAAGGTACAGAATACAAAATTAGGTTGAAGTCCAATGGACGTTATGCCTCTCACCAAGGCGGACCGGGTTCGATTCCCGGTCACTGCATGTGAGATTTTCGATGTGAAATGCCATGTCCTGTGGTTCGGATTCCACGTAAAACGGAGGTCCCGTGGCTTATGATCGCGAAATTAACGGTCACGTTAAACTACAAGCTTCCTTCCTTTTCCAATGGACGTTACATGCAGTTAGACACTGGATCTATCAGCACGCGTAAAAGCATGTTGCCAACAATACCATGCGTGTGCTGGTCAGAAATAATCTGAAATATTATGATATCTTGTTGTGCCAATTTTGGATGAAATCCATATGTTAGTATAGAAGTTACATGTATTTTAAAATTGGACATATCAGCAGGCATAGAATCATGTTGGCAGCACTGCCTTGTATTAATTACTCCAAATTAATCTACAATGTCAGGTGCTATACGTGTGCAAAGTATAGAGCTGTTGGCTTGCATACTTTCTGATATATTGATATTAGGGAAAAAAATGTAGACAGCATTTATTAACAGTTGGCAGCCCTGATTGCTCTTAACAATACTTACAGATATTCTGTTATGGTATACATAGCACATACGAAATTTGGTTGTAATCCAACTGATAGTATAGAAGTTTCATGTATTTAAAAATTGGTACTATCAGCAGGCTTATAATCATGTTGGTAGAACTGACGTATATAAGTTACTCCAAATTAATCTAAAATGTCAGAATATACGTGTGCATAGTTTAAAGCTGTTGGCTTGCATACTTTCTGATATATTGGTATTTGGATAAAAAAAAAATAGAGAGAGCAATTATTAACAGTTGGCAGCCCTGGTGGCTCTTAAGAATACGCTCAATCATATCTTTTTATGTACAGATATTACATACAAAATTTGGTTGAAATACAATTGATAGTGTAGAAGTTATATGCATTTAAACATTGGACCTATCAGAAGGCTTAAAATTATTCTGGCAACACTGTCATGGTTGATCTCCTGGAAATTAAACTGAAATAGTCTTATCTACATGTGTGCCAATTTTGGAATAGCTCCCATGCATACCTTGTAAGATATCCAACATGGAGCTCAAATTTCTAGTGCGTTTTTTCAGCAGTTGGTAGCATTGACATCATTTTCAAATATGGATTCGGGAGTCTACGCACTATTTCTTCCATACGCTATGGTATCACTATCTTCTGAGGATAACAATGTGAAATAATGTGGATTATTTAAGAAGTTAGAACACCGACAGCGGTAGCTACGCTCGCTAAAGCACACCGCTAGCTCATGGGACCAAACTATTTGCGGACTGGGTAGGCGAAGGTTCTAGCCCCACCATAGGCCGTCCTTGAAATGGTTTTCCGTTGTTTCCCCATTTTCAACTCCAGGAAAATGCTGAGATGGTACCTTCTGACAGGCCAATCTTCTTCATTCATTTCATCTATCATTCACTCCTCTCATGAGGTTGGCATCAGGAAGGGTATCCGGCCGTAAAAACCATCCGCCACATAGGATTTCATCGCATCTCATCCCCGACCCTGTTGGAAACAGGAATAATTAGGGTTAGACATACATTTTAGAGTTAGAACGCACCTTGTCAGAAGTGTGAATAAAAAACATGACCGAGATGCCCTTTGCTAGTGCTACCTCTGTACTCAATTTGGTTGAATTCGTAATTCGGTTTCGTTGTGTTTGAATTAGGAGGGCCAGGGGAGACACTCACACACACAGACACACACACACGGGCATTTGGTCCTTGTAGATCTCATAAGTCTACCTTCATTTTTTTACAATAATTGAAACGAGGCTAAACGCGCTCGCCGAGTAAAATGAAACAGTCAATTTCAATGGTTTGATTATTTTGCAAACTCCTTTTGCACTATATATAAGTTACTTCCAAATTTGGTGAGAATAGGAAGCTTTGAACTCAGTTCCTGTTAATCTGGTCAGTTTGGTTCACGTGTATTTGTATATATTGTGCCCATTTACGATGGTTTGGTTGGACGTGAGTTTGAAAAGGGCGCGCTCATGACGTCAGCGAAGCGGTGACAAGCTGTCGACCCACCATAGTTTGAACCAGCCGCGTGTCCCGCGTGCAGCCAGCGAATATTGGAACGCTGTATACTTGTCAGGCTTTTGTTATGGAAGAAGATTATATCTGAACTTTAGAATTACATTTGGAGTTTATTCCTGATGTTTTAATGGATGTTAATAACCTTCAGGATGTTTCCATGAAGATGACTAATGGGATGTAAGATCTTGCATTACGTAATGCGAGTTGAACCATCGATATGTGCCCTTGAGGCTGTATAAAAGCCGGCTCTGTTAGAGGTCAGTTACAGTCGTCCTACAAATTACTGTCACTTGTCTACCAGTCTAGGTGTGTGTGTCGCTACGATAGTATAATACGCCGTCATTATGAGCGAGTGCTCCTTGGAGATAGGCAATCCCTATCACATTATTATGTTCAAAGGACATAGCCTTGTGCTGCGCTAGCGGAAACGTCAAAGTGTTACCAAGTGCTTCAAAACTTGTAATTATTCATCATGTTGAATACTTCAAGAAATTCACAGGTATGTGAGTGTGACTTTTTCTACACAAGTGATTGATTATTGTACTGTGTGTCACTCATACCACTTACACAACACATAGGAACTGGGACCACATCCCAGTTAGCCATAGAACATTTTGCAAGTGCTAATAAGCTACCCTAACAGCTTATATTTTTCACGGGGAATATCATGCCAGAATCCGCCCATGTTTGATAGAGACATTATTACCAGGAATTATTACCATCAGCCTGTCCAGTCATATCACTTGGACATATAAGTGGATTTCATAATAGACAATGGGCCATATTAGCAGCATGCCTTGTGTGCATTGGAACCAACCCCGTCGTATGATAAAGTCACTTCCCCAATTATCGAGGATGACTAGCAGCTAAAGCGGCAGTATGTGAGAGGAACATGCCAGGATGACCCGCTAGGGACGAAGAGCCATGCCACGTGCGGCTTATTTCTGTTGACGACAGGGGAGCTGAACGCTATAACACATCCCATGCCCAGCGTTTAGTCTTCACGGATCCGTGGTGCCAGGATTCGATCCGCACCGAGGGAGGTCCAACCGCCACAGAACCCATGATGTCGTAGACTTCCGAACAGCATAAACATTTTCTAAAGCCTTGAATTTTCCTCAGTTCCGATAAACCAATTCACATTCTCGATTGTTAGGAAACTTCTTTATACTGTAGTTAGAATGATTGCATATTTTTAGGCGTAGTATATTTTTCCTTGTTGTCATTTTAGACTTGCAGCTGAGGTGCAATCATCAATGTTTTCATTTGAAATTGTGGTAAATAATATGGGAAGTCCTACCCCATTCATACCGCAGCAGATTTATCGCAAATAATATGCATTAACAATTTTTCTTCTGTATGACAGAAAATATTTTTCTAATAATAATAATAATAATAATAATAATAATAATAAATATTCCCATGAATTAATTATTGATGACTACTGTCTTCTAATGAATAGCTCTGGAAGTAATCTTCCTTAAGAATGGTAAACATAAAAGAATATGATAAATTTGTTGAATAGTGATTAAACAATTAATTGTTCATGTAAATCTGGAATCTTACGATCTGGAATCTTATGGGATGTTGATAAATGAAGCTTAATTGATGTTGATTAGGAGCCAATGCACTTTGTGAAGTTTGTTAGATGAGGCGTTGATCCTCGTATTGAGTGGATGTTGCGGGAGTAGTATCCTGATCCACAGAAAGCTGTGTGCTTTTAAGTAGAAATGAAAATGTGAGTTGCGGGAGTGATATCCTGTCCCATAATGCTTCAATGTGTTCCAAATCCTAAATATTTCCCCTGAAATATTATCAGCTCAAATTACTGGTTTATTGCAAGCAACGTTGTCATGCCAATTTTGTATTGGGGCCAGCTAAATTCATGTTCAGTACATTAGATCCTGAAATTTTTGAAAGGATATTCAAGGCTAACTTCGACGAAGCCAATAATGGTTATTATTATTGTTATTATTTTTCTGCTGTAAAAATTTAACTGCTGTGCCCCAGTAATACTCACTGTAATGCATTTAAACAAACTGCGTTAAGAGTTATGTGTTTTCGTAGAATTGAGAATCGAATGTGAAACTAATCCATGCCCATGTGTATAATAAATTGTACATATGTGAATAGGGTTATTTAACAGTGCAACCTAATAGGGAAAATTCAAATATTATTTTATGTCATCTCTGATTGTATAGATTAACAATTTAACGTGTGGTTTCCAAACATAGTCTAAACCAACGGACAATTTTACATAAGACTATGATTTGTTTTTATATTTGAGAGGCATAAAAATAGATAGGAAGTGCGTGTGCTATTTTTTTGTGCCTCTGCCAGCAGGCAGTTGTTTTTCTTGAATAAAATTTACTTGGTGAATTGTTTTTTTTTAATATGTCTTTAATCTTCTGTTATGTGTTGTGGCGTCTTTCCTCTTCCTTTACGGGGAGCATGAATACAGTGTGAAGTAAATATAGCCCATGCCCAGAACGCCCCGAGATTGATCTCATGCTAACACTGTGTTTACTGCTGCCTCGCATGTGGTCGTCTGTCCACTCAAGGTGTACAGACGGGCACAATATATCATAATGGTCTTGCACAGAGCACCTTGCTACAATTCTACAGGTTACTAACAACTTTCCAACTTTAACCTGAAATTAAGTTTTAAATTCGCTTCAGATTCTACCTCTTTCCAAACACATGCAAGCTACACTGGATGCCATTCGACACGAACGGGTAGAATGTTTATATTTACCACTGCTTGATGAAAAATCTGGTTGTGCCCGCTCGGTGAAAGGTGGTTGATCAATAGATTAGCTGTAGGGTAACAACGATTCACTGCTGTCAAAACTCACCCCATTCAGCGTGTAATGTTGTAGTGCAGGGTCCCTGAGGCATCTTGCAGCTATAGTACATCCAACCTGTACTCCTTTGTAATAACATGCCGCTCCCGTAAAACAATAGGCATGTGACGTGTCATGACCGTCCGGCTATTCCTCTTCCGCCGCCCCCGAGCTGTTTGCAAATAAACCTCGGCTCAGCCACATTCATGATTACGCTGTATCTTTTGTTCACTTCGATGTTTACCAAACGCGCAGCCCGTCTTCTTTACACGAGCAAAACAAAACGTTAATATTGCAGTGCCATACGTATATAAGCTCTCATCTCTCTATCAGAGTAAGTGGAGCCTGTCGCCATAGGACAATAACAGTGCTTAGGTAAATATTTCCTTCCACTCTTTGATGAACAGTCACCTTTTACTTCAGATATTTGCAAGATGTGAGTATTATGGAAACTACACAGGCGGGAGAGAAGTCCGTGCATCTGTCGGTTTGAACGTGTGTGGGCCTATATGTCCTAGTCATATAGTGAAATCCGTCATTTTACGAAAATCCTAGGCACTTCATGAAAAGTCGGAATATTATGTAAAAAGGGATAGTTACACCATTTGAAGCGTTTCTTCATGAAGTGACGGACCAATTTAGGCCGATGTTGTAAGAAGTGATTTTACATTATCAGCCAAGGCACTTCATGAAGATCCGTTGTTTGTTGATTCAAATCTTCATGAAAAGACTGACGTAAGGGAGTCGTACATTAACTTTTTGCCTTCATACATGATCTATCCTAAGAAAAAGGTGGACCGGGTTCGATTCCCGGCCAATGCATGTGAAATTTTCGAAGTGAAATGCCATGTCCTGTGGTTAGGATTCCATGTAAAATTAAGGTCCCGTGGCTTATGATTGGAAGATCAACGGTCACGTAAAACTAAATGCTTCCTCGCTATTATTTCATTATGCTTTAAAATGAATTTACAAAAATAATACAACAATAATAGAACACCAGAACTACTAGATATTAAAAATGTGAAGGCTGAACAAAAGAAATACAGAAATCGTTAATTGGCAAAAAATACTGTTCAACAACAACGGTGACTTCCATGCCGTATGTTGCCACTATTAATTCTTGGTTCATCTCACGAGACGACCGCTAACGCTACTTCATTTAGTGACGGGCTGGACTTCCCGTTTGATAATGTACAAAAAGAATGGAGGCAGCAAGAGGATGCCATATATCGAATCTTGGTACAATATCATGGAGGCGTAAAAGATGGAAGGACACAGATTTGAAGCCAAATTAAGGTAGAATTAAAATATAATTTCAAAAGGTAATGTTGGTGGTTTGTTTTTATCGTAGACTAGCCACCCACCCCGGCTTCGCCCGGGAACAGTTATGAATGCATTACGTGATAAACGCTATTTTTCTTCGATGTCAATGAACTACGACCTATATCCGTTTTACGTCTCGTCATGATGGGTTAAAATCACGACTGGACAATTAATTACGTATATTATCATGGAGTTGCATGTGCAACGAATTCTTGTCAGACGTAATTTAAGAATGATGAGGTGCATGAAAAACATGTCCCCCTTCCGTCCAATCTTAACTTGACTGTGTATTTTGCGGAACGAAAAGTTCCCAGGTGAAACGAAGAAAAGCCGAGTAGCACTTCCAGGGAATCTCCAAACACAACCACTCTTCTCAACACTACTCGACAGTGTGCTGCTGGCTGTATCTGGGATAATAGGCTCTCCCGCTAGCTAGGCTGTAACTGGGGTGACAGAGCCTATCACCCCTAGCTAGCTCGTAAACTGTCACCACAGTAATTGGATGGAGATTGTTGGAAGAAACTAAAACGTAAAAGCACTTATAGTGGGCGATGTATTGAAGATGGAGATATGCTCTCGCGGACGTTTTGTAGAATCTTTCATGCTGAACAATTCTTACACTCTGAGCCATTTATATGAGAACTATGATTTACTTCTTTGTGCCATTTTTATCTGATGTGATGAATCTACGCCATTGTGGTGCGTGAAACCTTGGTTTGTGAAGCTATTAATAGCCCTCTGATGTCTTAATACCATATTTGGACATATCTACATCTTGTCCCCTTAATGTCTGGCTGCGTGGCTCAGGGGTAACGTTCTCGCTTGCTGAGCCCAAGGTTGCAGGTTCGAAACCTGGCGCAGTCAGCTGGCATTTGAGGGTGCTCAAATGCGAGGGAGCCGTGTCAGTAGATTTACGGGAACGTTAAAGATCCCCTTCGGGGCAAAATTCCGGCACCCCGGCGTCTCTAAAAGCCAGTGTAGTTAAAAGGGACGTAAAACCAATAACATTATTATTATGTCCCCTTATTGGCCAGTGATTTATATATTGGAAGGGGTCGTGACCAATCAAATTTTACCACGCAGTTACCTTTGTGTTGCGTCGTCATTTGCATTGTCTCGAGGCATTTCTTTCTAGTAGCCAAGTAGGCTAGACGTATTCCCATATTCTAGGGGAAGTGCCCGTGTTCAAGGTGAAACCATGGCGAGGTGTCTGTATGTCGTAATCAATATTGCTTTACTGTAGTTCAGTTTCATATTTCGGCAATTTAATACTCTTATTCTGTGTTATTTTCTTTTGGTCGCGTGTACTTGCCCCCCTCCCGATATTTTCCCTCTGCCCTTTGTGTGCGTGTAATTTCTGGTGAGTTTTTGTTTTGTATGGTAGTGTTATTTTCATTTATTTTGATAACGTGTTTTTGTACTTTAAGGGTTGAAAGTTATGTATGTGGGCTGTCTTCGTTTTACTCTGGAGTGCATGACGGTGGGTTTGCTTACCTTGTAGGGGACACCTTTGAGTCTGTCATCCAGAGTGTATCTTATCGTAGAACAACATAACGGGATTGGAGATTATTTTTCTTGCTTCCCGTAAAGCTTTGTTCTTTATCTTAAAGAGTTCACAAAAGGAGGTCTCACCATTGCTATTTGCTGGTGACCTAACCTGTGATATTCTTGTATCTGTGCATGCCCATATTTTTGCGCATCACATATTTTTGTCTTCATTGTGTGCCCTTATCTCCTAAGCATACTTTCAATTTTTAAAGTATATTTTTGGTTTTGCCGACAATTTAATGTAATTTTTCCTTTTGTCTAAATTCCTATTTTTTCTCGTAACTCACTCGATCTTGCATGTGCCTCCGCGTCCTTTTTCCTCATGCCTCCCGTCCCTCTCACCCCTCTCCACCCGTTCTGAACCATTGTACCCCCTCCTATTTTGTTCATCCCTTTGACACGCTTTGTCTAAATTTTTAGAACGTATCTTGACTTCGTTGAGTGTAGTCGTTTCTGAGTTTTGTCTTTTTATCTAATTGCGACATACTCACATTTAGTCATCGTTTCATCTTGCCTTGAACACGTTATCTTAACTTATTTTATTTCATTTTAATATAATTTAATTTAGTATATTTTCGATTTTATTCCTAATTTGTATTTTTCTTGCGGTAAACTAATTTTGTTGTTAATTTGTTGGTCATTTCTCTTCTTGCTTTTAATATCTCTGGGATCGTTGTACATTGTGGTTGTTATTTTAATACATTTTATCTTTGCCTAAGTGTCTCTGCTTTTGCGTCACGCCTTATTTTAATTTTAGTAACCTTCTTCGAGTTTTGTCTGGTTTTTGCTATATTTTGGTTTGTCGGTCTTATTAGCGTACTTGTGACGTTAATACGACCTACACGGTCTCTGATTTAAATTTGTTCATCTTTGGATTTTACTGTAGTTTAATTTTATTTAGCTTTCCCCCTTCCTTTTGGGATTGCTTTCTGGTTTGCCTTTTAAAATTTGGGCCCAGCGAAAGCCAAACAAGACTGCGATCTCCCCGTTTTTCTATCTTATATTTTATTTTATTTTATATTTCTTCGGGGATAGGGGAAGAGCTTCAGCTACGTTTCCACTGACGTCTGCTGCGTACGTAAGTATATGTTTATTACTATTACTTCATCTAAGTTGCGTACAACTCATAGTATATTGATATTTTTAACGGTTTGCCCAGCATAAGCTTAAAAATCGCACGAACGCCAGTCCTTTTTTCGACTTTTCCACTGAAATCTTTACTGCTGGGCTTCCTTTGATCACAAATACATTATTTTCTACAGAGACCTTCCTCAGGACACTCTTTACAGAATGGTGAAAACCACATCAAAATCCATCCAGTGGTTCTCGAGATTACCAGTGACATCCAAGAATCGAGGACTTTGTTTTATACTACGTAGAGATAGTGATTCATTAATTCGCCTTGCTCAGAATATTTAACTGTAAGTAGGATTTTAACAACTTTAATGCGATAGATATTATTTGTAAAATGTATGAAATAAGAAGAGGAAGTCAGAGTTGATGAACCGATGTATTCCTGACGGGCTTTTTTTTTTCGAAATTCACGAGACCCGAGTTGTAGAACGAGGAATATTTGCTGGAGTCTTCTGTGTCAGCGCAAGCGTTATCTCCCATGTCTCGAATACATCCGTCCAGCGAGAGTGACCACCTAACTGTCATTAGTCAGCGACAGCGAAGTGATCCTATCTTCGTGCTACTGTAATGGAACAGGTTTACGGCTACCACACGACGTGATGGTCGTGATGGCCCAAACAGACCAGGTGACCAGACGTAAATCATTAGGAGGTGTTTGGGCGACCACATCGGACATCCACTGTACAAGTCATTAGTTATAATGTAGAGCCACAAAATGTCATAACATATGCGAGAAATTTACCCTCAACCATCTGTCTTAGCCGCCGATGCTCTTCCAAAGATAATTAAATTCTGATGGCAAGGAGACATCTGTTGAGCTTGCGTTTGCTAGCACAGCCACTCCCTAAGAGTAGCCAACGTTGGGCTTAAACCAACGAAATCTACTTTCACGACTACGGTGATGATGATGATGATGATGATGATGAAGATAATTGTTGTTTCAAGGGGCCTAACTTCTAGGTTACCGGCCCCTAATGGTTTGGGTGTTAGTGAAAGATAAGATTAGAAAGAAAACTATAACTAATACTAACTACAAACTTATAGACTAGAAGAAGAAATGGTTAACTAATAAAAGATAAGGCAAATAAAGGACAGGACGAAAGGAAATGCCCTCAACCCTCGAAGAATGAGGATTGAGGGACTTGGAAGGAAGAAGAGCCAAGAAAGGCAGATAAAAAAAAGGGAAAGAGGAGAGGGCCCGCCCCAAGGTCAGAGGAAAAAGGGGACAAAACGGACCCAGCTCAGGAATCCCTCGGGGTCGCCAACTCCCAAACTCACCAGCCGTGAGCCCTTGAGGGTGTAACACAATCAAGGGTGCACCAGAAGTGGTGGGGCTACATACACCCTGCCTCCTTGAGGGCCTTAGGCAGAAGGCAGGAGATAAGATGAAAAGAAGAAAAGATACGAGCCTTAAAGTAGTCGCATATGATGTGTAACATCTGACATGTTATCCTACACGTACCTGTATACTACACAGCTTGGACATTCTTAAAAAGTTAATTTACACTCCGTTTTCATACTGGTACTATGATGAATGTATAGATTGAATTGGAGTTATGCTACTGTCACAGTTGTGGCGCAGCGGTCAAGCTGTTAATCTCTCACCAAGGTTCCCATACAGTTCGTCGTAAACAATCAAATCATGGCTTCCTACAATCATGAAATGACCTAGTCTCACATATGATGAAAATACAGCTTTTATTCCCCTCAAATAACAACATTCTGTTATGAATTTAATATTTGACTACTCACCCACAGCTTGACAATAATGCCGCTTACTTAAATGTCATTTGTCGTCTTTGTCCTACCCCATGTGATATTCAACCTTGAACGTGAAGCTTCATAAACTGCTCAATGACAAATGAAAGTCGGTGAAACATTTTCCACTGTGCTCGTCAAACCAGTGCCTGCTAAATGCACTGCCTACTGTATTGCCATAACATTCTCGCGCCACAGAGCACACACTGCCTTGTTGCCAATACACACATTTTCAATTGTACATCCAGCTGGCAGTGCGTCTTCACTTCCGTCCGATCCACTTCCGTTCGATCCAGTTCCGCCCCATTTTTGTGGCAGTGCGTCTTCACTTCCGTTCGATCCACTTCCGCCCGATTCACTTCCGTCCCCAATTTTCAAAATCACTCCCACAAAACTATCCAGCAACCGAGCGGAAAGATGTTGCACATCAAGAAAGAAGACTGACCCCTCGAAGAATGAGGGTATCAGGAAAGATGAGACAAGGGCCAATTAAGGCGGGAAAGTGAAAGACTCCCTAGGCCTTGGATACCCTAATACCGTCGGGGTCGGAAGAGAACAAGAGTTGACCAAGAGAGGTCGACAGGAAAGAAGACGGAGAGGAGCCCGGCACAAGTAAGTGGAAGCAATGCCAGACTCAGCTGGGGTCCCGTGGTCACCAACCCACGTTGCACTAGATGTGAGCCTCCGGGGGTCCCGGTGATGAACAAGGAAGCGTATGTTGGTAGTCATGTGGCTCACAATAAGTACAAGTAGAGTAGAGAAAGAATTCTGTTCATAATGAAAATCACTCATAGTACAGTACAGCTGGAATGGTTTTGTTCCAAAAACTGTGCTATGGTTGGGTTTATGTAAATCGTTAGAAAAGCACAAAAAAGCTTAACTCGGAATTGTAGAATAATTTGCACGATCTTTTTGTCAGAAAACTAAAAAAAAAATGAAAAGCGTTTTTCTCTGAATCAACGTATTTTAAAGAAAAGTTTTTTAAACAAAAAATGTAGAAGACATTGTCGCCTACAATTCGTCTCATTGAGGTCATGTCATACGTTTTGAAATGCAGAAGATAGGTGGCACCAAAGTTTCCAAAATAGGGTTTTTTCACTTTTTGTCCTAGAAAAAATAGTTTTTTTTTCACAAAAGAGTGAATCAGAAATTTGTTCCTCTCAAAAGAGTCTGCAACATTTATTTAAACGTTTGTTTCCTCCGACTTACCGTTCCAAAGTTTTAGCGCAGCAAATGCAACGCTGCCTAGTCAAGGCTACTATTGTTACTGCGGAGAGAGCGGTGGGCATAATTTAGACAGGGACCGGTGTCGGACAGCTGCCTAAGGCTCGGTCAAACAGGACGCGGGCTGAGTTTGATAATTAGTTCAAACAATCATATCTATTTCAATCGCAACGTATCAATCATAACTGTACACATATTAGCATTTGTGCCATCTGAATAGTGCAATTTTCACACTTCGGCAGACTATAACTTTGGAACGGTAAGGCAGAGGAAAAAATAATTCAATAAATGTTGTAGACAATTTTGAGAGGAACAAATTTCTGTTTCGCTCTTTTGTGAACAAAACATTTTTTCTAGGACAAAAAGTGAGAAAACACTTTTTTGGAAACTTTGGCGCCACCTAGCTTCTGCATTTCAAAACGTATGACATGACCTCAATGAGACGAATTGTAGGTGACAATGTCCTCTACATTTCTTGTTTAAAAAACTTTTCGTTAAAATACGTCGATTCAGAGAAAAACGCTTTTCAATGTTGTTGTTTTTTTTAGTTTTCCGACAAAATGATCGTGCAAATTATTCTAAAATTCAGAGTTAAGTTTTTTTGTGCTTTTCTAACGATTTACAAAAAGCCAACTATAGCACAGTTTTTGGAACAAAAGAGGTTTTTTTTCTGTGCAGCTGTCCTGTACTATCAGATCGTAAGCGTATTTTATACATGACTATTAATTCACCAGTGCTTCTCTTGCAATGTCGATTGCAACCTGGCAAATGGAAACTCATGTGCAAATCGCAACACGTGTGCTGCTTCACACAGCCCACAGCGTGGGAATTATCCTCTCCTTCGACAGTATTATTACTAATGAATGGGATTACATTCCCTCAGACAGGGAGATGGGAACGACATACAAGCTTCTAAGTGGAAACACTGCATCATCATAGCGTCTCTCCTCAGGCTTCCAGCAACTTGAACGAGTTAATGTTGTTCCAATTAGGGGCTTGGGACATAATTGGCCTTCAGTCCTTGTATTTGTGGGATTGTTCTACTTGTCGGATAGTTATCAGCGTTGTATTTCAATGGCTGTAGTAGTGAGCTTAACGGTAAATATTGTGTTCTTGAATTTATGAACAACTCGTAGTTTTTATCAATTAATTTTCCTTTCTGTTATGAACGATCATCCTCTTTGCGATGAGATTGCATGATTTAAATAGTAACACGCTTACGTTTATGTAAATTGCAACAGCATGAAGCAAGTGTCCGATCGATATGACATTTATGGGTGGTACAAAGCGAATTACTTTTTATCGTATGGCTTCTATGCCGGGAGTGTCCGAGGACATGTTTGGCTCGCCAGAGTTTGTAGCTACTTCTATGTGGACACCCATGGGGTGAGCTACAAGTACCGTCACATGTGGAATGTTGTCTGAGGAAGAAAGTGTGAATGTAATGACGAGGAATTAGAGGGTAGCGGCTGTGGCCTTTCGTTAGGGACCAACCCCGGCATTTGCCTGGAAGGAATATGGGACACCACAGAAGACCATCTTCAAGGTTGCCGGCGGGGGGGATTCGAACCTCCTCGCCTCTCGGATGTGAGCGACTGCCTGTAGCCACGCCGTAACAACCACGGCTAACTCACCACAAAGCGGGGTATGATACACGAATTACAGTATTTGAATACGCTGCCGAAGTGACGCGCCTAGCAACCACATGGGCGCAGCCATATTGGACCCAAACAACTGGTTGCTAGGTTTTTTATACATAGGAAGCTGCATTAACGCTGCGCAGTGCCTTGAATTGTGTGGATAAAAAGGTGTAATATGCGTGAAATAAGGCAAACGCCTCCCGTGAAGATCATGTACAGTGTTGCAGCTACAAAATAGAAGTGAAATTTTATGGATCAAGTACGAGAATTTTGCGAGATGGTAGCAATAAAGTTGGCCTCTCTCCTGAGGCAAGAATTGCATGGCGGGTACTACAAATTATAATTATTTATTTATAACATCATTTAGTGGATACAGTATATCTAATATAGAGAGATATTTAGGACATATATGACACATAAAGGGGTTATTGGTTCCTGTGGGGAATGTAGTTGTAATTAAATATGGTTTGAACTATAAGTATTATAAACGACAACCTACATAACATTACAGCTGACTCACTAACAGCAATAAATTTTCTCCTACAAATTTTCTGAGTGGTGATTTTTCACTTAATTTATTTAAGCAGTGAATTGTGTTTCCAAATAACAATTAGGCCTATCCCAGACTGAAAATGCCTGCCTAAATGTTTAATTTTTTGCACTTTCAAAAAACAATTATTATGTGCCAGTAGCCTAGGCCTACACCCTGCATTAAAGATACAGTATGTACTGTACCGTACATTGACATTATTCAAGCCAATGAATACTACTTATTTCTGAAGTGGCGGAATGGCAAGTCATGTCGTGATTGTAAGGGAAGTTTCAGTGAAAAAGTCAGTGGTGTCAAGAAATGAGGTGACGAGGATAGTGGCGAACCAGGCTACCATGGCATTAAGTCAAGATTGTCAGAAAATGTTTTAATCGTTTCAGAATGAAGTATTAGTGAAAACGTCAGTGGTGCTATAAAGTTATGAATAAAAGTGGAAATGTGTGTACTTAGTCAGTTTCTTGTGCACTAACTTACTTATCTGGACAATTTTTCAAACATTGGACAGTAAAATTAGGCTAGTTCAATGAAGTTATGGCATGGTACAGTATTGTACATTTATTGTTGCTATTCAAATTATCGAGGATTAATACTTAACTGCAATGTTTATATCGAACATCTTTAATGGATATCAGGAAGTACTGGTATATTATTGGGAAGTAGACTACTCCCCTGCGATTCAACTTACAAGCTCCTGCAGAAGTATGGATGTGTTTTTCACCCCTCACCATAGGCCTTTTATGTTATTGAGCAACTGAGTTTAATTGGAGTTGTAACAGGTCATTTTATCACAGGTTGTGGTGAATTATGTAATACGGTACCAAATGGCAGGTAGGTGGTGTTGGTGGTTGCCCCATTATTGAGAATGAGGTAGGACGATAGGCCTTAATTGTAGACTGCTCTAACCTGTTAGTGAGCACACAGGTTAGGCTTTGTTAATTTGATTCGTTTTCAAACAAACGCGGCGTTGTGGTAAACACACAAATTGCATTGAGATGCAGTCTTTGTTTCTACTAAAGCCGTTGATGAGATTTGGCCTAAACTCTCGTGCAAGATATTTTAAACACTTCCCTTCCTTTAAAGTTCATTTAATTCGTCACTTACTGGTAGGGCCAACAGTGCTTTATTTTCCCTAGTATTGATCATTCATACGGGATGTGATTCACAATATCCACAAGTGTTATATTTTCATGTTTTCACTTAATTTAGTTAAATATTGTAGGCCACATCTCTACGACGTATGCTCTAAGACGTAATGTGCATCCCGTACGCAATACTTTACAACTTTATTGAATATATATGTTAATTTACTGTGGAAAATATACTTTTCTTGCCTCTGGACATCCATGCATGTACAGTTTTATTCGATACAAATAGGAAATAATGACGGCTCAAAGACGAAGCAAGCTACGAGGGAGCCATGTTGTATTGCTCCAGTTGCTTAGCAACGGAGCGGAAGTGACGTCGACTTCGGCAGCGTATTGCAGCCTGATGCGTTTGCCTGGACGCAGAAGTGCACTTTCAACGGTAATGTTGGACGTAAAGCCTGAGAGTCTTGTGGAGCCAGGCACGTACAGTAGTTTATTGTCACCTGTGAACGGCAAACCGGTGTGTCACAATGCCCAATCTATATGAAAGGGCGCGTTGCAAGCCAGCTACAGAGGTCGAACGGGAAGGCATGGTCGGTCTGTTCGAAGGAGGACTTTTGTACCGGAATATTGCTGCATAATGTCAGGATAGTGATGGTGGTGTGGAAGCAGGGAAAATTATAAAAACCAGTTGATCTGAAATTGCAGCAGTGGACCATGAATAGGAATGACACCACTTGTTCATACATTTTATCCGCATGGCTCTGATGGACGATACAGCTACACGTGGAGTGTTAGCATAACAATTGGGCTCAGTTTGTTGCCATGGAGAAGTTTAAAGTTGGCTGCAACGCAGGGGAGTGCAAACATCTACTACGTTTAGGAGGTTACCTTTAAACTAGAATTTAAAAATATTACAGTAATTCTGAAAGACTAGACTTTATATCATTTCAAATGACGCATGCTACAAATGCTACACATGTTAGAAAGGCTCAGGAGTCTTTCAACAGACTCCATTACCCATTAACTTAGCTTCCCGCACGGGCACCTCTTTCAGGGTCACCCTGTATTTGAGTCTGACATATTTTACAACTCTTTAAGGGTCACCCATTATTTGAATCTGATAACTTGCAAACCTCTTTAAGGGTCACCCTGTATTTGAATTGAATCTAACATACTGTACACCTCGTTAAGTGTCACCCTGTATTTTGCTCTGACATCCTGCACACCTCTTTAGGATACACCCTGTATTCTTATCTGGCATCTTGAATAACTCTTTAGAAGTCACCCTGTATTCTTGTGTGACATCTTGTACACCTTTTTACGAGTCACCCTGTTTTCTTGTCTGACATTTTGTACACCTCTTTAGGAGCCACCCTGTATTCTCGCCTGACATCGTGTACACCTCTTTAGGAGTCACCCTGTAATCTTATCTGACGTCTTGTATATCTCTTTAGGAGTCACCCTGTATTCTCGTGTGACATCTTGTACACCTCTTTAGGAGTCACCCTGTATTCCTGCCTGACTTCGTGTACACCTCTTTAGGAGTCACCCTGTAATCTTATCTGACGTCTTGTATATCTCTTTAGGAGTCACCCTGTATTCTTGTCTGACATCTTGTACACCTCTTTAGGAGTCACGCTGTATTCTTATCTGACATCTTGCACACCTCTTTAGGAGTCACCCTGTTTTCCTGTCTGACGTCACGTACTCGCCGTCTCCCAGGAGTAAACTCAGACTCGGTGCATATGCACTGAATAACATGATGACGTCATACACGCCGTAACCGTAACCGTAACGCATAACGTTAGACCCAAGCATAACGACGAAGTCGACAAGATCATTTGAAATGATAAAATCCCTCAGGCTACATTTGGTACAGGAGTACTGAGAATGTCGAGTCCATTGGTACCAGATCGTGTTTTCAAGAGAGCTCTAGTTTAATTTGGGCTACAATTACGGAAGGATACGTGTTCGACGGTATTGTAGTTAGTGAATTCATCCTGTCTGTACTGTATAGTGTTATACAACACGAAAGGTGGGTGTGATGTTGTGGGGTGCATTTGCCCACGATTGTTAAGCATTGGGGCACTGTCAACAGTGATCACTATATTCATACGATTGTAGAGGCCGATATTGTACCCTTCCTTCAGTACACTACTGGTGGCAAATTCCAAAGAACAAAGCCTGACTACATGCTGCTTGGAATGTCGATGCCAAATTTGTAGCACTGCATAGGCTATGGCACAACTTCAATTGCGTATCCGTTCGCCAGATATGTGCACACTTTGTCTCGTATGCGATATTTTCATACGTCGACTAGCCCGTTACCCTTCTCCAGCTAAAACAACCAAAGAATTACTTACTCGAATAGAAGCATCTTGGCAGGCAATAACCTATATACACATTAAACGCCTATTTGAGTCCATGTCACGACGTTTAGAAGTTCTTATCCTGACGATGACAACTGAAAAAAATAATGATTTTATAACAGTAATGTGGTGGTATTAGTTTGCAATACAGACAGCGGTGATTACGCTCGCTAAAGCGCAGCGTTAGGTCATGGGGCCAAGCTCCCTGCTGACTCGGTAGAAGCGATGTTCTAGACCCACCGTCAGCCATCCTTCAAATGGGTTTCCGTGGTTTCCC
Organism: Meconema thalassinum; assembly: GCA_946902985.2. NCBI lineage: Eukaryota > Metazoa > Arthropoda > Insecta > Orthoptera > Tettigoniidae > Meconema > Meconema thalassinum. The sequence goes on from OX336389.2 coordinate 1,388,684,966, forward strand.
ATTTTCAACACCAAGTTAATGCTGGGACGGTACCTTCTAACAGGCCACGGCCGCTTCCTTTCACATTCTTGCCCAGTTTCATTCATCTTCATCCATTCCATCTCTCATCTCGGTGTGCAGGTCGTCCACGGGCGTCGACTAGAAAGACCTGCACTCGGCCTCTCTGGAGGTCACACTACAAAGAAATCTTTGCAATCATAATTTGTGTATTACACTATAAGGTATAATAATTGGAGAAAATTTCAATTCCATCAGACAACCACTTCACCGTGTAACAATTTTCATATACGTGAGTCTAACATTCATCCGGTATTAGCTTACTTTCGATTTTTTTAGTAAAATGAAAGTAGGCGTATGGGCTAAATGTCAGTGTTTGACCACCTCGTGGTGTGGCAGCTAGCATTCTTGGCTGTCAACCTGGAAGTCTGGTTACGATTCCCAGCTCTGCCAAGAAATTGTAATTCTAGTTCGAGAGCTCAACCTCATGAGGCAAAACTGAGAAATGGAGGATTCGATTCCCATCTCAGCCATCCTAGAAGTGGTTTTACTTAGTTTTCCACCTCTACTCCAGGCAAATGCCACGAAGGTTCTTAACTTAGGGCCACGGCCACCTCTATCCCAATCCTATCCCCAACTTACAAATAACCTGTGTTATTGTGATGACTGTGCTAGTGTAATGTAGTGGCAGCGAACCGTGTTATCCCTTACAGAGTTCTCACAACACGCACTGTCGCACCCATTAGGACCCCACATTCCAATGTGACATTGTGTGAGCAATAAACCTGAGATAAATGTTAATGGGTTAGAACCCTACGACGTCCCTTTTATTTCCGTAAACCATTAGAACTGTTGGTCCTCACAAAACTGCCCTTGTTGAATAAATGTCATAGCCGATTTATTATCAAGAGCTTGGATGGCTGGACGTGAATTTTCTAACCTGAAAGCCAAACCCTCTCTAGACTCGATATCTCCCCTCCCTGGTAGGCTTTAGCTGAGGATTAACTCTACCTAAGGGATGATGATAATGAAAAAAAAAGGAAGTCGGTTTCGGTGTGGAGAACAAGTATGGGTAGATGGGACGGGGGTCCAATTTTTTAGTTCTGGGAACTGTTGGATCTCCGGCAAACGACCGAATGCTCCCGGAGAGGGAAGCGATAAAGCAGTGATAATGCCTTTTGTAATAATTTTACTAGTTTTCTTGACAATTTTTAAAAGAATACCAATTGATGCACTTAAGGAAGGCTAAGCTTTTACCCAGCAAAATGCCGACTAAAAGTTTAGAAAAGAGGAGGACCTCAAACCAAACTCAAACAAAACTAAATTTTTTGAAAACAAACCATAAGAGAAAAAACTCAACGAGCAGGAAGCTTGCAGAGCTAGCTGTACTTGCCTTAATGGCTTGCTAGGATTGGCTAAGAAAACCAAGAGAAACTTTGAAAATGTTGTTACTTGAAGTTTCAGTTTAAATGCAACAAGTAGTAAAGACTTTATTATTTGAGTGATTATTCGTTTTCGTAAAGAGGGCTTAAGCCTATAGGAAAAATCAGGGAAGTAAAGGTCCTGCCCAATCTTTATTCTAACAATAAAGATAAAGAACAAACGAAAACTAACGATTTATTTAAACAATTTCAAACGGTAAACTAAATAACAATACCTAAAGTTTGATTTTGGTTTTAAGTGGAGAATAACAATTTAGAGCTTTAAAATGTCAAGGTATTAGTCATAATTATAAGAAGTTTACCATTTTCAATTGCAAGTATCAAACTTGTGAAAGCACTAAACCTATACAAAGGTTTCAAAATATGTGCTCAAGATTAAGAACTTTAACGTTTATAACAACAATTATGAAGCAATTATAACTTTGATAATTAGATCAGGTACAATGTAGGCACTTTTAGAATCCCTTTATGGAAATCGAAAAGGCTGTAAAAATATATTGAATTCCTGATAGTTACAGGAAAGAGGAAAAATTACAAGCGGAAATTACCGCTATTTTACACAGAAATTACTATATTAAACATACAACGTGCAGGACGTTATAACGGATCCTGGAGAGAAAAGATTGCGTACAAAAGGTTAATGATTAGAAAGTTAACAATTCCTGTACTAGCAGGATAAAAAAGAAAGAATAAAATGAAGTTTCTACAACTTCTTGTATTTTCGCAGAGTGAATACATTTTACATGGAGAACAAGAAGTTCCGTGACGAACTAAAGAGCCTACTTTTCTTAAAATTTAAAATTCATGCCATTGATTAATCTATATGGATCTATCTAGAATAATGGCAAAATTAAATTGGTAATATAGAAATTTCTAATTAGTTCAAAATACTGTATACCTGGCATAATGTAGCCTAATAGAGAACTACAGTTGGCAGCCCTGGTGACTGAATATATTCTTGTTTCCATCTCTTAAGGTACAGAATACAAAATTTGGTTGAAGTCCAATGGATAGCATGGACGTTACATGCAGTTAAACATTGGATTTAACAGCGCGCTTAAAATCATGTTGGCAACAATGACATACATGTATTGGTCAGAAATAATCTGCAATAATATGATCTCTTGTTGTGTTAATTTTGAATGAAATCCATTTGTTAGTATAGAAGTTACAGGCATTTTCAAATTGGACCTATCAGCAGGCTTAGAATCATGTTGGCAGCACTGACGTATATTAATTACTCCAAATTAATCTAGAATGTCAGGTACTATACGTCTGCAAATTTTAGAGCTGTTGGCTTGCATATTTTATGATATATTGATATTAGGGAAACAAAAATAGAGACACCATTTTTTAACAGTTGGCAACACTGGTTGCTCTTAAGAATACGCATAGTCCTATCTGTTATGGTGCACATAACACATACAAATTTTGGTTGAAATCCAAATGATAGTATAGAAGCTATATGTATTTAAAGTTGGACATCTCAGCAGGCTTAGAATCATGTTGGTAGCACTGACGTATATAAGTTACTCCAAATTAATACAGAATGTCAGGTACTATACGTGTGCATAGTTTAAAGTTGTCGGCTTGCATACTTTCTGATATATTGGTATTTGGAAAAAATAAATTGAGAGTATTTATTAACAGTTGGCAGCCCTGGTGGATCTTAGGAATACGCTCAGTTATATCTGTTTATGAACACATAGCACATACGAAATTTGGTTGAATTCCAATTGATAGTGTAGACGTTATATGCATTTAAATATTGGACCTATCAGCAGGCTTATAATCATTTTGGCAACACTGCCATGTATGGCCTCCTGGAAATTATACTGAAATGTTATTATCTATACGTGTGCCAATTTTCAAATAGCTCCCATGCATACCTTCCGAGATATCCAAGATAGAGCTCAAATTTCAATTGCGATTATTCAGCAGTTGGTAGCCCTGACATCATTTTCAAATATGGCCGTGAGATATTGACGTATAGATCTTTACTCCTACCAAATTTTGTTTCGATTGCTGCAGCCGTTTAGGAGTTGATAGGGGGGAGACACACACACAGCCAGACAGACAGAAGGACAGACAGACAGACAGACAGAAGGACAGACAGACAGACAGACAGACACACATTTGCCCGATCTCATAAGTCTACTTTTTCCTCATTTTTGCAAAATGTGAAAAGTAGGCTAAAAAATGAAAGGGCGCCAAACTTAGGGCGAGGCCTCATAGAAAAATAACTAAGTACATAAGTTAATTTGAATATTGTTAGTAGAGGGTGCTTGGAAAGTGAGAATGGGAATATAATGTTTTGGCCAATTTTATTGCTCTCATTCGAACGCGACGCAGTTGGTAGTTGAACGGGCACTGTTTTGCACTATAGTCAATTGATGGATTTGAAAAATTCACTATCGCAGCACAGAAAGTTAGTAAGGAGAAAAGTTATTGTGTTTATGGAGATCACTGGTTGAATTTTAGCTTGAACCAATATATTGCGTTGGAAAGTTTACAGATTGCGGTTGAATGATGATGGAAAGCAAATTATGTTTTAAACAGCAGTAAATGTGACGTTAATTCCACAGTGAGGAAAAGCATTCCCATATTTGAGTGGAAAATACTAGATTGCTTTACTTGTAGAAATATTGGTTTATGTGGAATGTTCCAGAACCATGATGACAGTTAAATGGGCAAGAGAGGTCCCGCGGAGGAAAAAGCTAAGTTTTTATAGACAGTGGGTAGTATGAATTAAATCCCAGGTAGTGGGAAGGTAATCCCAATCATTTAGTACAAGAAGTACTGGGTTTCACTTTATAACGCCAGCTTATATAGTTAAAGCATGACAAGAAAATAATATCTTGAAGATGGTTATTGCACAATAGTCTGCAATTCTTCACACTGTCTATAAAATTGTATTAAAAGCACTATGTCCTTTTTAAAAACATTTAAAATGCATTGAAGAACATTGATGTTTTGTACTTAGCTCATTTTTGTAGAGCAGGCGATGGTTCCTTGTAACCGTTGATCTAAAATGCAGACATGGCGTCTGATTTAAAATGTCTCTCGAGCACAGGAGACAAGCTCGTGAGAGAGCCCCAACTGTATGTTTGACGTCTGACGCAAAAGTGAGAGCAGCTCAACGAAGCACGAAGGGACCAAGGAGGCGGAAAAGGGTGGGGGAAATAGAAATTAGGATGTACCTCATGGTATATTATTAACAGAAAAGCGCACGAATGTGCATAACATAGATTTACACTAGTAGAACAAACATGTTACAAAAGAGTTAATTGATGTGAAAAACATCATGATCCAGTAATCAATCAGGAAAGTGTGCATTAAATTAAATTGAATTGAAGTGAATTGAATGTTATTTGTGAAATGGAGTAACACTATATGATGCTTTGTTCAGTTTAAATGTTAGTCCTTGCCATAATCACAGAGTGATTTCTGGTTATTTTTACATCGTGTGATGTGATATGTGTCACAGAACTGGTCACATAACGAGCACACGCAGAGTTTATTTGGGGCGTGGTAGGACATGTTTCTACATATTTTATGGTGATACCCACGCACTGCTAACTTTATCACCACATGTCTTAGTTTCTGATTGGCGCTGGTCCAGTTCCGGTTGATCATGGCATCCGTGCTGTAAAATTCTAGCGCAATGCCTTCTCTCTTCTCTCTGCTAGGTGCGCTTCAGCATTCTTTGTTGATGGAAGCTGTAATTTTGTCCTTATTTCTTCGACGAGGAAGGGTTCCCGTGCTAATTCACATGTTAGGCGGGAGCGCGTGTATTTTGAGATGCCCATTAAAGTTTTCAGGAATTGGGCTTTAACTCTTTCGATGGTGGCCAGATCTCTCTTCTTTAGTCGGTCCCATATCAAGTGGATCCAGTACGTGAGAATTGCTAGGATCATTGCGTCAAACAGATGCATAGCTCTTTTTAAGGATATCTGCTGTAGATTGATAATGTCGTACATGGCTTTCAAGCAAGCCACTGCTCTGTCTTGGATGTGTAGTCTGAATGTTCCGGTAGTCTGTAAAGTGATCCCAAAGTATTTAACTGCATTTACTATTTCCACTTTGTCCTCTTCATATTGCAAGTTGTCGTTTGCTGCTACACGCCCACTGGTTTAAAGCCATACTCATGCATTTCATGTGGGGCAACGTATGCTACAAAAGCGTATTTGAGAAAGCACATCGATACTCATAATGGCCTTACGCCATATTCCTGTAGTACTTGCGGATCAAACTACACTACTGCAGCCAATCTGAGAATTCACATGTTGACGCATAGTGGTGTAAGGCCTTATTCATGTAGTACATGTGGAGCAAACTTCAAACGAAAAGATTCTTTCGAGAGACACAAGTCTTATCACAGTGGTCTAAAGCCATATTCATGTAACACATGTGGAGCTACTGTAACTTTACAAGGAAAGACGACTTAAAAAGACACATTTTAATTCTTAGTGGTCTAAAGCCATATTCACGTAGTACGTGCCAGGCAAAGTTTACTACAACAGGATATTTGAAAACCCACATGTTAATTCATAGTGGCCTGAAGCCATTAGTCATATAGATCAAAGTTTGCTCAGAAAGGATATTTGATATCACACATGATAATTCAAAAGTGTCATAAGCCATACTTACGTTGCTCATGCGGAGCAAACTATAATCTGAAAGCAAATTTAAGAAAGACACATGCTGATCAATACTGGCAAAAATGCGCATTCGTGAAGTATAGGCCTATGTGGAACAAAATTTACTCTGAAACGATATTTGGAGTCTGACAAGTCTAATACACATTTAGACAGCAACATTTACTCACAAAGTATCTTTGTTACTTCATAGTTCTAACGAGTTATATTCAAGTAGTAGGGTGTGTGACGACACATACGTTAATTCATATCTGTCAAAAGCAATATTCACATAGTATGTATGGAGCAAAATTAACTGATTGAGAAACTAAAGAGATCACGTGTTCATCCCAGGGGCAAAAGCCATAGTCGCCTGGTACTGTGAAAAATATGAAAGGAGATTTCGAGACATACATTTAAATTGACTGCGGCTAGATATCATAATTATGTTAAGGAAAATAATTTTTAATTACGTATAATTTGTTAATGCGCACTCGAGCAAATTTACGAAATACAAGGCGAGAAAGTTTGGTTAGAAAGCGAGATATTTTTGAAGCAGATGTTAATTCATAGTAGGCATGTTAAGCCATTGCTCATGTGTAATCTTGTTGAGATATATCTTCATTCTCAGGGGCCGATAGCCTAGATGTTAGGCCCCTAAAAACAACAATTATCATCATCATCATCATACCTTCATTCTTACTGGAACGAGGCTACATTTAAGTGATAAATGTTGGAAGATAAATTGCTTGAAAGATTGGTCTGATGAGACACAAGTGTATCCTGAATGTTTAACTTCTACGTTCAAAACAGGGTTGTTAAAGAGTGTGTTGAATTACAGACAATTTAATTGGCGATAGGCAAATGCCATATTTCATGTGAATCACTCAATGTACATGGCATTTGCATTTGAAAATCAATTCTCGCCTTTTAGCCAGAACAACTTTTGCGCTTCCATGCGAAGCAGAATGCAGTTTAAGGTGTTGGGTATATTGGAGACTCATATTTTTTAATCATGGTATACAATATAAGAAAAATAAAATTCTTATAAAGAATATAGCATTCTCCTTAGAGCTGTGTCTTCAAGGAGATATTAGCTGGCGACAACGACGAAGCCTGGTGGTTTGATTGGTAAGGAAGTACTCTTGAGCATGGAGATATTGAGGAACTTCAGAGGTTAGCTGTCAGATGCCGCTTGGTTGTCCATGGAAGATATATATCTAGAACAGACTTATAAAAAACATAAGCAAGGGCACGGAAAAAATATAACGTAAGGAATCACTGTTGGTGTCTGCGAACAGGGAAAAAGAAATTAAATGAAACAAATAGATCAAAGAGCAGCAAAGGCTAACTCTGACTGACCGTGTATTCCAAAGAATACACCACTCCCCCTGAACTCTTTGACTTCTCATCGCCGCACCCGTTCAGGATGTATGTGGCCCGCCATATTACTGACAGTTATAGCTATTTCTGTGTGTTTGTCATTTCCTTTGGGATAAAACACATTAGCTAATTGACCTGGACCTCGTGACAATTACGGAACGGCAGCCCCTCGTCGGTAGCCTGCAGCTGCGCCATTAAGATGAAACTTAAGGAATTATTACATTTTTATTACTTGACCTCTGACCGAGCCATCAGACCTTGCAGTTGCAAGCAAATAGCGTCCCCTCAAATCATATTAAAAGGCTAGGGAAATATTCCCTGATGTCAGTTGCTACCCACCATCCATGAGAGACTGTGTCAGCATCATGTGGGAACTTCGAATCCCGCACGTTGCTGTCCTGCGCTGACCCGATGTATATAGCTTATATACGTTGAAGATGTCAACAACGAGCTTCTTCATTTGGCTGAGTTCAGGTAAGAACTAAACCTTCAAAACCGTTCGTTTGCATCGCGGAAGACTTCCCTCTGAAAATATATAGTAACTTATATAGTGAAGACATAATTTTCTTCACCACTTCCTACCTTGTTTAAACGGTAATGCCTAGGTGAGGTATTTACCCTTAAAGTCTGCCAAGTACTGGCTGTTCATCATTGCTGATTCTGTGTTCAGAGTATACCGCAGACGCATTAGTGTGATTGTTGAAATCGCGATTAAACTTAAGCTTATGTGTACGTATAATTGTAGCATTATCCTTTTTGTCACTGATTCAGAGTGGAATAAATTTCATAATACTAAACTAATGTCTGCATGAAATTCCTTCTCTCTTCTTATGTATTAAGTTGTGGCCAGTCGGTCATTTGAACCCTAGGTGTGAGTTACTCGTTCGAGTAGCGGCACACCAAACGAGATGACAGAACTCTATGATTCAACGACATCAATATTCTTCAAGGTTTTCTGGTCTTGAAGACAAGCGTAATTTGGTTTCGAACCAACGTACTTCCAAGCGCGGTCAGCCTTCCCAACCCGCTCGCGCTGCGTGTATCACACTCACCCACTCACCCAAGTACACGGGGCTATATGCCCCAATGTCGAAATCCCCTAAGTAAGCAAAAACAAATGCCCGTGTGTCTGTCTGCGCCCCCCCCCCCCCGCTATCAATTCAAACACGACAAAACCGAAAACTGAGGTAGCACTAGCAAAGGATACCTCAGTGGCATGCTTTATACGAGCACTAACTTAACCAAAACAATATAGCGCCCACCTAAATCTTCAAAGTTTAAATCAAATTATGACTAAACTAACCACATCTCTGCTAAATTTTATAAAAAATACACCTTTATGTGGGGGGGGGGGCATTCCAGATCATCAGTCAAATAATTTCAAGATGGCGGCTATGTGAATATTGCAAGTACTATTATATATTACTTATGAACCAATGAATTAATATTCACAGTATTTGTCATTCGGACGGTGTTATTTAAGAACCCAGTGTTGTCAACATGACAACTTGGGACCCGCCATCTTGAAGCTATAAACTACAAAAATAAATAACTCAACAATTAAGAGCAACTGTAACGAAAAAGTATGAACAAAGTAGAACCGTAGATGTGGCCTTATATGGCAAAGACAAAAGAACAGACACTGCACACTTTCAAGATGGCGAATGTGAGAACTACTGTATTAGAACATTAAAATCGACAACTCCGAATAAATTTTGGTAATTATGATGAATCTTGCCAAGAGGTGAACATCATATTAGAACTCTCACAAGCGCTGGTCAGAAGATTATCACATTGGATATAGCGCACAGTGGCCATCTTGAAATATCAAAATAAATTAATAACATTCGGTATCCTCGGGCTATAATAAAGAAATTTAGTAATGAAACAGGATCTTATAAGTCGCTTTGTATGCCCAAAGCAGAAATAACCAGTTACTTCATAGATTCAGAATGGCGCTTAGGCGTACTACGTATTGTACCCGATACCTAGTTGAGGCTATCAGCTACGCCAGTTGACATCGAGCCGTAGTTGAGATTTATGTGAAAAGAAGAAAAGATAGCGCTCAGATCGAGTCGAGAAGAATGGTAGGAAATGACGTAGGAGGCCAAAGATGAAGGTGGCACTACCAGTCAAGCAGATGGAATTATGGGAGGAATATTGAAGTATTATCAAGATCTATATGGAATATAATATTATATCATCTCAGAAGAGAAGAAATATCAAGAAATCTTTATGGTGATAACTTGAAGAAAGGCAGATAACTCCTTAAGTTATGGTATAACTTAATTGCCGATATGATTGTGGTCGAGATTATAGTTGTGACGTATGACCACAGAAGGTAGGGGAACGTCACGTGACAGAGCCGAGCGGAGCTCAACACACAGTCTGAGGACAGCAGTAGTATTCCGGCAAGCAGAGCTGAGTACAGCACATGGTGCGCGGAGAAAACGACAGTAGTAGTCCAGCCAGTTGAGCTGAGTACAGCACATGGTGCGCGAGGAAAACGACAGTAGTATTCCAGCAAGCAGAGCTGATAGCAGCATATGCGCTAGGAGAACGAAAGTAGGTCAGTCAGTCAAGACGAGAGAAGCACGGTGTGCAGTGCGAGAAGCGGTTAGCAAGGCAAGCTATACAGGCCGTGAAAGTGAATGGAGAGCCGGTGTTCGGGCAGATGTATTTTCAACATCGTGGTTACAGTTATGCGAAACAGCAATGCTTTTCCAATGTTACAGTTCGTTAAAGTAATACGCAGCATTGTGATAGAATTGAGAACATTATTTCGAGCCGCATTCTTAATACAGGACAGCACAGCGAAGCGATATAATGAGGCCAGTTTTCAGCGTCGCATTATTCGAGAACAGTGAGGCAGAACAGGGCGTGCTGGTTCCGACATTTTACAAGCACGCGACATGCAAGCAGCTGAACATTATTTCGACATTTTGTTAAAACTTTATAAGTTTGGACTTGTGTTCGACAGTCTAATTGTGCGGACAGATAGCGATTATATACTGCTATTGTGAACTTTCAAATGGACTTAGATATATTCCAATGGTATTACGGCTTATTAAATAATGCATTTCAGACCGGAATATTTAAGGCGACCATGGGGTCAGGCCAACATTAATGCTTTTAGGCAAATGAACAGTTACGAGAATATGCACTTTATGAACAGTAGCACGTGCAGCAATATAGTTGTGTTTCATGAACAATTATGAAATATCAGTTACGAACACAGATACAGGGTGTTTAAGAAATTTATACACTTTTCTAAATAATGTATTTTCTGCAAGTGAAATTCAGCCGCTGTGGAGATTAACTTTTGCCATAAGCAAACCGAACATTGTATGGGACAGTGGCGTGACATAGTCGAAGAGATTGGGGTACTCTACATTCATGAACTTTTATGGAAGAGTTTGGACAATATCCTTGATGGATAATATGCAGTTCATCATGTTGGGCTAGGCGAATACGGAGACGTGATGGCACCACAGAGCGATGGATTCGGTTCCTGAAGAAGAGGATATCCAACATCAGATTCACTTGGAATATGAAGTCAATCGTTAGTTCAGTGGGTGATACGATGTTTTCGTCGATCTTTCGAGAAATTTGTGGCACACACGAGGATTAATCGGCGATCTTTGAATTATATTAACAGCTGATATAAGAAGGTATTGTAAGAGTTATGACTTTCCTGATATGATTTTTCATAACACTGGGCATACTTGTATATATTTCTTGTAGGAGTTCTACGATTATTTTGACATGGCTTAGATATTTTTTGCTCCATTTTGCTAGAATATGGCGTTACCATATGATATGGCAGGCACCATTATACGACGTTCTCACCATTGGTTGGCTTTATTAAGCAGATGTTTGGTCTTTTTGACATGTGTTTCAGTAAGGATAGTTTTTCTTGGATAGTTATTTTTTGTGGCGAGTGTTTCGAAGTCGTGATCTGCAATTGGATTATTTAAATTACTTCGTCAGTTCATTGCATACTAGCGAGTATGTATTATTCATCAGTAGGGAATTTTTCTATTGGATTGTTTGGAGATATTAAGATTTTATTCACTCAAGTGAATGAATATCGTTTTTATGTGACAACTAGAGACTTGTTGATTCCAATCTGGTTCATTCACTCATCAGTCTACGAGATGGGGCCTTTCGTTTTATACGATTGCGTGGTGGTATCACCTGACCCATCGTCTAGGGCATTATCATGATAGTCTACGGGGCGGGGCCTTTCGCTTTAGGCAATTGCGTGGTGGTACTCACCTAACCTGCCAGTCGAGGGACTCATTTTTATCATCCGAGTGTACTTGAGATTGTAAGAGGATTAAACAAGAAACTACTAGTCACACATTAGTCGAATTTTGTTAAATAAATTAAAAATAAATGTCAACAGGGTTACATTTTGTAATTCTTCTTTGCCAATCCAATATTTTGTTGCTATACTCTTTTGAGAGTACATTCATTTAACAGCTGATACTTTTGATACTTTTGATACTCTTTTGTGAGTGAGTTTGATACCTTTGAGAAGGATTTCAAGTAATTGAATCTTGTAAGTTGAATCATTAATGGTCAGATTTATTTTGAGGCAGATCAGTATTACATATTTTTGATGTGGGAGATTATAACACATTGGTGTTTTTCTGTGAAGTGAATTTTGAGAATTTTAAGAGAATTTATGCTCCATTTGAAAGCAGATCTTGAATTGGATTTCGATTACTAAGGTAATATTTTTCCTTATTGTTTAAGAAGTTGTCTAGATGTGATCAGATTAATTACAGTTCTTGGAGACTGTGTGCGTTAATAATTTGAAGCCAGTTATATATTTTTGTAGATCATGCAACGTGATTAAGTGAAGTTTGTGATAGGCATTTTATGGAAGTTGCCAAGTGGAAGTTGCAATATTGCTAATGTATTTTGAGGCAGACATGAGGTTGTCGAACCCAGTCTAGCATAATTTTTGAGATTCATGCTGTGCGCTGAATAGTTATGGTGTTATGTGGAATAGTTATGGTGTTACGTGGAATAATTATGGTATTCAAATATGGTATTTGATAAAGTGAGAGTATATGATGAAGTTTTGGATAGTGAGATCCAACGTGATTTTGTGAAGGCAATAAAAGTTTTTGGCATGATAATTAAATACGAGATATAACTTGGAAGTGATAAAACTGTAAGACAACGTTCTATAACCCATATTAAACAATTTGTTAGGAAATTAAACAAATAAATAATGTTGATAATACAAGATTTTCTGATAATAATAATTAATAAAATAATAATCTGAAGTTTAAGCATATTAATGATCTGACCCAATGAAATAAAATTCTAAATGATTAGATGAAATAAAAATCTAAATAACCAGATGAATTAAAATTTAAATATATTGATAAATTAAATTTTGGAATAAATCAATGAATTAAATAAATGGATGAATTAAAGATTGAATAAATAAGCTGATCTAAATAAATTAATAGATGATTAAATAGCTGATGAATAACTGAATTAGAAGGTGATAATTAATTAAAGAAGCTGATGATTAATGAATTTAAATGGATTTAAATAAATTTAAATGAGAGATATGATTTAAATAATTTGAAGAATTGCAACTTGAATTAATGAATTAAACAATTTAGATGGATGATTTGAGATGATTTAATCTGAATGAGATGATGAAATGAGAGTGTGTGAATAATTGGAGAATATAATGAATTGATGATTATAATATTCATTTAAATGATTTGATGGTAATAATTTAATTATTCTGACTTGAATATAATGAAATTTGAGATGAGAACTAATGTGATAGATATTTAATTTTGATATGATGATGCGATTTTCCTAATTCTTTCCTTGTCTTAATTAAGGCTTAACCAGGAAGGATGTGGTTTGCTAGGGATTCAGTTGGTGGCGCCCATTTCTATTTGTATTTTTTATAAAATTTAAACCCGTAACGACCCTGGAGATACTTTATCTCGTGTTACCCTCTGCTTTTGTGATTTTTCAACTGAATTTCCGACACATTCCTTATTTGATTTCATGTTCATTTAACTCCACTCTGTCCTGGAAATCCAGGAATGCGATGTAATAGCAGATGGGTCATCGCATCCCTCGGACGAACGGGTACAGAGAGAGAGAGGGAGAATTGGCTTTACCCATCCGTGGGGCTTCGATTTTTTTAATTCTATGGAAACACATCAGATTTAGATTACGAAGGGATTAATCTCAATTTCATTTAATGGTGTTATAAAATTTATTAAACTTGGTCAGACAATATACTTGTATGCCCATTCCAGTGATCATGTTAATCATATTAGTGTTATATCATGTTTAGTTATAAGTCATTTTCCTTATACCCAAGTGAAATCAGGAATTGATACATTGTGATGTGTTGCCATCTAACGTCTCTGAATAAAACGTTTATTGAAAGGTATAATTATGTCAGCGGAAGATTTAGCTAAGGTGTTAGGAGAGTTACGGAATGGCATGTCTAGTATTGCAGTAACTATTGCTAGAATGGAATCAGAAAGCAAAGAACAGATAAATGATTCGGAAACTAGATGTAGAGAGAATGTGAAAGCTTTACAGACTAGTAATGAGGAAAATTTGAGATCATTGCAGGCTAGCAATGAAAATAATTTAAAGTCATTAGAGACTAGATTACAGTCAAATAGTAGAGATGAATTGAAGTCATTAGAGACTAGATTACAGACCAGTAATGAAGGCAATCTGAAAGATAGTTTTAAGTCATTAGAGACTAGATTACAGACCAGTAGTGAAGCTAATTTAAAGGATAATTTTAAACTGTTAGAAACTAGATTACAAGCTCGTAGTGAAGAAAATAACACAGAGTTGAAAAATTATTTTACGAGTTTTGAGAAAAGATTAACGTTAAAGAATGATGAAATATTCAAGGCTTTACAATCAGATATAAAGGCAGTAGAAATGAAAGGAGAGAAAAATTTGCATATGTTAAAAAAATATTATTGAGTTAGAAAATAGAGAAGAAGAAATTATTCTTAATTTGAGAACAGATGTTATGCCTATACAGAAGGATATTAAATCAGATGTATCGAAATTACGATTCGACATTGATGGTTTAGTGGCAGATGTAGGCAAAATACAAGAGTGGTCTACCGAAGTATCTTTCGAATCCAAAATCAAAGGTTTAGAAATGAATCTAGGTAATGAAATCAAAAGTTTAAAGTCAGTAATTGGGACAGTTAAAGAGGAAGTCTTAGGAGAGGTTAATTCTAACTTGAAATCCTTAGAAAACCAATTGCAGGCAGACATTAGGAAAATCGATGATGACATAGATCAAAAGGTTAATGAAAACTTAGCATTGTTCAAAATTAGAGTCGGTGCAATAGTGGAAGAACGGTATAGTGAGGTCGATGCCGAAGCAAAAGAAAAGCGTGCGGGGCTGGATGAGAAATTAATCGCAGGTATGGCGAATTTGGAAGCGAGATTTACTGAGAATAAGGAAGCGATGAAGATAGATTCAGCTCAGTTTAGGACAGATGTTGATCAATTAAAAGAACAAGTCGTGTCAGTCAAGACAACATGCGAAGATAAGATAGACAAATTGAAGAACGATTTGGAAGAGAGTAACAGAACGCAGACTGTTATGTCGTTAGATAATTTGGAGACTAAGGTCAAGACAGTGGAAAAACGAACAGAAGATAGGATGACTAAACTAGAGTCTATAATAAATAGTTTCACAAGTCAAGGTGTTACAACGGGGGAAGTATCGATAAATCAGACACCGATAGATTGCAGTATGAACAGTCAAGAGGTTAGCGTGGGAGAAGATAGCCAAACGCAACAGAATGTTACTTTCGAAAGGACTAATTCAACCCCTCAAGATAATTCGAATCAGAACAGAAGCACGTTTAGTATGAGTGAACGATACTCAGGTCCGGTGACCATAATCAGAAATCTGGATGATAAACCAAGGAAGTTTTCGGGGAACACAGGAGTCACACCAGTCGAATTTCTGAGAGATATTCGCGATTACATGGCGGAACATAGAGTAGCCAAGGAGAGAGAACTAAGGGTAGTCGAACGCGCCTTAGACGGGCCAGCGTTAACTTGGTTTCGCGCATTTAGGAGTAACTTTGCGAACATGGAACAATTTGCCATAGCATTTTTACGAAGATTCTGGAATGCAGAGGATCAGCTGAACGTAAGAGCAGAAATGTACTCGAAACGTTACTCTACGTCGCATCCGACGCATTATGCAAATTACTTTACTTCGCGATTGGCTAAATTACAATTTTGATTCCTCCATTGCCAGAAGAAGAACTTTTGCAAGCTATAGCAAGGCAGTTGCCTATTGAGGTACAACGATCACTCATAGCATCGGGAGCGAACACACTTGAGCACTATGATGATATCCTACGCCGATTGGATTATACGAGCGCTCAGATGACACCCAGAACTTCAAGGAATGATAATCGAAACACGCAAGAAGTGAATGCGGTAGTTGTCGATAACGCTGCACAGACAGATAGAAGAGATTCCTGGGGAAACAGAAGAAACGAAGGGAATAGAGGAAATATTCACAACGTTCGTGGGAATGATAGATATCAAGGACCGTATGAGAGGCCATATGATCAAGATACAAGAGACAGTAGATACAGGAACTACGATCAGAATTCCAGATACCAAAACAGGAACAGATATAATAATCGATATCGAGGTAGATATAACTGGAACCAAAATCAGCAGTCCAATCAAAACAATAGGCAAGATAATAGGAGGAATGATCACACCGAATGACAGGATGGTCAAGAGTATGGGAGATCAAGGCAAGAGAATAGACAGCCTAGTGCCCCATCCGAAGAGGTAATTAGAGATGTCAATAGAGCAAGCACGAGTGGTGCAGAAAAAACGACAAATTAACGCCGAATCAGGATACTAATCATTGGGAATCCATCATCATTGTTGAGACATATCAGGTCAAAGACGAGGATTTAATTGAAGAAGAAGACGTAGTCCATCGAGGGAATCGACATGAATTGCCAGTTATCAGTGTGGAAGTCATGGGAAAGGAAATAAAGACATTAGTGGACACGGGGGCTATGGTGAGCTTGATATCCATAGGCTGCCTGGATGAATTGAAATTGTCAGGAGAGATTACGATGTTGCCAACTGTTGTTAGCAAGATTCAAGGGGTGATCCCAGACAAAAGCATGAAATGTAAAAGTCAGGTACTTTTAGATGTCGGAATTGGAACCAGATATTTTGAACAGATGTTCCTAGTTGTGGGTCAACTACATTTCGATATGATCCTAGGAGTGGATTTCTTAAGTGAGAGTGGCCTGATCATAGATATGCAGAGTAGGCGCATGTACTTTCAAGAAGAGGTCATAGAAAATCAGGAATCCGAGATGACATTCTTCAGAGAGAATATATTGGATGAGATAGTATGCAACATTGAAAGGTCTATAGAGGATAAAACTAATACGAAGAGTAAAATGAATCCGGAAATTAAGGAGCAGTTTGATCAAGCAATTTCGGAATATGAGGACATATTCAATGATAAACCAGGACTCATAGAGAATTTTACTTATAGCATCAAGTTGATGGATGACAAACCATACCACAAGAATTTATATCCCATACCAGATAAATGGAAGGAAGAAGTCAGTACAATGATAAGGGATATGGAAAGAGATGGAATTATTAAGAAGATGCCGACTGCTTATTTGAATCCTTTAGCTGTTGTCAAGAAGCCTAATGGTAAGCTGAGGATATGCCTAGATGCTAGAGCCCTTAATGAAAGAGTTCTTCCTGAACACGACAGGCCACCTGTTATTCGTGAATTGTTGGGCAGATTCAGAGGAAAGAATTTCTTTTCTACTATTGATCTGACTAGTTCTTATTATCATATAGAACTAGCAGAAGACTGCAAACAATATACGGGATTCCTATTTGATCATAAAACCTATGTATTTAATCGGTTACCTTTTGGAGTAAAGAACAGTGGTCCGGTGATGATCCGAGCACTAGATGAGAATTTATCAGATGCAGTTAAGGAACATGTGGTGAGCTATAATGATGACCTGATTATAGCATCTGAGACAGCTGAAGAGCATATCAGGCACCTTAGGATGCTTTTTGAAGGTCTCCGGAAGACGAACTTCAAGGTGAATTTCGACAAATGTCAGTTCTTTTATGAGCAAATCGAATTTCTTGGACATAAAATCGATGGAGATGGATATAGACCCAATCCAAAGAAGATCATGGCTATTTCGGAATTTCCAACCCCAAGAAAGCTTAAAGAAGTACGGCAGTTTATAGGAATGTGTCAGTTCTTTTCAACACATTGTCCTGAATATACTGAAACGATGGCACCTCTGCAGGATTTGCTAAGAAAGGGAAATCGATGGAAATGGGACGACAAATGCAATCAAGCGTTTTTGGCGGCTAAGAACATGTTGTTCCAGAATGTTAAACTTGAATACCGAGACTTTGCTAGAAGATTTTTTGTGGAGACAGGCGCATCCAAAATAGGATCTACGTATCCTATATCAGTTGGACGATACAAACAGACACAGATATTTGGCTTTCACCAGTCGCAAACACAGGAATTGTGAAAAGAATTACTATGCAACCGAGTTAGAGGCATTAGCAGTGGTTCATGCTCTTAAGACGTGGAAGAAGGTGTTGTTTGGGCATGACATAACGGTGATCACAGATCATAAAGCACTCCAATTTATTATGAAGACAGACTTAGCAAGTGACCGCATCACCAGATGGGCTCTGTTCTTACAACAATTTAACCCAACTGTTGTGCATTGTGCCCTTTCAGCAAGAAATATGCAAATCACAGTATGCCAGCCTTGCTCAATTCGGGATTTTCGGGGTTGCAGTATGTTCTCCCACTCTGTGACTTACACATTTTGGATTAAATAGAGGATACACTTGCAAAAATAACAACAAAATCAACTCCTATTTCAAAACATTTAATTAACCATAAATTATGACGCTACAAACCATAAAACACATAAACTTCTGACCAAAATCCTTCTACTCGTTCAAAGTGAACAAGGAATAATCTAAGAATTAAACAAATATTATATTAAAACACATGGTTTCCTTTAAACCAACAACTCATAATTATTTTCACTTCCATAAAGTATCTATCTTAAAGTTCCATATAACCACGAGCTCCTTTGGCTCGATACTTTCTAATAATAACGGTGTCATTCTTTGTACACCTCAATACTATTTTTATAGTTTCTTATCATCAAAACAAATATATAATTACATTTAAAATACATGTTAATTCTCTACTTAAATATTTGGGCACTTCACATGTTCTCAACATTTACCATCCCTCTCAAGTTTTACAAATTCACTATAATGATCGGGAAAATACCTGTGTACTCCAGAGTTATAAAGATTACTTGACAAAGTCAAAAAATATGATTACTCCCAGAATCTAGTTATCTTCATTAAACTCATGGAATCCTACGTCCATACAACATTACAATAGGGATTTTTATTTATTTATTTGTCTTATAAGACCATTATCACATAAGAAAACTACGATCTGAACTGGCAAGCGATAATTTCATCTACAAGGACCTCGGTTCAAATCCCGGGTCATTAACAACTTTTAGACACTCACGGTGTATTATTTACTTCTTACCAACGGCCTTCACCGACCCTCCTCCTACTAGGGTCTGACCGTACACTTGAATGAGATTTATGACTGTGAGGGTAACCTCTCGTCTAGTCAGCGTGTGGGAGCTCTACTCAATGCTTTTAAAACCAATCTTTCTTTCTTTTCAGTTCTCTGGGGAGACCTGGCATTTTACTTCTCTTTTTTTACTTTCAACAACATTATTGGGCTCATAAAGCACTTTCGTAACCTTGGCATTTATTAATTATGAAGGGTCCTCATTGATTGGGAAGAGTAATACACATTCTACGATGAATACTTAGGGGCTTCAACAACAAGACGATTCTAGGTTCGAATCTCTTAACATGCCTCGGGAACCATTCCCACATTGGAGGACTTATACAAAATGCGATTTAGGGTCGGCCGTGGCCTACATGACCTACGCTCATAATACCATACATTTGCTCGCTTTTACAAATATAATAACACACACATGGCCTCGTGATCTACGTCACTATTTGAGGACTTACAACATAGCTCAATTTACCGCAATCAACTACCCCTCATAACTAATTTACCAAGTCCATTTAAATTCTACGCATTCATAGCGTGACATTTTATTTTAATTGCGCTCCATTGCGCTATACATTATTTTCCGGCCTAGCGTCTTCCAAAGAACTGATAAATTCCATATTAACAATTGATACAATCTCAATTTTTATATTAATCTTTTCCTTTGACAATAATCGCTATAAATTTAAGAACATGCATTAACAACATGTCTTATACTTTTATTAAGGCTCCAACGCTCTTATATTCATATCATTCAATTTGATCTTTATTTATATTTCCTTTATTATTATTATTATTATTATTTATTTATTTATTAGTACGCTTGCTTTATAACATTCGTCCAATACACTGACATTTTATTCCATACATTTCCTCTACAGGATTTATTCTTTCACATAATTATTTATAATTTCTCAAATTTTATTTGTTCAGACCGCGTTCCTATTCTGTTATTAGTTATTTAAAAACATCCCTTTACTCAAAACTCCGGTGGATTTGTACACAAACACTTCCCCGACACCAAAACATAATGAAAATCTTTACTCACATGTTTTAGGTCGTTCCCCGACCTTCTTTCTCGTGCGATGTGTCATTTTACCCACTCTTTTAAATTACTCCATCTTGTACAAATTCATTGCATGTACAGACATATCTTGACACATATTTAACACGTATACATTTAACACTGGTAACATTTCTTTAAATACTCTGGTGTATCCGTTTAGAACACACAATAAAACACTGAAAATATACTACTTTTAACACAAAATCTTGATATATTTACACTTCACAAATTCTGATCACTAGGCTGCTATTAAGCCTATCACACGTGACCTCTTGACCTCCCGTCTCCAAGGGTGAAATTTAGTAATGTTGGCTTCCTATCCTGCAGAATATGAAAGTCTCGAATCATCTACTTCCTCCCTGCAATAGCACTCCTTCAAATCCCGATCCTGACGATCTGTTACTTCTCTGACTCGAACGGCTCCTTTTTAGATCCTATTGATTGATCTTAGCGAAAGTCTGTTCTGTTCACGGGCCCCTCGATAATCTATCGGTGACCTATAGATTTTAGCAACTAATACTTCTCGTAACTTAGTGCCTTTTAACAGTTCATCTGCTTCCTTGAAACAATGTCTATCGTTTCCTTCTCTTCTTCGCTTATTCGGTTCTCGAACTTCTAATCTTCTAGAATACTTTGCGAACCTTATTCTGTCTGTCCCTGCTCGGGCTCTTTAAATTTGATAAACTGTTTATCTCGCTGTTACGGTACTTCCGTACGTTATGATACTTTTGGTCGTTTACTTAAAGACCTATCGCCCTGAGTTCTAAGTTCGCAGCCTGCTTTGACTGTAATGAATGAACTTTTCACGGTAAACTTTCTACTGTCGGACCTAAATCCTGTAACTAGGATTTTCCTAATTTTCAACACGGCGATACTGTAATATTACTTCTTTGCAAATACTTACGGATGCACGTAAGTTATTCATACCACGACGCCCTTGGCTGTCGGATATTGTCTATGCGATGTGATACAGCATTTTCCCCTCAAGGAATACTGGTAAACTGCATTCGGTGCTTATACTCGTTGTGCGGTATGACCTCCCCTGAGGTTCATACGTTTGAAGATTGCGTGGTTATGATGCTCCAGCGTCACGCTCCCTGGACGGACTAGTAACTGCATTCGGTGTCTGATGTAGCCTGACGCCCCCTCGGGCTATCGGAAACTGTATGATTGGTCTGGCTTGGCCTGGACTTTTATACTATTTAGTCAAAAAAAAATCCTAGTCCTTTTCGTGACCAACTTTTGAATTAATTGTCGCACAATTATAAAAATTATATCTCCAGAAAGCTCGTCTTCTCAACGTCAAATGATCTCACTGCGCATAAGAATCGATCGTACATTTCTGAGATATTAATTAATTTTTAGTCTTCAGCTGCGTGGGTGGTGCTGTTGATTTTTAAATTCCCCAATCCTCGGGTCTCAGTGAATCCCCGATGACGTATGCTGCGTTTGCATTTCTTTCCTGTGCAATTATTAAAAGGTTTTTCTTTACACAAAAATCTCTAATCCGAAATGATTAACAGTACTGTATTTATTTACTTATTTTTATTCTCGCAAATGGGTTAAATTTAATTATTCTTCTTCTGGCACAGCGGCGCTGTTGCCGTTTTAATGCCAGGTAAGCTTGATTTCCGAGTCACGCTTCTCTGTCTTACAGCCAAAACTTTCCACTCATTCTATTAATAGGCTACTCATGACCGGATCCTTCTCAATGAGTCAAGAGGCATGATCTCATTTCCTGAACACCTGGGTCCAGCTACTTGCGCAACGTTATGCTAGAATCCTTGCTTGAAATCTCTCTATGTTTCATTAGAGACTGTATGTTTCTTTCATTCCTTTCACAAAACACATGGATTCGACCTCTTTTGAGCCAATGGTACATGGGTTCAGCATAGACCTGGGAAATTAAATCTGTTAGCGGATGTGTTGAGCAGAAACCCTTGTGAAGAGGTAATTGTCAACCATATAAATCTAGTTCAAGAGGACCAAGGAACTCTGGAAAAGTTGAAGATGTTAGCGCAAACTCAGAAGAGATACGCACCTTTGCGAAGGATTTACCGTTTTTTAACACGCAGGATGGACAACGCCGATCCAGATTTTAGAAGAACGGAGATAGAAGCTAGGAAGTATCACTTGATGGGAGGTGTTATATGCCAATATATCGATCAGGATTATACTAAACTTAGAGTTGTGATCCCACCCAAGCTTGTCAAACCGGTTATTTGGATGATACACCGAACCGCAGCTCAAGTAGGTGTAGACAAGACTTTGGCTCTTGCTCAAGAAACTTTCGTTTGGAGACAAATGGGACAAACGATCCGCGACGTCATAAAGACCTGTGACAGTTGTCAGCGAAGCAAATATTCATCTAAACTAATGAAGGAAGTTCCTATATCAATATTACCTAGCAAGCCGAGAGAACTTTTCGCTACGGACATTTTTGGTCCAATTCCTCGTTCGACGAAAGGAAACCAGTTTGTTTTGGTTACAGTAGACGTGTTTTCTAAATACGTATCTCTATGTCCAATTCAGAAAGCTACATCCAAGTATGTGATCAACAGATTAGAGAAGACAGGAATTCCAAGTATGGGGAAACCTGAAATTTTGTTGAGTGACCATGGATCACAATTTACCAGTATGGAATTTTCTACTGCTATGGAACGTTTGGGAATAAGGCATGTATTTAATTCTGTGCGGTATCCAGAGGGAAATCCAGCCGAAAGAATTATGCCGGAGATCAGTAAAATGTGTCGTTTATATGTGTCAAGACAACACCACCGATGGATGGAAGTGATACCCATCATTAGTCAATGTTTGAATTCTACCATACATGAAAGTACAGGACAGATTCCGTCCATGCTTCATCATGGGATGAAACCTGATAGACCATGGGACGAAATAGTGAAGGCACCAGTAGATCCTGAACCTACACAAGAAAGAAGAGTCGAGATGGCAGGAGAAAGACTCAGAAGACAGGCAGAGAAGAGAGCCAGGAGGCATGCAGGGAGGAGATTTCATGAGCCATTTCAAGAAAATGACGAGGTGCTGATCAGGAAGCCAGTCACATCGAATCTTCAACTGAAGATGTAACATAAAGTTGCGCCATTGTACGCTGGTCCATTCCGAATTGAAGAAACATACAGAAATAACAGCTACAAAATTGTTAGAATGGATACTAATGAAGTTGTGGGGTCTTTTAACGCAGCCAGCATTAGAAAGTATCATTATTCTGAGTAAGAGGATGATTGCTGAGCTGTCGTGTACATATGTTGTGTATAGAATGCCTGAGAGTATTTTTTTTCTCAAGACTGATAAAAAAGGAGATGTACGGGAGAGATGTACCTGATACCTAGTTGAGGCTATCGGCTACGCCAGTTGACATCGAGCCGTAGTTGAGATTTATGGGAAAAGAAGAAAAGTTAGCGCTCAGATCGAGTCGAGAAGAATGGTAGGAAATGACGTGGGAGGCCAAGGATGAAGGTGGCACTACCAGTCAAGCAGATGGAATTATGGGAGGAATATTGAAGTATTATCAAGATCTATATGGAATATAATATTATATCATCTCAGAAGAGAAGAAATATCAAGAAATCTTTATGGTGATAACTTGAAGAAAGGCAGGTAACTCCTTAAGTTATTGTATAACTTAATTGCCGATATGATTGTGGTCGAGATTATAGTTGTGACGTATGACCACAGAAGGTAGGGGAACGTCACGTGACAGAGCCGAGCGGAGCTCAACACACAGTCTGAGGACAGCAGTAGTATTCCGGCAAGCAGAGCTGAGTACAGCACATGGTGTGCGGAGAAAACGACAGTAGTAGTCCAGCCAGTTGAGCTGAGTACAGCACATGGTGCGCGAGGAAAACGACAGTAGTATTCCAGCAAGCAGAGCTGATAGCAGCATATGCGCTAGGAGAACGAAAGTAGGTCAGTCAGTCAAGACGAGAGAAGCACGGTGTGCAGTGTGAGAAGCGGTTAGCAAGGCAAGCTATACAGGCCGTGAAAGTGAATGGAGAGCCGGTGTTCGGGTAGATGTATTTTCAACATCGTGGTTACAGTTACGCGAAACAGCAATGCTTTTCCAATGTTACAGTTCGTT
This sequence comes from Meconema thalassinum, assembly GCA_946902985.2. NCBI lineage: Eukaryota > Metazoa > Arthropoda > Insecta > Orthoptera > Tettigoniidae > Meconema > Meconema thalassinum. The sequence continues at coordinate 1,388,709,309 of OX336389.2, forward strand.
AAAGTAATACGCAGCATTGTGATAGAATTGAGAACATTATTTCGAGCCGCATTCTTAATACAGGACAGCACAGCGAAGCGATATAATGAGGCCAGTTTTCAGCGTCGCATTATTCGAGAACAGTGAGGCAGAACAGGGCGTGCTGGTTCCGACATTTTACAAGCAGGCGACATGCAAGCAGCTGAACATTATTTCGACATTTTGTTAAAACTTCATAAGTTTGGACTTGTGTTCGACAGTCTAATTGTGCGGACAGATAGCGATTATATACTGCTATTGTGAACTTTCAAATGGACTTAGATATATTCCAATGGTATTACGGCTTATTAAATAATGCATTTCAGACCGGAATATTTAAGGCGACCATGGGGTCAGGCCAACATTAATGCTTTTAGGCAAATGAACAGTTACGAGAATATGCACTTTATGAACAGTAGCACGTGCAGCAATATAGTTGTTTTTCATGAACAATTATGAAATATCAGTTACGAACACAGATACAGGGTGTTTAAGAAATTTATACACTTTTCTAAATAATGTATTTTCTGCAAGTGAAATTCAGCCGCTGTGGAGATTAACTTTTGTCATCAGCAAACCGAACATTGTATGGGACAGTGGCGTGACATAGTCGAAGAGTATGGGGTACTCTACATTCATGAACTTTTATGGAAGGGTTTGGACAATATCCGTGATGGATAATATGCAGTTCATCATGTTGGGCTAGGCGAATACGGAGACGTGATGGCACCACAGAGCGATGGATTCGGTTCCTGAAGAAGAGGATATCGAACATCAGATTCACTTGGAATATGAAGTCAATCGTTAGTTCAGTGGGTGATACGATGTTTTCGTCGATCTTTCGAGAAATTTGTGGCACACACGAGGATTAATCGGCGATCTTTGAATTATATTAACAGCTGATATAACAAGGTATTGTAAGAGTTATGACTTTGCTGATATGATTTTTCATGAACACTGGGCATACTTGTATATATTTCTAGTAGGAGTTCTACGATTATTTTGACATGGCTTAGATATTTTTTGCTCCATTTTGCTAGAATATTGCGTTACCATATGATATGACAGGCACAATTATACGACGTTCTCACCATTGGTTGGCTTTACTAAGCAGATGTTTGGTCTTTTTGACATGTTTTTCAGTAAGGATAGTTTTTCTTGGATAGTTATTTTTTGTGGCGAGTGTTTCGAACTCGTGATCTGCAATTGGATTATTTAAATTACTTCGTCAGTTCATTGCATACTAGCGAGTATGTATTATTCATCAGTAGGGATTTTTTTCTATTGGATTGTTTGGAGATATTAAGATTTTATTCACTCAAGTGAATGGATATCGCTTTTATGTGACAACTAGAGACTTGTTGATTCCAATCTGGTACATTCACTCATCAGTCTACGAGATGGGGCCTTTCGTTTTATACGATTGCGTGGTGGTACTCACCTGACCCATCGTCTAGGGCATTATCATGATAGTCTACGGGGCGGGGCCTTTCGCTTTAGGCGATTGCGTGGTGGTACTCACCTAACCTGCCAGTCGAGTGACTCATTTTTATCATCCGAGTGTACTTGAGATTGTAAGAGGATTAAACAAGAAACTACTAGTCACACATTAGTCGAATTTTGTTAAATAAATTAAAAATAAATGTCAACAGGGTTACATTTTGTAATTCATGTTTGCCAATCCAATATTTTGTTGCTATACTCTTTTGAGAGTACATTCATTTAACAGCTGATACTTTTGATACTTTTGATACTCTTTTGTGAGTGAGTTTGATACCTTTGAGAAGGATTTCAACTAATTGAATCTTGTAAGATGAATCATTAATGGTCAGATTTATTTTGAGGCAGATCAGTATTACATATTTTTGATGTGGGAGATTATAACACATTGGTGTTTTTCTGTGAAGTGAATTTTGAGAATTTTAAGAGAATTTATGCTCTATTTGAAAGCAGATCTTGGATTGGATTTCGATTACTAAGGTAATATTTTTCCTTATTGTTTAAGAAGTTGTCTAGATGTGATCAGATTAATTACAGTTCTTGGAGATTGAGTGCGTTAATAATTTGAAGCCAGTTATATATTTTTGTAGATCATGCAACGTGATTAAGTGAAGTTTGTGATAGGCATTTTATGGAAGTTGCCAAGTGGAAGTTGCAATATTGCTAATGTATTTTGAGGCAGACATGAGGTTGTCGAACCCAGTCTAGCATAATTTTTGAGATTCATGCTGTGCGCTGAATAGTTATGGTGTTATGTGGAATAGTTATGGTGTTACGTGGAATAATTATGGTATTCAAATATGGTATTTGATAAAGTGAGAGTATATGATGAAGTTTTGGATAGTGAGATCCAACGTGATTTTGTGAAGGCAATAAAAGTTTTTGGCATGATAATTAAATACGAGATATAACTTGAAAGTGATAAAACTGTAAGACAACGTTCTATAACCCATATTAAACAATTTGTTAGGAAATTAAACAAATAAATAATGTTGATAATACAAGATTTTCTGATAATAATAATTAATAAAATAATAATCTGAAGTTTAAGCATATTAATGATCTGACCCAATGAAATAAAATTCTAAATGATTAGATGAAATAAAAATATAAATAACCAGATGAATTAAAATTTAAATATACTGATAAATTAAATTTTGGAATAAATCAATGAATTAAATAAATGGATGAATTAAAGATTGAATAAATAAGCTGATCTAAATAAATTAATAGATGATTAAATAGCTGATGAATAACTGAATTAGAAGGTGATAATTAATTAAAGAAGCTGATGATTAATGAATTTAAATGGATTTAAATAAATTAAAATGAGAGATATGATTTAAATAATTTGAAGAATTGCAACTTGAATTAATGAATTAAACAATTTAGATGGATGATTTGAGATGATTTAATCTGAATGAGATGTTGAAATGAGAGTGTGTGAATAATTGGAGAATATAATGAATTGATGATTATAATATTCATTTAAATGATTTGATGGTAATAATTTAATTATTCTGACTTGAATATAATGAATTTTGAGATGAGAACTAATGTGATAGATATTTAATTTTGATATGATGATGTGATTTTCCTAATTCTTTCCTTGTCTTAATTAAGGCTTAACCAGGAAGGATGTGGTTTGCTAGGGATTCAGTTGGTGGCGCCCATTTCTATTTGTATTTTTTTATTAAATTTAAACCCGTAACGACCCTGGAGATACTTTATCTCGTGTTACCCTCTGCTTTTGTGATTTTTCAACTGAATTTCCGACACATTCCTTATTTGACTTCATGTTCATTTAATCCACTCTGTCCTGGAAATCCAGGAATGCGATGTAATAGCAGATGGGTCATCGCATCCCTCGGACGAACGGGTACAGTATAAAAGTGAGCGTACTCAAATTAGTAACTCAGGAAGCTCTTGCACAATTGAGACGAAACTTGCTAGAAGAGGAGTATTATAGAAGGCACGTCAGTTGCGCTGGCGATAAATTTATGAAACAGAATATAGCACGCAGCAACCATTCTGAAATTTCAGAATTTAAAAAGAAATAATTTCCTATGTTTTACAATTATAATAAAGAAAATTAGTAATCAGGTAGAAACCTTAATGCAGTATCGTATGCCAAAAGGAAAATAATAGCGATTTTAAATTCTCAATATGGCAGCTGGGCGAATTATTAAAACGTAATACTGAATCATTCCGAAGGTTATTGTGCAATTCAAACGAAACTTAGTATAAAAAAGGTACCATATAAAGGACCTTCCTGAAATAAATCATAACAATAATACACTAAATATAACGCGAGGCAGCCAACTTGAAAATATAAAGTATTGTAATGAGTAACTCAATTTTTTTAGATAAATTATCAGTAATGTAGAACCTCGTAAGTGTGTTCCTATAACCGAGTCAAATGAACAGGGACTCCATAGATTCATGATGACGGCTACGCGTAATCTTAAAACTTGAATATCACTAACCCACGATATAATAACAAAATAAACGTAAAATTTAGTGAAAGAGGAGTATCATACAAACGACTTCGCTACCTTTGACCATAGTAATATGACTCTGAATTTAGCACGCAGCTGCCATCTTGAAATTATATACTATACAAACAAATAATTTTATATAATTATATAGAGATACAATATCTCAAAATACCATTAATGTAGAACTATACATGAGCTTTGTGTGCCAAAAGCAGATGAACACCCCCGCCATACAGTATATTCAAGATGGTGGCTGAGCATATTATTAAAACTTCAAAGTCAATAACTCGGACTCCTATATCGCAGTAACATGACACTTCGTAAGAAGGGAGAAACCATAACACTATCTCACTGCACATAGCGCGTAGCTGCCATCTGGAATATATAAGACATTGATATCGGCAAGCCACTCTATATGACAGTTACAATGACGAACCACAGCAAATATGTTGTCTCACGCAGAAGGCTTTCTCTGAAAATGGAGCAATGTTCTAATGTTTCAATCAATTCATCTGTATAAATATGTGGAATCACAACGAAACTTAGTAAACAGGAAGTCCTATGTAGGATACAACACTTAACATTCATCACAAGAACATTCAATTGTACTGTACTGCTTGATCAGGACAAAAATTTATAACTATTCTCATACATTTAAGAGAAAGTGGGATATTGTTCCTAACTGAATATCTTGTTTTTGTCTTTCACCGGGAAGGTAAATCCTCTCATTTTCTATTTACCCTTGTCCTCAGAAAATATTCACTGGAGACTCTCATTCAGGTTATTGCTGGTGATAATTGG